>CM017797.1:45391960-45991960 GCA_008086715.1 Sitobion miscanthi
TTATATTATACTTACGCCCGCGCGGCATCCGCCAACGACGATCGCCACCAACGCGCACACGACCACAGGGAAATTGAGGACCATCGTTTGCACGCCGCAGAGAGACGACACCGGTGCCGAAGGAGGAGACGACGACGACGACGACGATGATAATAATTAATATTATTATTGTTATCGTGCACGACGTGTGCTAGACGACGGACGAGACCGAATGTGTCCGTGTAACGTGCCTAGGTATATTATCGTGTAGGGTGATTATCGGTTTTCTACGGCTTCCTCTACGTATATGTTCCGATCGATGGGATAGAATTACAGCGATTGCAGAAGCACATAATATACGACACACTACCGATACCACTAACACCACCTCAACAGCAACAACAAGAACAAGAACACACGCCAGGCACGTAAACGTATAATGCAGCAGGACTATATTTTATTATTATGTTATTATATTTATATACTTTAAACAGTCTATAGTAAAAACATCAAACGTTTTTTTTTCGTTTCCATAATAATAATAATAATTATACCATAAAATAAGAACATAATAATAATAATAATATAATATCGCGTTGTACAATATATAATATAATATACGAGGATGGATATTTATATATATATATATATAGTTACCGCTTATAACATAAATACTACTTTAACTCGTTAGAATAATAATAATAATAATAATGATATTATATTATAGTAATATTGATAATAAATGTTAGAAATATAGTTGTTGATTACTCTGAACAATATTAACTAAAAATAATAAAAATAATGATGAAATAAAATAATAATAATAATAATATAATAATAATGCAAATAATAGTAAATAAAGAAACAAAATAAACAAAATATTATAATATGAAAACAACGTTTGGAAATGATACATCTTTAAATTATTTAATTATTTATATTTAAAAAAAAATTATATAATATTAAAACATGATCGATTCTAACATAATATTTCATCGTATTACATAAACGTATCGTTGAGACACATATATTATGTAAACGGAATATTATAATATTTAAATTTTAGAGTAAACATAGATAATAATAATCATGATAATATCATCATCATCATCATCATCATCATAATAATAATAATAATAATAGTTAATATAATCGCAATGTGAGGGGATGTATACGAAGAATAATAGAGTCGTCATCTTACAGTATAATAACCGTTTATATAGGTACAGTTTGCAACAGATTGTTCGTCAACGTCGTCGTTATATTATTATTATGTAGGTATAATAATATAACAATATTATAATATATCTTATAGGATCGCGATCGTCGGCGAGTTGTAAGCATAATATACGTCCAAATATAATAATAATGATAATATAATAATAATAATAATTAATAAAAATAATAAAAATAATAATAATGATAATAATAAAAGTGTAGTACGACAATTATTGTACGATTTATCGGTCGGAGGCGCGTTACGCGTCACCTAAGTGACGGTCGCCGTCTTGGCGTTTTCCGTGTTGCACTTGTATTCTGTGCTGTTCCGGCAGTAGTACTTTTTGTGCGCAATGAACGTGGAAAGATAGTTGAACGATATGTCGCACGCCTTACAGTATTTCGCGGTCATGCCGGTCCGCTTGTTGCCACCGGCGGTCTGCATCTGCAGCTGCGGCGTCGGCGGTGGTGGCGGGAGCTGTTGCTGCAGCAGGTCGTCAGACGCGGCGGTCGGCAGTTCGTGCTGCTGCTGACGGAAAGCGCCCGCGGCCAATTCTTCCATCGTCGGCGGTGCGGCCATGCCGTTGATCGGCTCCTGCTTGACGACCACCAATTCTTTTGGCTCATCGTCCACTACGACGGTGGCGGCCGCGGCCGTGGATGACGAAGACGACGACGGCGACGGCGACAACGATGACGACGAGGCCACGGTTGCGGTAGTTTTGACGAGAACGGTGGACGGCGTAGACGGCTTGTCCGCGGAATCCAAAGTGGTCGGCGTCTTGGCGCGTCCGTCGACCATCGATGACGCCGAGTTCTCGTCGATCAAGCACGTCACGTAATCTTCTTCCTGCACACACAAAAAAGTCAAATTTGTCAGACATATTAAATAATGCTTCAACGGTGGTATATAATATATAGGACTATAGGAGAAAACCCTATCCGAATTTAGGGGAGGGCGCAGGGGGGGTCTTCACATAATGGGAGTTTTTTTATACCCTAATATACAACGGAATATCATTACAGCATAATTGCATAAATCAATAATACAAATCAAAATCACAATTTGAATACAAAATACTATGTTCAATAACCATCGTATTAATTATAGTTTCCTATATAAATGTGTAAAAGTTAGTTTAAAAATATGCGTTTGTAATCGTCAGTTAGGGACTTGCAGAGTTTGTCAAAACCCTACTGAATATGGTCAGTATTTGGTACGGTCAGGTGTTATGATTTTACCAAATTAAATTTTGATAGTTTAATATAAATATTATCATTTTCCTAGTATAATTCATTATTTTTACATAATTTTATTTTTGTTTTTGAATAAAAAATTATTTTACCTATATATTCTTAAATTAAGTTATAACATATTATACTACATTGCACCAATATTATAAACATTAAACATGTGTTTGAAAAATATTGGCCACCACTAAGGATGAACCTTACCGCCTTGGGTCTCTGTATTCATAAATCCTGCCCTGAAGAAAACTATAGCCATTAGGAAGTATCTTTGTAATAAATAATAAATATTAAAAACAATTGATTTCATCTCTAAATGTAACTAATTACAAATATACAATTAAATACATTGAAAACTGCAGTAGTTACAAATGAGTTGCAAATACTATGCTAATTGTTTATGTTAATCTAATTGTATACATCTACAAATGTAGGCTAATAACCATTTATTGTATAATTGAAGCCTTAAAACTTAGAAAATGGGTAAATAAAAATAATTTATATACGAATTCGTAATATATGTATGATTTAAAGTGATGATGATACACTTTTAAAACAACTATTTTTTAAATTTTTTTTACGAATTTATTGGAATTTTATAGCATTGGGTTTCACTCGGAAGCGGTATAATATTATAGTGTCAGACTAAATAGGCAGCCATAAATAGGTCAGCATAACGTCATATTCGTTTAGTGTTGCTAATACTTAATAATATTGTAAGTCACTAGAGTAATATATTTTGCGTACTGGTTATCGCGCATGTACCTATTGACAGATTTTTTTTTTTTAAATTAACACGAATTATCAATCACTTAATAGTTAATACCTAAATTAAATGATTAGTATACCTTTATATCTCATATTATATTTTTGCGATTAGAACGATTTATGATCTATGCACTTGAACAATTATTAGACGGATCAATGTTATTTATTTTAATATGTATAATACATAAGATACTTATAACGTCCTAAAAAAAATCATTCATTAATAGAAAAATGTTTACTAGGGGTGGGAAAAAATGTCACCCTTGACGTAGCTATGGTGTAGATCCATCTCTGCGGGTTTCTAATTTATATACACTACGTATACATTATATAAATATAATATTTAAATTGATTCTAATGTCTTATATATAATATACTAACGTTTTGTATAAAACGCAATCATATTAAAAGGAGCGGCGAACATTTTTTTTTATCGCGGCGCACAACTGACAGGAACTTGGCCAGTAATGACTTTAATAAGTAGGATGATATTAAAAAAACGAAGCGCTTGGAAAACGGCTCGTCGGGATGGCTCACCATGAGATCCGGAATCATCCGCTTGTTGAAGTGCATGCGGATGTGCGTTCTGAGACCCCTAAGCGTGTTGCCCTTGTACTGGCAGATGGTGCACACGAACGCCCTTATGCCGTTGTGGTTGTCCAAATGTTTCTGAGCGGCCGACGCGCTTGTGCACACGGTACCGCACACTGGACACTTCCAACAGTTGGCCGGCTGACACTGATGGTGATGTGTTCCGTCGACGGTCATCTGCGGAAAACGTTTGCGGATAAAGTACATACTTGAATACGTCATATTATATGGGTAGGTAGGGTACTCTAATGGGTTAACTATATACTGTCATCTGCTGCAGTATAGGCATCGTCCCGGGTCTTACCCTATACCTATAAGAGTATATATCACTATATCAAGAATTGCCAATTAAATTACATTTTGGAGGACCGCATATCAGGAATTCGGAAAATTTTGGGGACCATCAAAATTAAACACACACGTACTTATCAAAAGAAAGTGTAACGGAAAAATTAAAAAATGTAAAGGAAACCTACATCATTTAATTCACCAGAAGAAAATATATTTGTTTGAGGGCCTTCGGATAGAGTTTATCATTATTGGTGATCCCTGCTCTATATAGTGCGGGGACAAAATGTCGATTGCAGCCTACAGGCCCAAATTTACGACCAATAAAATACTTATTTGTACAGTTGGCTACGAAAACAGAAAGGGTTGATAAGACAATATTTTTGCTTTTGAGCCGGGATACGTGCAATGGAATCACGACTTGGCCAATTCCTGAAGCAGTAAATGTCGGCCGTGCGCAAGGAATTCGGAAAATTAGACAGTTACCGAAAACCGTTCTCCTTTTGATACCCCTCCCCCAATCTCAAAGAAATAACCTGAGCTCGACACACTTACTTTGCACTTTGGACACTTTGACGGTGGTGGTGCCGCCTTATTATCTGCCGCTGGTTCCTGCAGCGCCACGGCCGTCCTGTTCGGGCAGTAGAAAGTCTGATGCGTAGTGAGGTTGTCGTATGACGAGAACTTGACGCCGCACGTGGAGCATATAAACTGGATCATGGGCGGCTTAAGCAACGGTGTGGGGCTGACGCTGTCCTTGGAGGACTGCGGTGACGACACCGTCAGCGGCTTGGGCCCGGGTGACCCCTCGGGGCTCGTCTTGTCCACGTCACCGTCTCCGCCGTCTGGGGGCGGGCGGGATGCACAGTAGTGCTTCTTGTGGGCCAGAAAGTTCTCGTACTTGCAGAACACAATGTTGCAGCTCTCGCATTTGGACGGGCCCTGTTTCAAGTAGAACTGATGGTGCGCGGGTGGCATTACGCCACCGCCGCCATCCTGCGCCGAGTTCGGGTTCAGTCGGAGCGTCATGTCAGGCGCAAAATACGGCAAAACGGCGGCCGGGCTGAGAAGTTCACTGAGACCACGTGGCTGGACGCCGGGTGGCATCGGGGCCACGGCGCCCGAGGACAACAGCGACTTGTGCATCGCACTGAACCTGTGGTGCGCGGCCGGCAAGTGGTGCATCACGTGGTGAGGCGGCTCGCCGTTATTGACCGGTTCCTGCTTGACGCCGTCCTGCAGCCGGCCGCCGGACGCGTGCAACAGGCTGGATACGCTGAACTTTCCGCCGTTCCGGTCAACTAAGTCGTACACGGCCGACGACGGAACGGGCTTCCCACCATGCTGCACCATGCCGTTGGTCGGCGGCAGCTGGTTGTGGCTGCGATGGTGGTGCTGTTGTTGCTGCTGTTGCAGTTGCTGGTGGTGTTGCATTTGCTGTTGCTGGTGCAGTTGCTGGTTGTGGTGGTGGTGCGCACTCGGCCGGTGTTGCGGAGTTCTGTTGCCGCCACTGCTGTCGCCACTTCCACCGGACGTCGGAGAGGACGTCGGCGATATCATGCACGGGATGGACGGTGCGCATATTATGTCCTCGGTGTCCGTCACGTTACCGTCACTCCGCCTGTTCTCCTTTTCCTCCTCGCCGTCTGTGCAGCCGGCGTTATCCTGCGACGATTTTGCCACGCGCTTCAGCCGCAGATCGAGCGGCGACGATGGTTGCGCCGCCGGTCTCATCTTTGTCTCCGGGCTGATGGATTCCTCTTTTTTGGGCTAGAACAACGACGATCGTGTAAGACAGTTATACAATTGCATCAAACACGTTTTAATATCCAAAATAAGGGTTGTGAATTTGTTATTTTTCATACACTCATACAGTACAAGGTCTCGTTATGTCGATTCTCAATAGCAACAGAAATAAGTTTGATAAATCAAAAATAAGTTATTTAAAATGTTGAGTTTATTCTAAATTTAGTTTCAAGGTGATTTCTTCATATTAATTCGAGAAAAATTTGATATAATAATGACTATTTTACTGTATAGAATAGCTGTGAATTGAATGCATTAAATTAATATACTGCAGTATATTATATACAGCAAAGCTTCCATATTACGAATTATCTGCATGGGCAACAAAAAATTTATATTATAGAGAATTTTGTTTTATTAGAAATTTAGATTAATTTTGATGTTCGTTATATTTCACTGTATACATATAGTATATATAGTTATACACTCGCTTGAGTATTTTAAATTTGAGAGATGCGCCTTGATGATTTTGCCACGAACAAAATATGCAATAATGCGCAGTGTTATAATAACAAAGGCAAAGTAATTTTTTTCAAATTCAAGTTCACATTTAAAAACATTAAGAAATAACGACAAAATAGAAAAAAAAATGTTCTAACTTAATGTCTACAAAGTTTCTGTCTGTCTGAAATATGAAAAAAAAATGCGAGAATGCGAGAATATTTGAAGACAATTTGCAAACATGCACAAAGCAGAAATTCGTGTATGCGCTCCTACAGTCCTATATACCTATAAAATATATAATATACATTGTATAGTAATAATTTAAAACAAATGTTGATCAAAACTGACTCTTTTTACAAAGCATTAAATACATATTATAAAAAAAATACGCAAAAACATTAAATCCACGGCGACACAGCAACATCGACAAATTTATGGCATTTATTTATATTTCGCTTAAGACGTCAGCACAGTGGTCGCCTTTTCCCGCGTAACAGCGCGTATATGTGATAGTCACTTGATAGTCGCTATGATTTTATACTTAATTCTGATTGTCGTCCAACTCGTAAGGCAAGTCGATAAAAGTGATTAGAATATATTATGTGATAATATAATAATTTACGTCAAAAACGGTTTTGTCGAGTTCTAATCGGACACGTTTTTCGTAGCGAATAATACACGAATTTACAATACATAATATATTATATAATATCAGGTTATGCGCCACGCGCGTAGGGCACATTGACCGCATATATTATACCACTCAACATTTGTCATAATGTCTTTTCTCCGATTCACCGCGAGGTTTGCCTAAAATTTAACTTTGTCCTACAGGCCAAACTATTTTCGCGATTTCCATAAGCTAAAGTCATAATATGTAGTACCTATATGATGGACTCGGAGACCCTACATGGTGAAAAAAACAAGTAGGTATAAGTACTACGCGCGCGTAGGATATGAAAACCATACAGGTGGCGCTATTGAGAAGTATCACATCGTATTACATCAATAAACTACCCTACTCGCCATATTATAATGAAAATTACGGTTTTTGTATTGGCACTCAACCTGATAATATTATAATATACCTTTACGCCTATATTATATAATGTTATCGTCACTAGGTATTATCTTTACTTACCGGCGAAAAGAATTCTTCTGGTGGAGACTGAGAGTTGTCTCTCTGTATGTTGTCGCTGTTGGCGATCATGGCGAACTTGGTGGACACCAGCGCCTGGGCGATGGGCTGCAGCGTGCCGTCGGACAGGACGATGCAAGCGGTGTCGGTGGGCGGGGACGGGCCTATGTCCGCGGACAGGGCGGACAGGACGCTTGCGTTTTGTACGAGTGTGTAAGGAACTACGATGACAGGATTGGTGGGCAGCGCCAGGTAAGTGGGCACCACGCCGGTGGGCGATGGGTTGTTGGGCATCGGCGAGCTGGACGGGGTCGGCTTGACCACGTGCCGCGTGTTGCAGTAGTGCGTCTTGTGGGCCTGGTACGTGCGCAGGTTGGAGAACCGGATGTCGCAGTTCTGGCAGTACCGGTCAACCACCGACGGGTCCGCGTTGTCCGACGGGCACGGCGGCGATTGCACGGATACCGGCGATATGGAATGCATGCGCATGTGCCTGTTCAAGCTCACCTGTGGAAACGAACCGACATTTTAATTTCAATTATGTACCGTTAGGTTAAGGTCACAAACCCTAAAAGCACTTAACACACCGTCACATAATATATATATATATATTATAAAAGTACCGTCAAACCGACTTAGATATTAGAATATTATTAATTAGTTGGTCGAGGCATGCATTTATGACTGTAAAAACTCTGTATACACTGAGCATTATGATGTATATAACAATATGTCTAAAAAATATCAAAGCATGTCCTTTAAAGTTAAAACCTTATTATTATATCAAATACCTACATGACATACCTATCCAATGTTATAAAATTTAAGAAAAAATGAATTACAATATAATTTAAATATGTATACAATTTATTAGATAAATTATCTATACGATAAAAATAAATGTAAAAAATAAAAATTGCATTTATAGCTAAAAATTCTATTTTATAATAATTAAGATAGGTATGTAACATAAAATATAGTTAAATTGTTTCTATGTCATACCAGATAGAATTTTAATTCGGTCTAGTCGGTCTACAATCATCACAAATATAAGAATAAATGTATACCTAAAAGTACCAAATAAAACTTATAAAACTCTAAAAATATTTAAATGTGATGTCTTTACAGATAATAGTATGTTCCTACGTATGCGTTTTAATTATAGGAGTGTTTTGTCTTGATATATTGTTTTGATAAGGAATATTTTTATCGTAGATTTCGTCTGAGATATATTATAGGTACTTTGAAACTATATTATTGATTATAATATACAGACAGGTTATGTTAGTATACAATGTACGTACAGGGTGATTTCTTAGTCGTAAACACGTAAACCAAGCAATAATAATAACTTAGGGTACATAATATACAAAGATTTATATTTATTTTAAGAACAAATACTGATAATCATAGAAAAATGTAACAAAGGGTTTTTTTACGTAAGAAAAATATAAATATTTAAAATGCCATCGAATTTTCTAAGACATTGCCAGGTTCACGATAAAACATAAAAGAATCATCCTATATACCGTATATTACGTACTACGTATAATGTGTGTATATGTATGTGATGTGAGTGTGTATGTACGTGTATATAGGTTCTTTTCATATAGATATAATAATATAGTTATTATAGTAACCCAATTTTTACAACGGCTGTGTAAAAAGTATTACCTAATATTAATTGTCCACTACCACAGTAAATTTCACGAAGTGTTTTAAAGTGTAAATTGTAATTGAAACAAAATATCAAAAAAGTTATTCAGCGATTTAAAAACACGTGACTTGTATATTTTCTATAACGTTGACTATTTTAAATATTGATCGATTCGATAATATGTATTGAAACGTTTGCCATATACCAATAACCTCATGCTAAGTCATCATGTTTCTGTTAATATTAAAATCAAAGATGATACCACCCAAGATATTGTGTTTTCTTTTTCACACCCGTTACATAGCGAAATCCAGTTTCCCAAAATCAAAACTGATATTCTTAGAGAGTAATGAGTAATGCGCATATCATAAAGATATGTATAATTAACCATTAGCATACGTTGCGGAACGAATATTTTAATAGTAATAAACTGTCGTCTTACGTAATTAAATTTGTATTTCCATAATATACTGATATACGTATAAATAAAAAATAAGTTCTATTCTTCTATTTTAAATTTATGATTTATAACTATTATTATAGCTACTTAAGTTCATACATTATTTTGATTTTGAATGAAATCAAATATCAATAATTGTCAATTGATTGATTTAATTTTAAGGATATTATAATAATATATAAAACAAAATCGAAGAATTCTCTATTTATATATAATAATATAAAATAAATAAATAACAAAATGTTCGTTTCTCTGTATGTTTTATAGTATGTAAATTGCTTGCTGTAATATTAGCTTTAACTTATAAGCCTTCAGTTTTGGATTTACCGAACGGGATTTAACTACGTTATTATACGTGCGTGAGAAACAAAGATAACAGATCTTGGCATGTCGTCACGTATTTTATTTATCTCTAATATATATTTTCTTTGTTTTCATTTCATTTGTTGTATTTCATAATTATTTTCGGGGCTAAAGAAATCGTAGCAACAATATAATGGTCCACAATACTGGAGAGTAGACCGAGTGTTTTTGATATAATTGCGACTAGAAAATGCATAGCGCAGCATATTATTGTTAGTTGTCTAAAACGTTCATATTATTTGTAAATTAGTATTAAAATATCCATGCATTTAACCAAGATATAAAAACAAAAAAAAAAATTCTTTATTTTGTTCGTTACACAAATAGGGGTGTTTTAATTAAATTGTTATCTACCATCAGTTTATATTTTCTCTATTATACATATTGTATTAAAAGGTAATTAATATCTACCCATAATGGTATAAATATTATAATGTTTAGCTGGTAACAATATCAAATATGTATTTACTGTATTTATCTCTCTTAATAATATAGCATTGTGTATAAAATAACATGTATAAATATATTATGATATATGCCTAAATTCAATGTTTAAACAAAAAATGATATGGATAATAACTACTAACATAACAATGTATATATTATTATATATTATAGGATAATACGTTCGTTGATCAATTTATTAACTTTAAATACCAGACGGTTTTTTAAATTTACATTTTTGTTTGAAAACGATTTAAAAATTTTTAATCTATTCGCAATTTGTATTTTGGAACACAAAATTTCTAAAATCATGTTTAGTTAACCGTGTCTTTGTATATTGAGTTATACACAATCACACGACCGATATTACTGCGTTTCGTGAAGAGTAAATGTAAATAATTTAAAATATTAAACATTTAGAATATAAATCTGTTTTAGTAGGTACCTAAATACAATAACCTATACATTAAATTATAGTTTTTTTAAAGAATTAACTATGTTAATCGTAGTTGGCGAAAAATCAGGTTCTATAGGGAATTAAATACAGTTATTATTTTTGACACAAGTCATTAAATACACATAAGTTGATACAAGTTAGCTCGAGTTTTGTTTTTAAATATAATCCTGACTATTTTTGGGTAAATATAGGTATATCTCTGCTTTAAAATTTACATATATCCTCAACTTCACTACGGTAACCGGTATACATTTCACATTTTACGCTTGTAATACATTTTTTGTGGTAAGAAATCGTTCGAATGCCGTGTAAGACCGGTGTCTTATACATTTTGCCGTTTCAAAGTAATTAGATTGTAACATTGTGATGATTGCAATAGTTATATAATAACAGTAACTTATAATATTTATAACTGTTTGTAGGCACGTTAAATACTATATTGTAATGTATGTTAATTATTATCATCGAATAGTAATTGATCGATCACAATCTCGTCCGTCAAAGTCACGAGACGTTAAGTCCAAAAATAGATAGACACGTACTTTTTTGTCGGCGCTGTACGAACAGTGGGGGCACTTGTACTGTTTTCCAGTTCTCATCGCCTTGGAAGACGGCTCGACGGACGATGGACGGCTGTCCGTGTCGTTGCCCATGGCAATTTCGTCCGATTCGACGACTATCGGCATCTTGGTGTCGTCTGACTCCGAATCTGTCGATGATAAATATTTTATGATATAAGTAAAATGTTACGATATATTTTATACACAGTAGGGCGTCGGTAATCCAGTCACGTGATAATCCGACACGTCCAGTAATCCGGCCTTTTATCGAAACCTTATTTCCGATGATAACCACCGAAAATAGATCAGTGGCGTAACCAGAGTGGGGATCGGGGGAGACCCCTTGTTCAGTTTAGCCTTCCCCGAATATAAAAAAATATGCTTTCAGAGTTCTGTAAGCCGTGACCATGTATTAAAATTCAAATTTTTGTTCAGAGATTGTTGCAAAAGTCTAAAATGTTTATATAGTTAAGCTTCTCTTATGTAACAAATAATCAGCCCCACCCCTCCCCAAACAAAATCTCGGCTGCGCCAGTAAAAAAATTATAAAATATACAAAACTCAATTATTCAAATGACAATCTCGATAAACTGATTAGACATTTTATCTAAGAAAATTTTCAAGACCATGTGACTAGCAACATATTGATACCGGGTAAAAAAACAAAAAAAACATTAGATTATTAAACAATATGATAATAATTACGGAATGTAGTATTTTATGATTACCTAATAATATGTTTACGATACTAAAAATTTCCGTAGTGTAGGAATAAAAATAATATATATATGTAAGTAATTTAATATATTTCGGATTCTGAGCGGAGGTTGGGAGCTATATGGGTAAAAGTTGACATTTATTATTGGTATTTTATCTAAGAACAACTTTTCGACCAGAAGACTTGATTTGTTTTGGTACATATATGATTGTCTACCTTCCTATTTTCCAGTAGAACATTTTATTTAATTTATAATTTTTATCTAGGGTAATTTTTTGTTAGAAAAAGAACTAAGGGAAAATGGGCACAATTTCTAGTTTGCAGGTTATTTCTTATTAATTCCAAAAAAAAAATATTACTAAATTCTGGAATTAACACCGAATACGTAATTTTGTACTTACTATTTATATTTACAGTGATAAAATATTGAATTTTTTTTTTTGCAATTTTATTAATATTATTTTATTTCTAGGCTTTCTCTTATGTAATATGATGTCATTAAAATATGCCATGTTATTCAGGGATTCAGTTTTAGCTGTGTTTTCTGTACCAAAATATACCTTCCATAATCTTAGAACATACCAATTGCACTAACTGTCTTGGTAATCGGATAAAACTTCTGAAAACATATTTTAATTCGACTTACAACTTAACTTGAAAACGCACAATATTTTAATCTTTTTGGAATTGAACTCTAAAACTCTTCATAATGAGCTTTTTATATTATGAAGAATATTTAAATGTGAATAATGTTGAACTAAAATAATAAAAGTAAGTCGATTTCAAGTAGTTACGTCTTATACTTAATAAAAAATTTAAATATATTTCTCAAAAATGTTTCCGGATTACTGTACTTAGGTTATCAAATACAATTGGCAAAAGAGTGAAAGACTTTAAGACAAAAATAAAACCAGATAATTAATAATCGTGAGCAGCCAGTGTGTGCACGTGCGAGAGCTATTTATTTTACACTACACCGCTGAGCGCATAACCTCGTATCATCATAATCTTATATTTATTATTATTACACAAATTACTATACGCACACATTTACACGACTCACACGCACCTAGAAAATTCTTATATTGAAACGGTCCGTATCTAATCTCCATTTTCTGAATACATCATAGGCGTAAATTGGGTGAGGGGGAGGATGCTTAGCCAAAAATTCCTGAAGCCCCCCAAGTATTTTCTAACTTATCAAATCGTAGATGTAATAAATTGTTAATACGTGTTTCTAGCCCCTTCAGATTTTTAACGAAATGTATGTAATATATAACGTCGTAACTTAACATATTAATAATTATATTGTTTAACACACCGAAGTTCGCTCAGAATCGTTTTATACTGCAAAATGCAACAATTATGTGCATCCGATACGTAGTGACCTATTATATACTTAAATCACTGTAGGCAGGTACACTCAAACCTTATACTATTATAGTACTAGTAGGTAGTGATATTATACTATACAGCAGATCGAGTGGATACCCCAGTTTTTAATTTAAGTTCATAAATTCCAACCAATCACGCAATTTATACTAGGAACTCTGGTCCCATATAATAATATGTTGAAACATCGATTGACTTTTCGAACTTTCACAGAGTGCAACAAAATCCGGAAGTCCGAAAAATTTACAAGGATTTAGAGATTGCACTGCAGCGGTGCAGGTCTACAACAGGTGAATTCTACGCGTTTTCTACGATCTCCAAACTCTTTTTTTTTTTTTATTTTAACATAATTATACAATATTGATATATATATTACCTTTTTGTGTCTGCGTGAACATAGTATGTCTGATGGGCGTCCAACGTGCTCAGCGAACTGAATCGTATCCCGCACGGGTTGCAAATGAATATTTAATTGCTGCGAACAAATACAGATATAATCTATATTATGTTTGTAACGGAAAAAATAAAAGAATAGGAAGGGGAAGGAGAAATGAAAGAGGAAAGACAAGGACCAGGGGAGGGCATGAGGGAGGTGGGGGAAGGGGGGCCGAGACAAAGTTTAGGCGGCTCCTGAGGGGGGAGCAAGTAAGATAAATAGAAGAGCCATGAGGGGCGCAAAAAGACGATAAGGGGCGACAATGAAAATGGGCAATGGAGCCATGAAAGGAAGAAATAATGCGGGCTGCCCATGATAGGGGATTGAATGATTCGAAATATATTAAGGAGGAGAAGAGGAAGAAGGATTTTAGGACGAAAAATAAAGGTAAAAGGAAAAGAAGTGGAAGGAGGGATAATGAAAGTAGGGGGGGGAGATGAATGAAGAAAGAGATTCGAAGGGAAACTAAAGAGAGAGATTGGGAAATAAGGTAGCAAAATAAAGGACGGTGGAATAGCGGGATGTAAGGGAGAGGTGGAATATCAATGCAAGAGAAGTCGGGGGTTAATCACATGGGCTGGCATCTTTTTTCCATGAAGACGAACAAGAATATAAAAAGGATGGGCAGGGAGAGTCAGAGATAGCAAGGAGCGATTACGAGGCGATGGGGAAGACGGAGAGGATGAAGAAAAATGAAGAGTGAAGAAAAGATAGATCAGGAAGCCAGGAAGTCGAGGAGTGAGGGAAATCAAGAAAAGACGCAGGAAGGAAGAAAGTGAGGGGGATCAATGCTAAGGGAAGACATACAAAGCGTTACGAAAATGCGAGAAGAGGGCCAGGAGTTTAAGAAGAAGGAAGGGGCGAAAGGAGGGCGAACGGGAGAAGATTCAAAAATATTATTTATGCTTATTAAAAAATAACAATAGGATCTATTTATTTGCTTCGAGTGAGCATGTAGAGACATTGCTTTTGTTCATCAAACTTAATTAGTTATCCAATAAATAGTAAAACATAGGTTTGCATAAATTGTAATGTAGTAATGATAGGTTGAGTATTAACTCACAATATTTTCTTGTAAAATAATATTGGTTTTAAAATAATAAAAATGTATAAGTGACCGGTTTTTAGTAGAAATATAGAGATTATTTTTTTTTACTATATATTTTTTGGTATATTATTACAGTTAATTACGTGCTTAAACAAATGTATAGTTTAACTCCTTGAATAACAAAGTAAAGTATATTATATAGAATCACTACATTAATTAACAAGGTTGCATAAAACGTTGCATGTTACGTTTATTAGCTGAAACTACAATTTCTAACCGCTTTTATTGATAAAACTTTTTGCAATTTGTAACTTGAGGTGAAATACTTACATAAAATGTAAGTCCACCTAGGCATAATGTTATACTATTAAATCAAGCAAGAAACTCTTTGCAAGTAATATTTTTAAATATTATGTTACGATTTTATTCATAGACATTATTAAATAGGAATATATAATTGTTCTAAATTAGATTTTATACTTTCGACTTTAGGTTTTATTTTTAAACAATCAGATAAGTTCTTCTAATTTGAATCTTGAGATTTAAATATTTTCATACATAAAGAATACTTATAAGTAATACCTAAAAATATAAATGCTTTTTTAGACTTTGGAAATAGTTTGCCAATGCATGACTTCAGTAAATGAAGGTAAAAAAGCCACCGAAAGATACGGATAATCTCTTTACATTTGATAATAACTACTTTAATAATAAAACTAAAAACACAAAATTGATTCCGCTGAATCAAATATGTTCCATGATGAACAGGCATTATATAATATTATACAATATGCGTGCATCATGTCATAAGTATAATGTTTTGCGTTTCTACATCTTTTTTGTACCACTCCGATTCATATGTGCAGTGATTTTTTGAGTTCTTTATATTAATATACATTGTTGTAATAATATTTAAACATACATCTGTATAATATTAAACAGCCGAAATTAAATCAACGAGTATTTTATTAGTAGATCACATAGAAACCGGAAATAAACAATACGTAAAAATCAATATCCATTTAGCATTGAGCATTCTACAAAAAGCATTGAACTGTTCAACTGCCTTTCAACGTTTTTTCTATAATTTATTAGAAAATTTGCATAATGTTGTACCGTGCCACGCGATGGAAGCTGGAAGGCCTGGACCTCCGGTCCTTCAAACAAGACATGGTTTCAACATCTAGACGTCGGACGTTCACAAGTCGAACATTCAAGGTGGACATCCCAGTACCATAGTAGATCAAAGGAGGTGGCGTTTCGCTATTTCACTGAAATAGCTTCAATTGATCGGAAAAGAAAGAATAAAGGGATATCACCTAAGCACGGACCACAACAGCAATAAATTTTTAGCCTGGTTAGGTATGTCGGCTAATGATTCATCTGCTGTCGTAGCGTCTGGATGTGACTCGACTGGAGTCAGTGTCTTGACAAACATACAAACTCCAAATAGGTTGTTACTAGCCAGTAGCGGAAACGTGTCAAAGATAAACCAACAGATGAAAATATTTGAGACTACTGGGATTTAGAACTGTGTACGCTTTATATCACCTAAAGCACCACAACAGCAATAATTTTTAGCCTGGTTAGGTATGTCGGCTAATGATTCATCTGCTGTCGTAGCGTCTGGATGTGACTCGACTGGAGTCAGTGTCTTGACAAAACATACAACTCCAAATAGTTGTTACTAGCCAGTAGCGGAAACGTGTCAAAGATAAAAAACAACAGATGAAAATATTGGAGACTGCTGGAGATTTAGAACTGTGTACGTCTTTGCCATCGAACGATTTTCGACCCATGACTGTAATGAATGGCATAGAGCATGGTCCAATCGTGAAAATTGCGGCTCAGAAATGACCCCACTGACTCACAAAGATCGTATTAAACAGGTACTGGTAGTATACAACAGTTTTACGACTTATTATGGAGATCACAAACAGTATCATAACATGGTGTTTTAATACGTACGAAATTATGATAGTATCATTATGAACCCATCAATACATAATGAGCCTATAATTTAATTATTTTATAATTTTAAGAACTAATATTATATAGATAACGTAGAAAAACCGAAATTAGTATCTTCCTATGATGTAAAATTAATTCAATATTATACCTGTATTATTAGGTGGACATTGACCTCATTGTGGCAATGTTAAAAAAATTTGTCATTAGACAATAAACGCAAAATAAAAGAATCCGAAAAGGAACATTTGTGAGTATTAATACGTCCAAACCCATATAATATACCACCGAAGCTGTACGTTTATACTATACATACCTATTTTTGTATATACTCTACACAAATCGGCATTCCACGGTTATATTTCAAATATTATGAATACTGACGGCCTTTGAATACAAATTTACATATTATTGTAAATTGAACTGTGATTATAAAATAATATAATTTCTATTATTAATATTGAAATATACCGCTTGCTAAATGTGGTGAATTTAAATTATAATTAATGTTGACGATATAATATTTTTGTTTAATTAGGAGATCTTCCAGGCACATAGACCATTCGCACGGCCATACGCGAAAAAGATGAAGGTGTCCAATAATTAGAAATTGTGTCAATAATTGTATATTATTGTTATTAACTTGTTAGAGGGTTTTCAAATCATTTATTTAATTGTTGTATGTTACCTATATTCTTGATTATAATTTATATAAATTGTTCATTCGACTCTGTATTCGACCTGTATTCTTATTTTGTAATTTCAAAAAACAAAATACGATATTATACGATAATATTATCGAGTGATAATATAATTCAGTGAAACTATGTAAGTATGTAGGTACCCTAGGTATGTAGGTAAGTATGTAAGCCATTTTTAATTTTCATGTTACGACGTATATTATGGTATTTTCAAAATTTACACTCAAGCTTACTTTTTGAGTTATAGTTGAAAAACTAAAAAATGGTTATTAATAATTAATATATTTATTATAAATATTATTTATTCAGAACACATTATATCATTTTAATAACGTATAAGTACAACACTTTTTCACTTAATTTGAAAATTAAATTAATTAGTTTTTTAACTAGATACAACTTACATGTTATTTATCTCCATCTAAATAGTTATTCTATCAACTGTCTCCTCTTATATGTTAATCCATAGATATTTTTAAACGTATCTTTATATAACACACATGTTGCCACTTCAAATTGGACCAGAATTTTAGACAGAAAAGGCTGATAATGAGCTTCAGTATTTTCAATAAATTGATGTCTGTTTAAATACCACAATATTTTACAATGAATAGAAAATATCATTAGAAATATCTGGTGACATTTTCAAGCATTTACGGTTATTCGTTTTTGAAATAAGTACAACAAAAATATGATATTCGATTTTGTATACAATTTTAGGTTTCCATATTTTTGTTTTGTTTTTTTCCAATTTTTAAGTCTTATATATATTAAGAAATATTTTACTTATGACCATCTAAAGTAGAGAGTACTAACTAGATTCACTTTAAAATAATACATTTGAGCCTAACCTCAAGCACATCTAACCTAGCCACTCCAAAGCTGATGACAGATCAAAAAAAGAACATCATTGAAATATCAATATATTCATTGCTACCTTCAGAATTGATTAATACATACTTTGATTCACTGGTAATCTAAAATAAGTGATAATCAGCAAAAATACATTGGCTTGATTTTAGTTATAACTAAGTATTTCATTATAATTTGGAATAAACAAAAACTTCTCGTAAACTTCTAAGCCTCTGACCTTTAAGATATACAAATGTTAAGGAACACTTAAGTAAGATTCACATAAAGTTTGAATTTATGTATAAGAACTTAAATTGTTACAAAGTTTACCTAAATAGGAATCCATTAATCAAAATTATCTTTCCTATAGATGATAAAATTTGTTGAACTGTGTTGTTATAGCATTATTAATACACTTCATAAAGCCAATTAGGAAATTACGTATCTGTGTACTATTATATTTTCACACAAACATTGAATTTCCATTGAAATATTTCATTTAAGTCAAACCTAATTATAAAAATTGAATACTATATTATATGTGATTATAGGTAGGTATTAGAATATATTGTTTACCTCCTTTTTAATATTAAGTAACAAATGAGAACTTAAAACTATTATTAGATGAAAATGCAGTGTCTTCTAATTTATGTTATGACTTTCTCTCTATACAGTTTTCTAATATCATTTAGAAAAAATATCAGTTTCTTCCAATGTCGATCTACATTAATTGTACATTATTGTAACGGAAATGGATTTTTCTCGTTAATTTGAAGTTTGAACATAATATGTATATTTTTAGGGCCTCCACACATGTAGACGCCATATAATGCATATTTTTTTAAGAATAAACAAATAAACAAATATTATACGAAAATAAAAAGATAACAAATTCATTTTTTTTAACACAGTTGAAACCATTAGCTAAAATCGTAATGTCAAAACTATCAAATTATTCGTAGTAAATGCAATTATTGAATTAAGAGTTATGGTTAGGTACTTAAATACTGTTTCCTAATTTTATGGATATAATATTCGATATTGAAATATCTCATTTCAATACATATTATACTGCATCGTTTTCGTTTGGAAATATAAATAAATTCGAACGTTTGCCTAATAAGATTTTTACATTTAATGGTTTTAGCCCGTGTTCGGTAAAATTACGCGAAAACATTGATGTAAATATTTGATAATCAAAATTTTTAAATAAACCCGATTAATGATGTTTTCTGACAAATACTATTTAAAATTTAATAAACTCTTAACTGATAAAACTTATAAATACTTTTGATTTAAAAACAAAGTAAATATATATATATATAATTTGTAAAAAAAGCTTAACATTATATTATTTTTGAAGACATATTATAAAATTTGAGATTAAAATATTCAAAAACGGAGTTCAAAACGGCTTGTAGAATATTAGTACCCTCTATTAGTTAGAAAAACAACTATCAAATTTGGTTGATTCTACATTACAGGATCATTATTCCCATATAGAGTGTATTTTTGTGGAAAAACTTACAGTGGTACCACGGGCACCTTAACGTGTTTAATTATCCACTGGTTTTTATAAATAGGTTTCAGTTTTTAAAATTGTGATTACATTCATAACTAATATAATTTATTTTGCATAAAATACAAGATACCTACCAAAAAATACTATTAATTAAAACATTATATTTGCTTTTCAGAGGTATAAAAAGTGAATGAAAGTTTAAATTACAATTATTATAGTTTAATTATTATGAATTAATATTCTTATATGTTATAATCTTTAAAATTATATATTATTATTTTGACGTAAAACTAACAAATTTTTTTTTACTTTAATTGATCATGAAGCCCGGAAACTATGGTCATTAGTTGTTATTTTTTTGTTTGTAGGGGAGAAATTGTAGATTTGTAAACACGTGTGTTTTTTTGGTTTTGGCAGATATTTTAGTGGGCACCCATAGGTATCTGTCACTTCCTTCCGGACGCCGTGCTTGCCCGAAAATAAATGCCACCCGCGGCCGGGTTTAAACCGGTGTCGGTGTGCGTCGCAACCGACGCCTTAATCCGCTCGGCCACTCTGTCCCCCACCTAACAAATTATCATAAATAAAAATAATGTTTTTTTCAATTTAAAAAGGTATAGAAAGACGTGTATTAGAATATTATGTGTCAACTTTTAAAAATTAGTTTAAGTTGTACATGATAATTACTAAACTTTAATAAATGTTAAATAATTAAAATTATAATTAATATTAACGGCGGCGCGGCGCGGCGGAGGCGGAGGTGGAGGTGCGGAGGCGGAGGCGGAGGCGGAGGTGCCAGGATCGGCATATTTATTCTACTTAAATTCATCGTTTAATACAACTGTTAATCTTTTTCCAAACTTTGTATCAATCATTATGAACTTATTTACTTTGTATGGTTTTCCTTGTTCCAAATCATTAAATTTTATAAATGTATATCCATTGTTCTTTTATTTAAAACATCTTTAAAGTTTTCCATTTCCATTTCTTATTTATATTAGAAATATAAATTTTTTATTTTTCAATATTATTTTTTAAAAATTTTCTATTTAAAAAAATTTTTTCAATATAAATATAAAAAATGAACGAAACTATATTTTGTCTTAAATGTAAAATTCAAACAAAAAATATTAATACAACTAAAATTCAAACAGTTAATGGTAGATGGAGAATTTCATCAAAATGTTTTAAATGTAACACAAATAAAAGTAAATTTATGAAAAATCCTACAGTTGGACATAATATTTCCAATAAAAAATTAAATGATACAGATAAAATGATATTAGCTAGAGAACTTCATAAACCAGTTAGAAAAAAATTTCCTAAACGAAGAATTTTTACTAAAGGTATTGATGATTTATGAGCTGCTGATTTAGTTAATGAGAAAAATTATTCTGATGAAAATAAGGGTTATTCTTATATAATAACTGTTATAGATACGTTTTCAAAATTTTCTTGGGCTTTAGAACTCAAAAAGAAAGATGGAATTAGTGTTTCAGAAGCATTTAAAAAAATAATAGAACAAGCTATATCACAAAATCATCATGCACCAAATTACTTCACACAGATAAAGGTTTGGAATTTGAAAATAAACATTTAAAAAAATTTTGCAAGAATATGGAATTAAAATGTGTCACACCCAAAATGAAGAAAAATCGTCAATTATCGATTTAATAGGACATTAAACAGTAAAATGAGATTACATTTTGAAGTTACAAATTCTAAAAAATGGATTAAAATTTTAAAAAGTTTAATATATGAATATAATTTCGAAGACATACATCGATCTATTGGTATGAGACCTTGTGAAGTAAATAAATCTAACGAAGATGTTGTTTTTCACAAATTTTTCTACAAAAAACAAACCTAAACCAAAAATTAAATTTAGTGTAGGTGATAGAGTAAGAATAACAGCTTCTAAAAAAACATTTGGTAATAAATTTATTAATAATTGGACAAAAGAAATATTTATAGTTAATGAAATTTTAAACACAAATCCTATTATCTACAAATTATAGATTTAAACAATGAAGAGATTATATAGGGAGTTTTTATAACCAAGAGTTACAAAAAACAAATTTTAAATGATATCTATAATAGAAACTTATATTTCTTTGAAATATAAAGGAAAATATACTATAAAATATTTACGGTTTCAAGCCCATGATTATGAAATTATAAAGTTGGGAGACACCGTGTCTCCCTCATTAGGATATCATATTCTAGTAACCGTATGGTATTGTATCATAATCTGGTAATATTATTCTTTTATCATAACCAAACGAGAATTTTTTTGTAACTTTCTTATCAACTATATTTTAGTAAGTGTATCACGTATTATTTGATTATATTCTAGTTCTATATTACTATCTTTATTTTTTTGTTCAATTAATTTTATCATTGATTCACCGTTAAGTTTTAACAAATTTTGATAATTCAAAGTAAATCCCTTTATAACCGTTTGATGTTTATTATCGTTTGTTTTATAATAATAACTTTTAGGACCTGTAGATGCCCAATCTGTAATATGTACATTTTCACCTAATTCATCAGTCCATTCTCCCAACATTGTTCCTGTTTTAATTTTATTAACACTGTTATCTATATAGAAAATAGAATCGGTATCAAAATAAGCTACAGCTCTACCTAATTTATCTAACATTTCATATAATCTTAATCTTGCACTAGATGTGTAAATAAAGCTATTAATATATTTGTATTATGAAAATTCTCAACGTAATAATCTTTATAATTATAACACATTTGTATCATATTGTCGTTTAATATTTTTATATTGATATTTTCTAATCTATCATCTAATAATATTTTATAGAGTTGTTGTGGATCTGTAACAAACTCAGTTTTTTTCATTTTTTGTCGTTGTCCAAATTTTCCCCATAAACTATTTAAACACAGCTTTGCTACAGCTCTCCTACCTGGATTATCACCTAATTTTAATTTATCTAATAAAATGCCCATTTTATCGAAAATTGTTTTTATATACTCATCATTACAACTATAATTATGTTTTGAACTTTCTAATTTTATTTTTATAAATTATCTACATAATCTTTAAATAAATCTGTTGATTTCTCTTCAAAATGCCACACTTCATAATTTTTGTTATAATATATCCTTTTTCCAAAGCTTTATTAACTTCATCTGTTGTCCATGTTCCTATAATTTGTCTTTCATTTTTAGAATGATCACATCTTTGATTTTGGTCTACAGCACATTTATAACACAAAGGAAATAATAACTTTTCACTTTTTTCCATTTTTATTTTAACTGGAAGTACAGGATGATAAAGATTTCTTGGAGGTAAAATTTTACATTTAATTAAACCACCAGTTTTTATCATATTTTTTTGGATTAAATATTTTTACGGGATGTCCTTCAGGATAATAATCATAATAATTCACAGTTGGATATAAACTACATACATCAATGTAATGCATTTTTTTGTTTTTTACCCTTAATTTTGTCGCATTTGTTCTACCTCCAAAGAAAGCATCTCTAGGATTAATAGGGTCAGCTATATCAGCTTTTTTCATTTTTTTGTATGTAGTGCTATTAATCCAATCACATCCCATTGCTCAACAGATTATAACCAGCTTTTTTTATTGCTGTACTTCTTTCAATTGTTTTTTGATACAAATCATCCATTGTTTCATGATTTATATTATTTATAGTTTCTCCATCTTTATAACATTTAGTACAACCGTGCCAAAAACATCCATGATATTGATAAACCGTTTTGATTTATTATCAAATCCATCTACTTTAGCTCCTGCTATTATTATTTCGTTCCCATTTAATGCATGTGAGATATTTTTATTATTAAAATGTTGTAACCACGTTATCGATTGTTTTGAATAATTTTCATTTTTTTCTTTATCTAAAACAGCTATAGTATCTTCTAACAAATATTTTGATCTGTAAATACTCATACAAACACCTGCTATAGTTGTATAGCAAAAGGATCAATGCTAGCTATATCCAAAATTGTTTTCTTAATTCTAAACATCCTCTTCGTAAAATATCTACATCTGAATTACAGTAAGCCTCTAATTCTTCTTTAAAATTAAATATATAATATTCATTAATTTTATCATTATGCCATTTTTCAAATTCTAGTTTATTCTCTGGTTTCATTGTTTCAAATCCATAATATTTTTTATTAGGTAATATACCAATATAATTTTGATTTTCTACTGTATTAAAGAAATGCGGAAAGTAACCTTTTTTTAGTTCTTTGAGGCCAAACGTTTTGGGAAAACTACTGAGAGGGCCTTGAATAAAATTAGAACTATCTATTATTCTTATTTTTAAATATTTAATTTCTAATAACATTAATTTTGTACCATTATAAATTGTAAATGGTTTCAGAGTGTTATCGACCAAGTATTTTAATATAAATTGTGAATCGTATCCTTTTGCGTAATGTGCTATAAATGTATAACCCCTATATTCCTCGGATATTACATGTTTACAAAATTCTTCATTTGTATCAAACATAATTTTATTTCCTTCAAAATCATGAGCAATTATTTTATTTGCGATATGAGTTCCTGTTTCTTGTTGAGCTTCATAATCAAAAAACAAATATTTTTCTGTATAAGTAAATTTAAATGGTTTATTTGTACCTCCACAATTTGTACATCCTACTAAGCATTTACCTCATTTTGCTAATCTAAGTTGCATATAACATTGATGTTCATTTATTTTCACTTCTTCTAGACAATTTCTACATTTACTATAACCACAATTATGTTCCCTATCTCTAAACAATATTTTATTACAATCAATACATTTATATACATAGGCACATACATATTCGTGATTATCTAAACATTCTTGATTATAACAATATCTATTACATTTTTCACAATATATTTTATTTTTTGTACTAATTGAATGTTCAAATCTCTCACCATAATATGTACACAATTTACATATATTTTTATTTTTATTTTTATTTTTACCACATTTATGTTTATCTTTATTTTGATATGGTTTATCGCACTTATTACAATAATAACGCGATCCGTAGAAAGCTTTAGCTGATTTAATAACATCAAAATGATTACCATTTTTATACAAATAAATTTTAGTTTCTTTATCCTCACCCTTATAAATTAAAGTATTTAAATTTTCAGCACAAATAACATTTATTTGAATATCTAGTGCAAGTTCCACATTCTTAATATCATTCAATGTAAATCCTTCTTCGTTATATTCTGGTAACATATTACATAATTCTAAAGCTAAATCTTTTTGAATTTTTCTACCTATCTTCAATTGTTTAATTTTATTGGAATCTAATTCATGACCTAAAATATTGTTTGTCTGAGTAGATAATGCAACAACAATAGCTCTCGGACAACATAAATTATCATCGTTATTAATCTCAATAATACTTCTTTTTGTTTTTATATTTTCTGATAAATTAATTATTTTAGTTCTCCTTGAACCTCTTGGTATTTTCACTAATTGAACTGGAAAAGTAGTTTCTGTTATATCAATTGTTTTAGCTGAAGTTAATATGTTAACAATAATTGATTTTAAGTTTGTTAAAAAATTATCAGATTTCATACCAGTGTAACGTACCCACTAAGTAAGGAATCATATATTAACTATGCGAAGCGCGCCCGCACGTCTCTAATAATATTTGACACCATATACCACAGTAACGGTATAACTAATAAGGCAATTAGTATAGCATAACATGCGGAGGTCATTGCAAAAGCGTAGTGAAAACAATTAAACTATAGAAGGAGTCATCAAACGTATCTTTTCCTGGAAAACCAACACGCATACGAAGGATACGAGTCAACCAGCATACCAAGTACGAGACCCGAACTCTGTCTCATGACCAGGTTTAGCCACGGAGACGACCACCCACTCCAAAGGACTCGATCATATATATAGGAGCCCACGACAAGAACTCGTCAGACGGTTAGGGACATTCTGAGGCAGGTCGTAACACCACTCACAGTATAAACTTTATCCTAAAGAGTCGTAACACCACTCTTTACACCTTATATTATAACATTGTAATCTTGTACTTCGTTAATAAACATTCATCATAACTTAGTACATCACGTATTTTATTTCTGCGTTGATGTATATATCGACGTCGGTTGGGACGTAACACTAGTAGATACAGTATTTTTTAAATTTGGATTCATCACTATAATATTTATTTGATCACCTTTTTCATAACTTGAATTTTTTTGGACAAGTTTTAACATGGAATCTAGAGCTTTATGTACATAATCAATTTTGTATTTTGCATTCCATAGTTTTAGATCTTTTATTAAAGCTTCTCTAAACCGAATTTTATATTCAGCTTCATGTATTTTAAATTTCTTTTGGATTTGTTTATTCATTTGAATTATATCTATCAAATCATAAACATCTGATGTTTTTTCTAATGAACTATTAAAATAATTTTCTTCAGTGAAAATTGTTTTTTCTAACTTTTGAAATGGATTATTGTTTAATGAACTATTAAAAACTTCATCCTTAAATATATCTTCTTGAAATTTACGAAAAGGTTGTTGCTTTCTTGTTAATTTAATTTTTTTTATTAAACATTCTTTATTAAGTTTGTAAATTTGTTTTATATCAAAACTTCTAGCTATTGACTTAAGCTCAGAAGTTGTTAAATCGCGAATTGTATGACCTCTCCTAGTTCTTGATATAAGATCATTTTTTTTAAGGGTACTATAACCCTTAAGTTTAGCCTCTTTTGCTATTGACTTAAGCTCAGAGACTTTCATATTTTCTAATATGCTTATAGAATTTATATTTGCCATTATTTTATTATTTATTATATTTTTAATTTTTAAATTCAATTTTTCAATTTCTTTTAAATTCAATTTTGCAATTAAATATGCTATTTCGATTTTTATTTTTAATAGAACAATTCTATTAAAAAATGTTTTGGGGATTTTGCATTTCAGATTTTTGAAAAATATTTTAAGTAATTATTGCATTTAAATGTCACGTGTGCTGAAGCCCCCCCCCCCCATAGGAAATTATTTTTTTAATATTTTTGCATTTCAATTTCTATGAAAAATATTTTTAGTATTTTTGCATTTCAATTTCTATGAAAAATATTTTTATAATTATTGCGTTTCACGATTTGCAAAATAATTAAAAGATTTTTGCATTTCAATTTCTATGAAAAATATTTTAGGAAATATTGCATTTAAAATGACAGTGTACCATAGCGACCCCTATACTACTGTGGGTGACTCAGGCGTTCGCGCAGATCACTTCGTAATCCTTCCCAGTTCTGGCAGCGGAAGATTGTGTGGTCGGCTGTGTCCGATCGACTGTTGCAGTGCATGCACCTAGAACTGGGGGCCCTTCTGTAGCGGTACAGGTACGCCTGGAAACATCCGTGATCGGTGAGCGCCTGGGTTATGTGGTAAGTCCACGGGATCGTGGGGGTGGTCCTATTGATCCACCTTGGGATGTCCGGGATAAGCCGGCGAGTCCAAGCGGCCTTGTCCGAGGAGCTCCATCTCCTCTGCCACTCCGAGATTGTCATCTTCCTCTCCATCTTTTTTATCTTCGTTCTGGACAGGGGAGGATCGCCTGGTGTGGGGTCCTCTGACAGTCTGGCCTTGATCCTGCCCCTTTCCGCCACGATGAGGTCCACGGAAGGCATGCCGGCTAGGAGGAAAGCTGCCTCGTCTGAAACCGTCCTGTACGCTCTGATGACTCTCAGCGCGGCTTTCCTCTGTGGTCTCCTGAGATTGGTCCTGAACTTGGCCCTGTTGTTCGCCGAAGGTGACCACACCGGGGCGACGTAAAGTAGCTGGCTCTCTACTACCGACATCAGTAACCGCCTTTTCCACTGCCCTGGTCCGCTAATGTTGGGCATGAGCCTGGACAGGGCTAGCGCCGATGAGGTCGCCTTCTTGGCCACCGTCTCCACGTGCTTCCCAAACGAGAGGCGCGTGTCCAGGATGACCCCTAGGTACCACAGGTGTTTGCTCAGGGCGATCGGGAAACCACCGATGGTAAGCCGAGGGGGGTTGTAGATCCTCTTATTTGTTAACATAACCATTTCCGTTTTATGATGAGCCAGCTGGAGCCTGTGTTCACTCATCCACCCATCGATCCTCTGCAGTACGGGATTGAGTAGATTTTCCAGCTGCTCGCCCGTTCTGGCAACCCCGACTACGGCTAGGTCGTCTGAGAAGCCGACCAGGTAGACCCCCAGAGAGACGTCCATGTTCAGAGGGTCGTCGTATACGACGTTCCACAAGGTAGGGCCCAAGACCGAACCCTGGGGAACGCCGCATGTGACAGCCTTGGGAACCCTCTGGTCGCCAACGAGAAGCACTCTGTCAGATAGCCAAGACCGGATCATAAGGACGAGGTATTCGGGCGTGTCCTTCTTCCTTAGTGCTTCATCGATGACGGTCCACCGGAGAGAGTTGAAAGCATTCTTTACATCTAGCGTAACCAGAACGCAGAGCTCCTTCTGCCTGTGGTTGCCAGATGCTGCATAGGCTGCGATTTTTGTTACCGCTTCCACAGCCATTTCAGTTGAGATGCCCCTTCGAAATCCAAATTGATTTGGCGAGCGTCCGGAGAGCTGGGAGTCCAGGTGGTTGTCAAGCCTATGCAGCAGTAGCCTTTCTAGGAGTTTTCCTGGCGTGTCGAGGAGACAGATTGGGCGGAAGCTGGAAGGGGCCTCTACCGGTTTGCCTTGGCCCTTGCAGTAATACCAGGTTGGCTTTCTTCCAGATACTGGGGAATGTTAGCTCGGTGAGGCACTTGTTGTATATCTTCAGAGTGGAGGCCGGGCGGATGTGTACGATCCTCTTAAGCATCTCGTTGGGAATGCCAGAAGGGCCCCCCGCTTTGCCCGATGACATCTTCTTCGTGGCCTTGAGCATTTCGTCAGCGGTGAACTTCGGCGCCGTCACGGCGAAGATCAGTTCATCTGCCTTGGGGTCGAATGCCTCGAAGATGTTCCTTACTGCAGGGGAAGGCATGAGGTCCCAGTCCGTGATCGGGGCCGCAGGGAATAGGTGGTTTGAGATCATATCTTCCCTGCCCTTGGATGCCAGCCTGGTGGAGCCGTCGCCGAATTTTTTCATCACCAGCTTGTACGGTTTCCCCTAGGGGCTTGTGTCTACTGAGGCGCAGAGGTCCTTCCACCCCTGTTTTTTGGACTTCTTGATTTCCCTCCGAAGATTCCTTCTGACCTCGGCGTAATTTGTCCTTGCGTCTAGGGAGCCCTCGGGTCCTCGTCTCCTCATGCAAGACTGGAAAGTCCTGCGCAGAGACAGTGTTGTGGACCTGAGCTCGGCGATGTTGTCGTTCCACCAGTACATCGGCTTTCTGCCCCTAGGGCAGGGAGTCCTGCGGGGCATTGAGGCGTCGCAAGCGTCCGAGATGTACTTTTCGAGGACCTCTGCAGCCAGAAGAGCCGAGTTGACTCCTTCGCTGTCTCTCGGAGTGCGGAACGGCCCGGAAGTGACGTGGGCGTGAAAAGCTTCGAGGTTGAACTTCTTGAGCGACCAGCCTGGGTGCGCGGTGGCCGCTAGGTCCGCTTCAGGCCAGCCGGGGTGGTTGTCAGCTGTGGGAGGGTCAATCGAGAAGGAGACGTAGGCATGGTCACTCAGGTTGACCTCGTCTAGGACAGCCCAGTCTGTGACGTCCACTCCCCTGGAAAATGTCACATTTATGATAGAGGTGGCCTCCCCTCTGACGAAAGTGGGTGTTTCTCCGGTGTTGGCTAGGATCAGGCCGAGACTGGCTGCTAGATCGGTGAGGAGGTCGCCTCTCGGGTTGTTGACGCGCGAGCCCCAATCCACGCTCCACGCGTTGAAGTCACCAACTATGATAAGCCTGTTGTCGCCCCTGGCTCTCACAGCAAGTTCTAGGTCTCCTAAGAAGGTCTTGTACTCGACCAGAGTGGTGCCGGGTCTCCAATAACAGCTGAATACCACTAGGTCTCGTAGCCTAATCCAGGCAAAGCCTTGACCGGAACCGCATTCGTCGTGGACAAAGCCCGTACCGGAGGTGGTTCCTATGGCGGACTTGCGATCCAGGCTGAAGCACATCCTGGCGTTATCTTCGGTCCTGGCATAGGGTTCACTTAGAATACTAACAGACTAACCTAACCTAACCTAACATAACCGTCCGGACAGTATTAAGAAAAACCGTTTGGATGGTTTTAATCGTAAACCGTCCGGGCAGTTTTTACGAGAAACCGTCCGGACAGTTTTTAACGGTCCTTAGTCATAGTTTTTATTGATAAGCATTTAAAGTTCAAATCTTGACAAAATACTGAAAAATCACGAAAATTAGCAAATTATTTTGATTTGAGAATTCATAAAAATTTTTCATTTTAAATCTAAGATTTGAAAATTTAAGGAGCGTTTAAATATAGGAATGCACCGCTCTTGGTATCGTGGTATCGCGCACATCCATTTATTTTATTCACTGATAAGAGCCAACTTATAAATTATAATATTATTCTATTCTATTCTGTGTTAAATTGTTGTATCTTTTAAGTTAGTTAACCTAAAACAACAAGGAAATCCGGACCCGTAGTCATCAATAACTAATAAAGTTACCAATTCAAATTCGTGTCCATTGAGTCCGTGTGTTCCGTCTAAACAAACTACTTTTTTATCACCAAATTGTTTTAACATATATAACTGTCCAGAATCCATTATGATTAAACAGAAATCATTAATATCTAAAATTTCATTTTTATCTGTTTCACCTAAATGGGAAGGACAAAAAGTATTATTAAATTTGTTGAAATATACAATTAATACTAGTAGTCAACCTTGACACGTGTGTACATTTTAGTAACTAGTTGTACGAGTGTACGACTCACTCTCTTTACGGATGTAACACGACCTCGATGGTGCATATATATAGGACCTTTGTAGTATGTAATACTTACTTGCACAGCCACCGTCGTACAGTGCGTATACGGTGTGTGTGTATTGTCACAGTTAAATAGGGTGTCGGGTTATGTGTTCGAAAATGATATGTTCGAATAAAATGTGTTCGAATGAAAAGTGTACGAAAAAGCATGTGTTCGGATGAATTTTTGTTCGAAAACTTTGTAAATATTATTATCTATAGTATATTAATAGCCGTATATTCCGACTATTGTACCGTTAACCAGGGAAATATAATATAGTATCTAATAATCTAATATAGAGCAATAAATTGTATCTACTCGTTATGTTATCGTTAGCGTTATCATAATATGGGTTTCTGTAACATAGGTATCGACTTTAATTTACCAACTGCTGCAGTATATTTCCGATTGTCAGACCAAACGAAATAGCGAACGAATATGTCGACGTGTACTATAAAATTAATACCTACTATACATAAGAAAAATATGTTATTAGTTAATGAATATGAATTTATGTTTAATAAAAATAATTTTCGTAAACGAGATAAAGAAAATGTGTACTATTGGATCTGTGTCAAAAAGTGTGGTGCTACATTTCGAACAATTATTAAAAACAATGAACATATTAAAGATGAATCGTGTACATTAATGGATCATTCACATGCACCAAATCCTATAAAAAATGAATGTAAAATAATTAAAAATAAAATCAAAACTGCTGCATTGCAATCTCAAGATAATCCACACAAAATTTACCAGGAGCAAATAATTGGAGTTCCTTCTGTCGTCTCTTCACAAATTTGCAAAAATGCATCAAAACAACTTATTAAAAGACAGAGAAAAGGTAAATTAATTGAACCATCTTGTGTTGAACATTTTAACCCTCCTATTGAATTAAAAAAAACAATTTCTGGTCAAGAATTTTTAATCAAGGACATTTACGATGACAACAATAGAATTATTATTTTTACAACATTTCAAAATTGTTTGTATTTAAGAGAATCAGAGTTTTGGCTTGCAGATGGAACATATAAGTCTTGTCCTAGTTTCTTTAAGCAATTGTACACAATTCATGGATCTATTAAGAGAGGAAACGACCAGATATGTTTACCATTAGTATTTGCCCTTATGACAAATCAAACTGAAAATTCGTATAAACTAATGTTTACAGCACTTAATGATTTTGCTATTGAACATCGTATTAATTTTAAGATAATACAGATCTTGAAATTATTACTGATTTTGAAATTGCTGCTATTAATGCCATCAATGATTTTTTTCCATTTGCAATGCATTCTGCGTGTTTTTTTCACTTTTCGCAAAATATTTATCGTCACATACAAAAGGAAGGATTAACGACCAAGTATATGGAAGATCAAAACTTCAACTTACTTTGTCGACATTTACCAGCATTGGCTTTCCTTCCGGTTTCCAAAGTACGTATAAAACACGAATTTTAATACCCAGCATTATTGTTAATATCAACATATTTTCGCGTATTTTCCTAATAAATATATATTTTATTTATATAGGTCAATGAAAGTTGGAAACTGCTTAAAACTGAATTTTCGAATGATGAAAGGGAACAAAAATTAATAGATTACTTCGAAACAACATATGTTATTGGTAAATCAGTGAGACTCCGCGGGCGAAATCCACAAGTAAAACCCCCGTTATATCCACCAGAAATATGGTCAGTAGCTCAACGAGTTGAATAAAAATTGCCACGCACTACTAATATCACTGAATCTTGGCATAGTCGTTTAAATAGGTAATTTTAAAATTGGTAAAATTTATATATTTTATAATATAATATTATACTAGGTTGATATCGAAACATCCAGGTGCTTATAAATTCATAACACTTCTTCAAAAAATGCAGAACGAGAACGAAAGCTTAATTGAACAATTAATTCAAGGCAGAATTGCAAAAAAAATAAAGGTATCCCGACAACAACATGAAGATAGAATTAAAAATGTAGTTTTAAGATTTAAAAATAGTAATCAAAATAACATTGAGTTTTTAAGAGGCATTACGTACAATTTAAACTTTTAACTTTAATATATATACATTTATACAAACATTTTTTTTAAATAATATTATATAATAATTTAAATAATTTATACATTCATTATTAGTTTTTTAAATGTTTATTTTACTTGACGATATACCTATAGATTTAATAAGAAAAGAGATTTATAAAGAAATTAATAATTTAATAATTATTAATTATTATTAATATTGTTCGAACTAAAATTCATTCGAACAAAAATTCATCCGAACATTTTTCATTCGAACATATCATTTTCGAACACACAACCCCTCGTCGTTAAATAGTCCAGTTGTACGTTATTATATATTATACTTATACATAATCATATTGTCGTGTTGTTATTCATTTATACTAATACTAAAGTCATTAGTCCGTCCAGCGTCACTTTCAACAAAATTAAATTTAATTAATTAATTATAATTATTTACCTTGTCGTTTATAGTAGATAACAGGATTGTTTTCTCCTTGTTCCTTCATTTGCTCTACCTCTATATCGACACTAGTAGTATCGTTTTTATGTAATTGTTCATCTTGTAATACCAAATTACTCGTATATTTGCATTTTATATTGTGAAGATCTACTCTTGTAACCAAATCTTCTCGATTTAAATTAGTATCAATATTATCCCTGATATTGTCTATAATTTTTCCAAATGTCACACCTTGAGATATTTTTGAAGCAATTTCCATTTTTTTCGTTAATTGGTATATCTAAATGTTGAAGTTCATTAGTTGTACGTCTATAAAGTTGTCTATAAACTGTTTCAGTACACTCTTCTTTATTGAAAGGCTCTAATAATATAATATGACTTGTGCAATTATAATTTATTTTTTTAGTTCCTTGAGATTTTGTGGATCTTTCTTTTTTATCTTTCTCTTTATACGCGCCTGAACGACAATATTCATAATAACTTTTACTACCGTCTTTACAATTTTTTTCCCTGTATTAAGTACATATTTACATTTTTCTCCTAGTTCATGCATCATTTTCCAGTTATAAAATTCTATAAATAATAATTTTAATTCAATATAATTCAAAGTCAATTTAATTTTAATTCAATGATTGTGCCTATGCAAAAACCGATTCTGAGCGGAGATGGTTTTGTGTATAATTTTTTTGCTTTTGACCCCCCATAAGTACTAACTAGATTCACTTTCCTATCAGAAAAAAACATTGTCAAATCAATACATTAATTGCTCCGCTCAGAATCTAAAATTCATAAGTTACTTTTAATATTTGAAATGATTAATACTTCGAAATACGAATAAAAGTCTGACTTAAACTATTATTGTAGTGAAAAAATTTAAATAAATACCTGTAATATTATTAAAGTGTAAAATTTCCTTATTGATCGACATGCCATGTTTAGTATTTAAATGATCAATCAATAGGGTTTTCTTAATCTAAATCGAGACATAGAACGGGGGTTTAGTTAATGCATTCTCCATGCATTGGTATATTTGGATTTTACTAGTGATGGCAAACTGCAGGTAGGTTTAACTGTTTTCTATAACTAAATAGGAAATACCATAATTTGATTTGAGGAGCAGAATGAAAGTGTAATAATCTTTATTTTTATAGTGATGGATTCCTGGATTCTCTAACAATGTGGCAATTTACAACCATTAATAATAATTATTGTAATGTATATCCTAAATTCCTAACAAAATTTCGAATATTATTAGTTTTTTTAAAATTAATGTCAATAACAAAGTTTGAAAATTTAATATAATGCTCCTAATATATTGTTCCAATAGCAGTTACAAAATATAAAAATTCAGTCATAATCTTTTTTAAACATTTAAAGTTTGAATTTTTACAAAATACGTAAAAATCACGTAAATTTTCAAATTATTTTTTTGGTTTTTTTTCTATAAATGTCAATAAAATGTTATTCGTTGGGTCAAAAAGCTTGAAAATGTAATACAAGACTCCTGATATATTGTTATAATAGTAGTTGAAAAATAATAAAAATATATAGGCAGGTTTTTTTTTTATAATCATCTAAAATTCAAACTTTGACAAAATTTATCAAATTTAAAATTTAAAATGTAAAAATTATTTTGTGGTTAAAAATGTATAAAATGTTCAACTTGTATAACTAAGATTTGAATATTTAAAACAAGGTTGTACATAATTAGTTAAAACTGTAACTAAAAAATCTAAAAAATATATATACACAATTGTTTTTTATAGTTATTTGAAATTCAAATTTGGAAGAAATGGCATAATAAATGATCAAGAATAACGATTTTAGTTATTTTATATTAGTATAAATTAATTATAATTATTAATAATAAGTAATAATAATATATATATTTATTTATATATATAACATATATCCTAAACGGGCAAACTGTCTGCGCTCAAAATTGTTTTTTGTGTCATGATATTGATACATTGAATTCAAATGTAATACTATCCAATACAGTGACCCACTGTAAAGCAGAGCAACACCCACTTATCCGTTATTTTGGAATACATGTGATAACTCGAGTCATATTGCTCAGACCCGAGAGTCATGTGGTCGAGTCAGGTCGCTAACCACGAGCCGAGACCCCAAAAGGTATTATAATAATAATAATACAATCAGCCAATATGGCAATAATAATAACTTTTAACTATATAGTTAGATACCGGCCACGATGTTAAATAGATATTACAAATAATTCAGGTACGTTACCACCATGTTTTCTGTATGTGCTTGAACCGGCGTTTGGAGAGAAAGTGTCGTCCGTCGGCTTAGTCGGCCGCAAACGCACGAAAAAGACGACGGGTGACAGAGACAGTGGGAGTGAAGAGAACAGAGAAAGAGCATGTGGAGACGTAAATTATTCGGCCAATATCCCTACACACGGTATTAGTCGGCGTGACCCAAGACCATGGAGACGAAAGAAGGGAGCGTGTGCGTGTTTGCCGCACTGGCAGGTATTGTCGTCGATCGGCGGACTTGGACCCACGGGACAAAGTCACTATCGCACGCACACGTAACATACCTATCACTGACGCCTAATGCGTACAATCGATGTTCAACTAGTCACCCAACTCTGATCGTCACATACATTTTAATATTTTATTTTAACAAACCTATAGTTGTTTAGCATCTCCATACTTAATTAAAGGTAAAACTTTTAATGCTTGATAGTTAATAGTATACTTGTCCCAATTTCTTATATTGTAAGATACAAGTTAAATTTTTGAAAGCATAAATTATTTTTCTTAATTTATTTGCTACTAATTTTATATAGCCTTTTAATTTGAGATATTTTACATATTACACGTCTACACCTAAGTATTTAATTTTTGAATAATTTTTCAAAAGTTTGCATGAACATATTATATTATTTTGTTTTAAATACACATTTCGTGTATACGACGACCTGTTTTAGGTACTTGGTTAATTATAATAAGTGATACTGGTACAATGACAATACATATACGTTTTTTCTAAGTTCATTATAAAAAAATAATTATATCAAATATAGTGAAGTGTGTAAGTGTGTTACTTTTTACCAAATTAATAGTGAATCAAATCTAGAATGGTCTGAGGCGTCATTAATTATATTCCAGTACCAACAATACCTATATTGTTTAGAATCATTTTTGAATCAATTTAAATTACAACTATATAGTGATACACATAATGAAATACACAATAATGAGCCATGAAAAAATTAAGACATTATCCAATAAAATTCCATATTTGTATCTAGGAATCTTTCTCTTGATATATTTTCATTATTTGGAAGTACGTAGGTATATTTATGAGTCAGAATTTACTACCATATGAATTTAAGATGGTCAGAGCCGGTGCGTTTTTGGTACAAAAACATTTCACTATTTAAAGTAAAATAAAAATTCCAGCTTTAAGCCAACCTGCAAAATCTTCTAGGATAAAATTTATTTCAGATAAAAAAAAATGACCAAAATCCGACATCTCAACGAGGCGTGAGAATTTTTCCTGTAAAAGCATTTTTGTTCATCGAAGTCATCCACTGACATGTGCATGTACGAAAGTAAATATCTTTATCTGCGCGTGTAATTATAGCTCACTCACACTAATATTGATTTACATAGTACTCACACACATGCACATTCCGTGCGAAGCCGATACAACATGTGAATTGAATTGCCTAATTTTACTCCTTAATAAATGACCGGCACCCTTAATAAAGTCTAAATCAAGAACCCGTATTCACAACTCTTCTTTAAAATCGTGCATCAGGATGTTCAATTGATGTAGAAAAATTGGCTTCTGAAAATCAATGCCGATTATCACATTTATTAGGTATCTAAATTCTAAATATAAGTAACATAATTGTCATAATTATTTGTTAATATTAATCTGTAATTTAAAAATGTGTGCATTATATAATATATTAGTAATAAAATATGAATAATAATATAATTTTTTTCTTTTAGTGACCATCAGTGTATTTTGTGAAACAAAAGTGAAAGTGTAAATTGGCCCGCCAACTACAAAGGTTGGATCACACTGATTCACAATAAGCTATACATACCTACGCTTGTGGTTTGTCGCATACCTACGACAAAATCTCGGTATAACAGTTTAGTAGTATAGACACGTTTATAATATGTACATCAGTATACTACGATATTATTAGAATGAAAATACCAAGGTGATCAAAGCAAAGTTTAAAAAATCTCTTTGTGGTAATAGCTTTAGAGCAGCGGTTCTCAACCTTTTTATATTCGCGTACCACTTACACGGTTCGAACGTTTTTACGTACCGCCTGACCGTTTTTTTTGCTTATCGATACGTTTATTTTATATGTATAGAATTTTCAGAACCAAATTTTACAACGATTCCGAATTGTAAGTGACTATCGTCATATTATTTACGATTCACCTGTGTTCTCTGTTTTTTAGTATTTGAGCTTCCGCGTTTTGCAAATATTTTCATTTTTAACTAATTTTACGTGACAAAAAAATACAATAAAACTAATATAAAATATTCTATTGATGCAAACAACTCGTATGGCACTCTAACTGAAAGAACTTACGAAACTAAGGTAAAAACGCATTATTGCGAAATAAGAATACGCTTTATCCGTTTATCGGATAAAGTTTATCTATTTCTATTAGGAGGTACCTATGTCCTATGTTAAAGAGATTATCGCTATCTTAATAATTGCTACGATTACAAACGGCCTCCGCACCACCAAATAAAATAAATAATATTTAATGTTAATAATGTTTCGTTCCAATTTTCTTCATAATAAGGGAGGTTTTTTTCGCGTACCACCTTTTAGCTGTCCACGTACCACTAGTGGTACGCGTACCACAGGTTGAGAACCGCTGCTTTAGAGAATTCTTCGTCATTGAGTAAGTATAATATTATAGATGTACTCGATAATGGATGTGTTACTCTCGAAAACAGATTTTGCGTAAAAATTCCCGTTTTTCCTTATTTTTCTTTTGTTTTTAACGTCACTTTGAAAACTACTGGGAAATATTTACTTTGGGTCAACTAGATTCACTTTCCTATCAGAAAACTTACTATTGAAGAAAATCCAAGCACTTTTACTGTCTTAAAAGGTAATACACACAAAAAAAATTTAAAAAAAAAACACACATCATTGAAAAATTAATACATTCATAGCTTTGCTCAGAATTTAAAATTATTATGAATTCTCAACTCAAAATAATTTGCTAATTTTCGTGATTTTTTCGTATTTTGTCAAAATATAAACTTTAAATTCTTATAAAAAAAAATTGTGCCTATATATTTTTAATATTTTTCAAATGTCATTGAAACAATATAGTAAGAGCCTTGTATTAAATGTTCAAGCTTTTTTACCCAACAAATAAAATTTTATTGATATTTGTAAAAAAAAAAAAACTAAAAAAAATGGAAACTGAAAATGTCTGTAAACAGCACAAAAAGAGTCAAATTATTTTCAAAATTGTATTGTGTATAGAAAATGCTAATATAATCATTAAGTGAAATTTTCAAGTATCTACAGTCATACGTTTTTTAATAACAATAAAGTAAGAAAATCGTTACAGGAGAAATCGAGTGAATATCAAATGATGTAAAAATATGAATTTCAAACGCTCATAAAAATTTAATTTGATTTTCTTGTAACTTTTTTTTTTTTTGATAAAGGTAGACAAATTTATGAAGAATCTTGTATTACATTTTCAAATCTTAGATGTAAAAAGAAAATTTTTACGAATTTCTAACTCAAAATAATTTGCAAATTTTCGTCATTTTTACGTATTTTGTCAATATTTCAACTTTAGATGCTTATAAAAAAAAACTGTGGCAATGGATTTTTAATTTTTTTCATCTACCTCTGAAACAATAACCTAGGAGCCTTCTATTAAATTTTCAAGCTTTTTTACCCACCAAATAAAATTTTATTGATATTTATAGAAAAAAAACTAAAAAAAATGAAAACTGAAAATGTCCTTAAACAGCTCAAAATAAGTCAAAATATTTAGAAAATGTTATGGTGTATAGAAAATGCTAATATAACCATTCAGTCAAAATTTCATGTAGCTACGCTCATTTGTTTTAGAATTACACCAAAAACTAAAATCGATTTTCTCGAAAACGGATTTTGCGTAAAAATTCCCGTTTTTCCTTAATTTTTCTTTTGTTTTTAACGTCGCTTTTGAAAACTACTGGGAAATGTTTATTTTGGATCACCCCAAAGTACCATCTAGATTCACTTTCCTATCAGAAACGATACTGTTGAAGAAAATCTAAGCATTTTTACTGTCCTAAGAAATGATGACAGGCACAAAAATAAAAATTAAAACACATTATTGTTAAATCAATACATTCATCGCTCTGCTCAGAATCTAAAATGTAATTGGCTGGAACTAGTATTATAGTTTTGAAAATCATATTATAAGATAAAAAAATAATGTTAATTTATTAAATTAATAGCTATAAATAAAGGGTAACTTTACATTTAAAGACTTCAATTCCTTGGTGAAAATTATATTATAAAACAAATTTTAAACAATGGTAATTGATTATTTCAGTGCATTAGTTGGATAAAAAAAATACTGCAAAAGTATTAAAAAAATGTACAAAGTAAAATTTCACATTGACTAGGGTGTAATAAAAAGGATCATGCTAAAATATTTTTAAAAAAAGGGTTCCTTCCTCTCAAATTCAATTACTCATACACATTTCTTAATTATTCAATAATTTAAATCTGAAAAGACGTTAAGGGGTTTGTATAGGCAAATAAAATCCATTTATAATATTAATACAAATAAAATAAGTAATAACCAATAGTTAATGAAGAAGAAAAATTGTTTCATTCGTTAATAGTAAAGTTATGAACAAATAACAACATTTTTATCATATAATTTCCTTTATATAGTTAAGAGATTCCGTATTTCATTGAAACATTCAACATTTAAGGTGTTCTGTATAGGCAATTTTACAGCCGCTCAATATATTTACGACTTTCTCGTAAATCATCGCAGTCTGCTGATATAAAAATGGTTTTAAAAACTTTTTCATAATTTTTAACATATTGTTTTCATATTTTGTAATAGTTTTCAAACAAAAGCCTAATTTTAGTAAACGACATCTCAATTTGACGTTCTCCGTAATGGGGTCTAGTTGATGAAAAAAAAGTGACTTTTAAACCGAAAATCCAGACAAATCTCGCCTCAGCCGAAACCTAGTAAACTTGTTAATCAATAAAAATCAATTTTGAAAATTTTGAAAATTTAAACCATCAAACCAAATTATTCCTTCAGTTTTGTCTAACTTTTTGGTCCAAAACCCATTTTTTTTTTAAAAAGTTTATATAATTTAATGTCATTGCCAATGCCTGCGCGTATGAAAGTTTAATTGACGTCGAATATGAATAACGACCAATATACAGCTAGGGCTGTATTATACCGATGTATTATTTACTGTTATAATTCAAGACATTTCTAGAAAATATTGACCCAACTATTACAGATTAAATTCACATATACTAATGTCCATTAACTTTGCACACACTTACGAGTCATTTAATTGTCATCATGTTAAATCGTCTTTATTAATTCCCTTAAGAGGACGTTACACAGATATTTGTTGTCTCCGTCTTTCTAATGTATAAAATAGCAAATTTAAGCTCAGCAGATCACATTTAGCTCAATTGGTTTAAACATTTGAGTGAATCGACCTATAATGAAACTTGATAGTAACTATCAACTGTTGATGGTAAGAACATTATCTGTGTTTTTAAGTGGTTATTTTACGATAATTCAGTTTTTAAGTGAGTTATAAGCATTTTTAATTTACACTATTATATTATATTATATACGTATAAATTGCTAAACAATTGAACAATCGTAAAAAACCCACACAATATAGATAAACACAGATAATATTCTTACCATAAAGTTTCATTATAGTTTTCGCAATAGTTTATTAATTATGATTTTGTTATTAAAAATACATAAAATATCTAACTTTTATAGCTAAGGATTGAACATGAAAAGTGGATGTCGCTCTACTGTACAGTAGGTACAAGTGGGTCACTGTAATGGATGGTGTTAAATTTGAATTCAATGATATAATATCATTATATAAGAAAAACGATTCTGAGCGAAAACGGTCAGTCAGCCTATGATATTACCAAGTACTAAGTATATTTGATGATATTATTGTGAATAAAGTAATTTATATATAACCTAATAAATGGAGCCTTGTTTTCAATTTTCAATCCTTAGCTATAAAAGTTGAACATTTTATAAATTTTTAACTACAAAATAATTATTAAATTTTTTCAAAATATAAACTTTCAATTCTTATAAAAAAAAATTGTGCCTATATATTTTTAATATTTTTCAACTGCTATTAGAACGATATATCAGGAGCCTTATATTACATTTTCACGCTTTTTTACCCACCAAATAAAATTTTATTGATATTTATAGAAAAAAAACTAAAAAAAATGAAAACTGAAAATGTCCTTAAACAGCTCAAAATAAGTCAAAATATTTGGAAAATGTTATGGTGTATAGAAAATGCTAATATAACCATTCAGTCAAAATTTCATGTAGCTACGCTCATTTATTTTAGAATTAAACCAAAAACTAAAATCGATTTTCTCGAAAACAGATTTTGCGTAAAAATTCCCGTTTTTCCTTATTTTTCTTTTGTTTTTAACGTCACTTTGAAAACTACTGGGAAATATTTACTTTGGGTCAACTAGATTCACTTTCCTATCAGAAAACTTACTATTGAAGAAAATCCAAGCACTTTTACTGTCTTAAAAGGTAATACACACAAAAAAAATTTAAAAAAAAAACACACATCATTGAAAAATTAATACATTCATAGCTTCGCTCAGAATTTAAAATTATTATGAATTCTCAACTCAAAATAATTTGCTAATTTTCGTGATTTTTTCGTATTTTGTCAATATTTGCACTTTAAATGCTTATAAATAAAACTGTGACTAAGGATTTTTAATATTTTACAAATGTCATTGTAACAATATAGTAAGAGCCTTGTATTAAATTTTCAAGCTTTTTTACCCAACATATAAAATTTTATTGATATTTGTAAAAAAAAAAAACTAAAAAAAATGGAAACTGAAAATGTCTGTAAACAGCTCAAAAAGAGTCAAATTATTTTCAAAATTTTATTGTGAAGAAAATCCAAGCACTTTTACTGTCCTTAAAGGTGATGACAGACACAAAAAAAATTTAAAAAAATAAAAAAAACACATATCATTGTAAAATCAATACATTCATCGCTCCGCTCAGAATCTAAAATCATCAATAATATATTAATATATTTATGTTCAGTTTACTATTTTATATTATAATAAAATAATAGGATACGCATTGATGTTGTTGCATAACGATGCACGACGCTGTATATTTTACGAATACCTATATATTAAAAGGTGATGCGGTCGACCTTGAGTCAGTTACGTCTGTACAAGATGCGTTTAGCTTAATATATTATAATATTTGTGTTGTGGTCCCCAGTGACATAATTAGGTGTATACAACTGTATATACAATATTTATTATACATGGCATTATATACTATATAGCTTTACACGTGAATGCGATTAAAATCGTTAAAAAATAACATACGTCATTGTAAAATCAATACATTCATCGCTCCACTCAGAATCTAAAATGATTTTTTATTTAAAAATGTATAATATGTTCAACTTTTAAAGCTATAAAGATTGAAAATTTAAAACAAGGTTCCACATAAATTACCTTTGACCTATTAAAGTAATAAATTACTTTATTCACAGTAATATCATCAAATATACTTTGTAGTTAGTGATATCATAGACTGACCGACCGTCTTCGCTCTGAATGGTTTTTCGTATACAATGTTATGATATCATTGAATTCAAATTTAACACCATTCATTACATTGACCCACTTGATGCCTACTATACAGTAATGCGACACCTACTTGCCCACCTTATTTTTTAACATAAATTAATAATTGGTACATTATGTATATTGTACCTATATTATAATAACATTTCATAAACATATAATACATGTCGCATAGGTTTGTAATTTCCGCAGATGTGTATTATAGTATTTACTTATCGAATGGCTGATATAACCAACACGTTTAGGTATAATATTATAATATGTACAAAATATGTACTATAATAACGACGTTCGTCTTTCGAAAAGTCTTGTAGTCATCTTCGCCCCAAATCTTCTCGTCATAATTTCGGTAACCTATATATTATACCAATATACCTGCAATAATTAATATTATATTTTATGTAGAGATATGCAACAGCAATACAACACTATAATATTATATTATAGTACATTAGTATACGATTTCACAAAAGCCATAAACCTCATGTTTGGGAAAAACCCATCAAATAACGATCAAAAAGATAAATAATAATAATATATTTAGGTAATATGATTCTTTTTCCAAAAATGCACCACATAATAATCATAATATTATGGGTATACCTATATTTTACATGACAACGGTACCAGGTAACTGGTATAATGACGATATAATAATAATAATAATAATAATAATAATATATCATATAAAATACGCGCGTAAACGAGTAGAAAAACGCGACGGGTGGCTGGACGATGAAGACGAAAAGGTGGAGGTGTAACGGCGGCGGCGGTGCTTTGCCCCAGGGCGTGAGCCAGTTGTACGCGTATATAATATATATATATATGTATACGCGAGCACACGTATAGTGTATACACTACGTATACGCACACGCACGCCGACTACGACGCCGCCCCGGGCTGTAACTATGGCAACTTCAATATATACATATATTATATATACACGTTCGAATCAATTTATGGCCCGGGGGGCTAGCACGGATGGTCTCCGCGTCTGGGACCAGGGCGGTTTTCGTGCCCGCCAGCCATATATTGTCCTATGAATACTTTACGGGGCGAGGCAGTGGTGCTATAGTGTGGTGGTGGGGGGGTGGCCTCCCCGGGGGGCTCGAGATCCGGCAGGTCGACGTCGTCGTCGGCGGCGTAGTGAGTGCGTCTACGCGGCCCGGGGCGTTCGACGCGGACTTACAAATTAACATCGCTCCGGGCCGCGTCTCTCTCCGGATCTCCTCTCTCGGCGGGCGCGCTTGTGTGTGTGTGTGTGTGTGTGTGTGTGTGTGTGTTGTGTGTGTGTGTGTGTGTGTGTGTGTGTGTGTGTGTGAATACGCGAGCGTATACATGGCCGCTGTAGCCGCGCGCGACGCTCTTTGGACGGCGGAAATGGCCTCCGGGCCGCAAAGATATATATTACCACGACGACCTTTATATATACACAACACTCTTTATATACACATTCTATATATTATATTATATATGCATCATAATATATTATATTGTGTATATAGTACTTTTGTAAGAGCCACCGCTGTTCCCTCGACGATATATATACACGAACACCACTATTATATGTATATTATTATTTTATATATACATATATAATATTATATTATATATCACCGGAGTTGTACTCTAAAAACACCTACGAAACTTTTAACACTTCTCTCCCTCCATCTCTTTCTCCATAATATACATTTCAACTTTTTGATAATAATATTATATATGATATGCACGATAAGAATACGTATAAACATTAAAACATAATATTATATATTTGAGTAAACTTATATCATATTGTAGGTATATTAACGACGCACGTGCAGTATGCAGCGTGATTCATTAAGCGTAAAACACTCATTATCTCAAAAAGTATTAGTGTTTTTGAAAATATTTTTTTACTTAGTTTCAAGTTGTTAAAAAACAACATTTTTATTAAAAAATCATATTTTTAAAATATTTTGTATTCTTATATTTTTTTAAGTTTTTTACTTTTTTGAATGACAACATAGAGTTTTAATTTCATTTTCCAAAGCAGAATATTTTTCTAAGTATTTCGATTCATAAAAATCGAATTTAGGGCGAGTAGTTTAAGAGTTATAAGTATTTAAAGTTTAGATGGGTGGAGTAGTGGACAAACATTTTGCGGGGTAACCCATACCACTCCAATCTGCCAATCTAAACTTTATTTACTCTTATATTATTATCTATGATTGCTCATTGTTTAACCATATAGTATCTAATATCTATATCCGCGGTGCAAACCCATCGTTCCAGAAACTACGCGGCGTATTATAATAATACGTGTCAGGGTATTGATATTAAAATGATCCGCACACGATTATATTATTATTATACGCAAAAATGCGTAATGTCAAATGTGTTATCATAGTGCTGTGCGTGATGATTAGCACAACTGAAGAAATTGACGCAAGCCGTGTGAATATCATCGACACGTTCGTTGGAGGATTTGAAAAGCGAAATTCAATTTTAGAAGTCTTAACTAAATAGTATATTATAATATGTGTATATTATGTGCTTGCGGATTTAATGGCTTTTATATATGCGCACGTGGAACAAAACCGTTACACGTGCTACCTACAGAGTAAGTATATATGTATATTATAATAACATTAAAAATATATGTGAGCGTGTGTGTGTGTATGGGCGCACGTCACGTATAATACGATACACATATTATTATAATATGATGTTAAACGAGTAACGTTTAAAATCAAAACATCACCGCAGTATCAATTAAACCTTCAATAACAAGCGGACATACGAGCGTACCTATATAATAAAATAATATAATCGGAAAATATTATATTTTAATCTATAGATGTGTGTGTGGTTATTACCACTTTATATTTCTTGTTGACAACATAAGACATTGCATATATATTATGTATATTACCTAGTACCCACCTAATTTCACACTAAATAATATCTAGCTGTATGCCTGTATATTATTATAATATAGAGCTCTGCTGGTACACGGCTGTTGCCTGTTGTAGAATACTGTTAATCCGTTGATATAGGTACTGTATTTGTATTTCGATTGTGGGAACAGATACGGGGGTTACGATTAAATGATTAATAATAATATTGTCGATAAGTCGTCGACGAAAAAAAATAAATATATATCGCGATGAAAAATTAAAGAACAAATTATAACAAAGTGGGCGTGAAACAGCTGCACGTCGCGCCCAGAGGCGTTAAAATCTTCGCTACAATCCCGATTTTGTGAGAATTATGAACACGTCGTCCAGTAATAATGAAAAAATATCAACTATAGTTAAGTACTAAAGTACGACGTTTGTTATTAAAACAAAAAAAAAATTACTGTCGAAAGGTGTCTCGAATTTGTAAATAAATAAATACAATCCGTCATATTATAAAAATATACCTATACCTACTATAACATATCATATCAAAATATGTCGATGTTGACATCATGCGTATCATGTGTATCTTGTTATACTATGATCGTTTCCAACCGATAAGTCATATCATATTTGATATTATTGTCTATAAACTACTTTTCTGAGTATTAACTAGTAAGTTATAAGTTAATAACAGAGTCATTTGGCAACATTATACTTGACTATATTTTAATACTAATAATATGATATAATTTCGTATTCGTTTCAAAAGCAAATACAAATTGCTAAGTACGCTATATAATATACTATAAAGGTGTGTATTTTATACGGTCGTTGTCGTCAGTCGTGACCACTGACTATATTACATTTTATTATACGTAAGAATTTAAGATTATCGACCGATAGGCTGATCAAGTTCAGTACCTACGATATCATGTACAATTAATATACAATAATAAACTACGTATATATTATTTTATAGATAATAGAATGACGTTGGTGTGGTACTGTAGTTATAAGTCACTGATAAAAAGTAGGTAGCCTAAGTAGTTACCTATGAGGAATTTGTCAGAGGTACCGTAAGTCATACTGCACTGCAAGTACGAAAACAATTTTTCGTTGAAATAATTTACGAATAAAGATAAGTATGATTTAGAAATAATATATTTCTAAGTTCTGAAGCGTTATTTTAAGACAACAACAATTTAGTAAAATTCAAGTATACGATGCAGTAGATTAAGTAATTTTGTTCATCATCATAATATGAAAACTGAATAGATACATTAAGAAGTATCTTAACGTTTTGAACAAGTAAAAATATAAATTGAAATAGATATCGATTATTAAACCATAATTATTATTTTTAAAGTTACACGAGTGTAAAGCGGCTTCAGTCAATGAAAAAAATTTACTTTTAGACCAAAAAGCCAGACAAAACGGGAGAATGTTGGTTTGACGGATTTTAATTTTGAAAACGAATTATGATTGATTAACAAATTGACTAGGTTTGACCAGAGGTGATTTTTAATATTCCTTTTATTGTTAGTGTCATAATGAATAATATAAATACAAAAATATCATATTTGTATTCATGGATATCACAGCTGAAAAAATAGATATTCAAAATTGATAATCGCCTCGACCGAAACCTAGTCAACACGGGAATCAATGAAAATCAATTTGAAAATTGAAATCCGTCAAACCAAATTCCTTCAGTTTTGTCTGACTTTTTGGTCTAAAAACCACTTTTTAAATTGAAAAAAGTCATCAAATTTATTATTATTGCCAATGTGTTGCGCGTACGTAAGTTAATTTACGGCGAATATAACGAGTATTAACGACCGATACACCGGGTAGTACAAGGGGGTAGGCCAAGTATTAGGCGGGCCTACTGTTACAATCCAGGCCAAATAAAATTCTAGGAAATATTGACCAAAAACGATTACAGATTAAACTCACACATCCAAATGTTCATTTACTTAGCACACACAAGTCATTTTAATGTCATCATATTAAATTGCCTATATTAATTTTCTTAAAACACGACCGACTAGAGCCCCCTTAGCAACGTGCGGGCTCGACTATAATGTATAGGTACGGCGTAGGTACAACATTTATGCGCACTTGTATTTGTATTCATATACAGGTATAATAATGCTGCAAAAATATATAATACAATATAATACGCGTGACAATGTGGCAATGAATCGATTACACGTATGTGTGCATACACTATCATAAATATCAAAATTTACAATTCTAGTTACGACCATGTTACACATGATATTATGATTCATAGCGTAGTGGGCCGGTTGCCATTGCGAACGCGTTCATTATTTTTTATAAAGTCAATATGTGCAAATATGCATGTCTCACCGCGTAAATACGCATAATATCGTCAGATAATAATAAGGTGTCTTTAATATGTTAATACGCAATAAAAGAAGAAAAACAATGTTTCACTGAAAACCATTATAGATAATATTGTATTGAATAATAAGATAGATATTATATGATAAGACCGACGAGTGACCTCGCTGTTGCCCGGAGGGGTTTGTAAGCTACTTCGGGCACTACAGAGAAAGAAATAATAGAATCACACGGGAAAAATAGTTCAGTTATACAGCGGCATATGCATGCATACTTCTGTCTTATATAGGTAAGTGCACCCTAAAAAAAAAATTGTTGGACGACGTTTTAAATACATACATATTATCATTGCTTTTTATCTATATACCTATAGTGAAAATAAGATCGTCTACACGATATAGGTACATCCGTTTTATAAGTTTGAGAACATAATATGTATATGAGAACATAATATGTACCTAATAATTTATAAATAATTTACAAAATTTATAACTTTTATTATTATTATTTTTTTTTTTACTCTAAACGATTCAAACAACTTTGGAACACCGTTCAATGATCAGCGATACAGGTCATAATTATATAATACATACACGTACCTATTGTGTATAAGCTATATTTATTTTATTTTACGGGCTTAGCCCTTGGACAAAAATGTAAACATATGTAGTAACAGCAAGGAAATAGTATTATTTTACAAACAATAAATAATAATAAATAAATAACGTTTATGTGTACAAAAGAGAAATAATGATGAGGTAGATTAAAAAAATACGTAAATAATTTTTGATAATGTTAACAATTCATATAAAAAGCTAAATCTTCAAAGAATTATTAGCACTAATACACAATTGTACAATTATATACATAGTTACCTAACTTAACCTAACCTATACATCTATACAATTTTTATTTTTTATTTTTCCAATAATATTTATTGTTGTATTTCAAAATAAATGTTAATTATATGCGTATATACAATTTACGCATCAAATATCTTCAGCCAGTAACTCTCCAAATATGAAATATACGATTTTGTTTTTTCTATTGAATTTTAGAATTCAACTAATCACGAATTTTTAAACAAATAATATGTATAATCACGCATAATACATATACATGTACCTATATATGTGTATTATACCTATAAACCAGGCCTTCAAATTACAAACCAGCCGCTATAGTAAGAATACGACGACGGCCCACCACCTAGGTGGTGACTTCATGTTGAATTTTTTTTATTCCACCTTCATTGAGATGATCATGTTTTATGTGAAGGGTAGAAAAAATCCCATGAATAAAAAATATATTATAATAAACGTGTTTTAAGCCTTTACGTATTTATGATGGCTACGCAAACATGTCATCTTTTCGCTTGATAAACTAACCTACGTTGTAACGCATCAGTAAACAAATAATTTATTTGTGTTAAGTCTGTCTGATAATTAAAGACAAAACCCGTAATATTGAAAAGAAATGAAACTAAAATAGGTATATGATATTTTTATTTCTATATGGTTTCATGCCTATCTTTTCAAAATCATGAATATCGTTATAAATTCGTTATAAAAAAAAATAATAATAACAATAAATGATTTGCACAGACTTACTTACAACAAAATAAATCGAGAAACAATCGTAATATGTAAGTATAATTTATTTACCTATGTTACACAAACGAAACAAATACCTATATTTACTATACATACAACGGGTATTATTATATAGGTTTTAGAGAACTCTGCAGCATTATTTAATTCATGTTTTAGAAATTAACTTGTTTTGAATTCATTCGTATTTATTTTACGTTTTGAGATTGAAAATATTTCCAGATGGCGGATATTATTTATACGAGGAGGAGGAGGAGGAGGAGGAGGAGGAAGATATATAATGTAAATCATACTATACGACACAGTTACCAAATTTTAATTTCTCGGCTGATTTCATATAGTAATTAACTGCTACTATTGACTATAGACTAAAATGTATGTAATATATAAGGTATCGTTTGTTTATTGCGCAATTCACACCCAACAAAATATAATAATAGTCGTATATAATTTTATACAAAACGGGCATATATATTTAAATATATTATTATAAAATAGCCAAAGTAAACTTATTTTTAACATGTAAACCAGCCTTAAAAAAAAGTTAATATCATACCTATAATTAAACAACTAATTCCGTCATTATTTATATTATAATCATATTACATAAACGTAAACTTTTCTGGTATAACGCGTGTAAATATTATGATATTGTATATAATATAATATATAATATATTCTATAAGTTATGATCTGATGCTGTCATGTTACCCAACGTGTGCTATCAATTGGACATTTTTCGGATGAACAGGTACTCGGAAAACTGTTGGCCGTGTACACCACCACCCGTGCTTGCGGCCACCGTGAAACCGGCGTTCAGCAACCGGGTGATGGCCTGCACACTGTTGAGCTTACAGTATCCATTTAACGGAAACCGGACCAGGTGTCTGGAGTCCACGGGCGTCCAGGATACAGCCGGACGTCCGGCTGAAGGCTCCAACGCTGAGTGGCCCGTTTCGGGGAACACCTCGTCCAGGACCGCGTGGTCACCAGACAACATCACCCGCTCCCCGAGGTCCGGACTCACGTGAACGGACACACATTCGTACTGGTCTTTCGTACCGGATAGGCTGCTGTTGGACCGGCTCGGGCCGTTTGAGTCCCAACCATTTGTCCGGTTGCATTTCATCCGGTCTCGTTTCAAGTTTTCTAACTGTTTACACATGGCTGGAACAATAAACCAATTACACTAATGACAATTCATATATGACTATGCATGGTAAATATATAATTAACATTATTTTTCACGTAATATGCGTACAGGATTACTGCATAAGTAGGTAGATATATATAATATTTTCAGGTTTAGATACCGTATCACTGCAGGTATATATTTATTAAACCTTATTTACCCATTCACGTAAATAATAAATATAGGTAGGTAGGTCGCAGCCCGTAGGTATACCTCATATTTCGGTATTTACTATTTACTATTTTACATATTGTGTACCAATTTATTGTACACTGTTTATCATTGTTGCGCGCAAACGCGTGGCGTTACGCGTGATAAATGGTTTTTTAGAACATGATTTTGAACCTTGATTCTATTAATGATAGGTGCCTGTATTTTTATTAGTTTAATTTAATATTTATTATTTTTTCAATTGGACAAATAATAAAGATGTATAGTGTATAATATTGGTTTTTTTCTTTGATGAATAAACGCTCAATCCCCTCATGTGGCGGTTCAAAAATGAAAAATGATAAATGGTGTGGTGGTGAAGGGGCAAATCACTTTATTAGAATCCTTGTTAAACCTGTACTTTTAAATCCGTTTAATAAAAAAATTAGTTAAAAATGAAAGTTTTATTCAGCCCAAAAAATATTAATATCTATTTAAAAAAAAGTATAGTTATTATGACAAAACCTAACATTTTTTTTCTTAAGTTACCTTTACATATTACAAGAAATTAAACCTAAATGCGCATTTTTTCTTTTTATCTAATATAACAAGTTATATTTCAATATCTCTGATATTCAATAGATAAACTGCATAGGTCTAAATATTAATATGTATATACTTTTTTTATACCTAATACATTTAACAATATATTGAAGTAATTTTGTTTTTCATTATCTTAAGTTGAATATAAAAGTAGTTTAATGTTATACTGCTGTCACGTAGCATTATTTTTATTTTCAAATTTTCTCAGCATCATTAGATAGCCTCCGGAAAAATACCAAAATCGTGAATCATGATCGATTATTATTATTTATTATACAATATTTTAATTTGTCTAATGATGTCCATATTTCAGCCCAAATTGCACGAATTACGAATGTTATGAATATAATAATGGTGATGAGACAAAAACGGATTTAAAATAAAATAAATAGTAAGATAGGTCGATACTGATGAGACAAGTATCACGAACCCGGGGGCTGTATAAAAGACCGCGGCCACACAATATCCTTCGACCAAAAATGTACGTTCTTAACCTTGTCGTCAGACAACAGAGCGTAGGTATTATCGGTATAATAGTGTCTTACTTAAATGCACAATAAACTGACTGTTTATGTGCCCAATTACCTTATTAAAGACAACAAAAAACGTATTTCATTAAGCATTCAAATAAGATATGACACACTTATTAGGGCTGTAATTAGTTTTATAATATAAATTATTAAATGGATTATTAGGCCGTAACGAAATAATGTATAATTTACTGATTGTAATAATTGATAGTAGATAGGTTTTTTAAAATTTACTTACGAGTGATTTCAAAGTATCTGGCTTCTTCTAGCAATAGGTCAATATCAGTGAAATTATCAGGTAGCGAAAGCTTCGAATTTCTCATAAAGTTGAGAATATGCCTGAACATCTTGCCATCCCTGTCGATGAAATAGTGTTGTTTAAGAGAGTCTAACACTATGGGTATACTACCATTGAACAATTTAGCCAGTTTTGAATCAGGATTCCTGAAATTTAACTAAATGTAAGACTTTTGTAAAAAATAAATAAATTGTGTACGTTATGTTAATAAATATGAATGAACCAGTTATACATAAAATATGTAATAAAATGTATAATGTCACTATTAAATTGGTAAAATGTGTATTTAAATAAAAAAAAATAATGTAATAATTTCCATACTTTTTGAACATAGTATAATGACATTAGCGCGTGTAAAGTATACATATATAATATATAAGTATGTAACAATACAACGAATTCGTTTTTTTATAGTTTCTTCGAGTGTGTGCCATGTGGTAAAATTCCTGTATAGCCATTTAATAACATGGCAATAATATTTATAGAAAAATGCTATAGCCCACGTAGATATAGTATAATGTATCGGAGACTAGTAATGCACGACTTTTATGCGAGAGTGACTAGTGAAGCGTAGCGCGTTCGTGTAGTGCCAAAGGCGATGGCACGGCGTGCAACGCTGAAAGGACCAATCGTTAGGTAAGCCAAAAAAAAAAAATAAAAATAAAAAGGAAACAGAAACCCACTCTTCGCATCACCGATTGTTATTATAACTTATTTCCCATGTCTACTCCGTGACCTTACGCAAATAGGTATATTAAAGAGTGGTTTCATCGGATAATTAACCCAAATTTACTCAAGTATGCATGCGAATTTGTATGCACTTTTTGATTCATTAATTAAATCTAAAAAAATTATGTTGAATAACTAAACTTAATTAGCTATTCTGTATTTAATATATATATACAAATTTCTTCTTGTCTTTGTACTGTACTATTTACCTAATTGGAGTGATATAATAACAATAAATAAAAAATAAATAAATATAATAACAAACATCACATTAAACTAACTTTGTTAGAGTATCCAGTGAGGACGTGTATATGGTGCCACCGACGTCTATATGGACGGGAGCAGTATACTTAGACGCGGCTGCTACACATGGTATGCCGGCAATGATTTTGTGGTTGTAACCGGTAGTAGGCACTACCGGTGTTGGTGATGGCGAATTGCTGTTGTGTGATACGGTAGGAGATGTAGCCGGAGAATTACTACGAGCAATACAAATAATAATCCAATAATATAATAATGGAATAAAGAAAAAAACATAAATCTATACATAAGAAATAAGAAAGCAATCAAAGTATACAACATTTTCAAACTATCAGTAGGTAGATGTACTTATACCTAACCAAAACCTATCATAGGTAAGAATGAATCCAATTAGTCTGAATTGATTTATTTTTTAATTTAAAAAGTATGCCTATTTTAGTATCGTATATAATATTTACAGTGCATATGGATTTGAGTAAAACTTTTAAAATAAATAGTTTGTATGCAAATTTAAAATCCAATCACTTGGTTTTTATTATAAATTAAAATAACAGAAAGATATTATTCCTATAAATTTATTGTTTTACAATATTATTGTTGGTGGTAAGTTTACTATAAATGTAAGCATTATGGTTTATTAATGTGAATATAAAAACGAAGATTGATTACATTAAGATTTAAAAACTTTATAAAACAATAAAATATAAATATTATCATACTTATTTAAAATAATTTTATTACATTTAGTAAAAAGTAAATAGGTACTCTAGAGCGATATGTATATTTAAAATCAAAAATTAAAATTACAAATTACAAATTTTTTTTTTTTTGAAATTCAAAATTTGAACACTCAAAAAAATACTTTAAAATTTAAATAACAGAAAAATATATGCGTGTATGTTACCACTTACCATATATTTATTATAGACAATACTACTAATACTATAGTAAACATTAACTATAAATATTTATTATTTTTGAGTAAAAAAAACTATTGAATGAATAAGTTGTTTATTTACTATTTCTATAATATGTTATTGATACTAATGGCTGGGATGAAGGGTTGAAACTTTACCATTAACTTGGTATTACTTTTTATGGATTAAAAACTAAGTATAATGTGCAGTATTTTTATATTTAAACATTTAAAACTGAATATTTCAAAATGGTTTCGTTACTTTTCACCAATATTTGAAAAATAAACATTATAATAGTAAATATTTATACATAAAAAATATTATACTTAGAATAAATTACAAAAGGACATCTATAACTTATAATCGTGCAGTTATTTAAATTATACAGTCATCCATGTTGTATTTTATTTTTTTAAGCTTATTCTAATATTTATAGGTGTTATGTATTATTATACATAGATATGTAAATGTGTATTAAATATTGACCGAAAAGCAATAAGATATCACCATAATTGACTATTAATATTTTTATACACAGCCACAGTAAATTCAACTAAAAATGTCGTCATCGTGTTGGAATTAATTATAGAAGCTTCTATGTTTCAATATATTATATTTATCATGAACATAATATTTTTCTATCAAATAAATACGAACCTGATTTTGATCTGTGCACTTGTGTATAAGGATCTGGATGAAGTGAGATCTTTAGGCTCCATTCCGTCCACATCTCGAACCACTTCACACTTTCGTCTAAAATTGTAAAAAAAAAAATTGAAACTCCTTTACTGTCTGTAAGTATACATGCAGTATAATTGTATACAGTATAGGTACATTCATGATATATCACGTATTATTATATGAATTATTAGTTAATACAATTAAAAACAAAAAACCAATATAGTCGAAATAGTAATAATAAATTCTGATAAATACAAAATAAATATTGTATGTATATTATTTTGATTTTTTGAGTGTAGTATTAAAATTGTTATACTAAACAATTTAATTTTAATCATGTAAAAATATCTTTATTTTTGTGCATTACAGCCGGGTAAACTGATTAAAATGTATTTCAAAATTATATTATGAGGAAGTATTCACCCACTGGTTTAAAGTCAGCTGGATCATTGTTGTTTATTATTGTATGATATTTAAATTTTCTATTCGGATTGAGCCGACTGCTCCTTATCGTATAATACAGCTATCTATAGTGGGTCGACAATTTCGTGGGCGTCGTATATAATGCTGAAGATGGTTCTGGTCTGTACACAAAAAAATCTTTCACAATATAACGGAAAAGTGGTAAAATTATAGAATAGTAGTGAACTATACAGTGTACAAAAACATAAAACATATTATGTATACATGCGTGGACCACACTTAAGGTGTAACTGAAAACGATAATCCAACTTTTATATTATGAAATAAATAATATAAAAATGTAATTTGGGCGAGAGGGTAATATTCACATATTATTATGAATATAATATATAGTTTATTATATATAGATTAATATCTCACTCAGACATAGTAGATTAATTTGGCAGTAACACTGGTCTGTATAATTTTACCAAACCAGATTTGAATACACATATGTATAGTCACTGGATATTTAATGCATGTAAACTTGTGATTTATGATTTTGTGTTAACATCGTCAAATAAACACTATAGGTGCATTATACAATACACAATTTCCAGAGATTGAAGATAATATATAAAGTGCAATGCTTTCTTATTTGCCATATATCACAATTCATATATAATATATTATACGTAATATATGTGTCAACGTGTCTAACTATATGCGTAATGCGTACATATATATATATATATATATATATATATGTTTTTAAAGAAAGTATACATATAAAACATATAATATGTTAATATGTTAATGATCTTTGTTTGTATTTTGTCATTGGTCACCAATAATTTTGGTAAAGTATTCTAAATGTAGCCAAACCAGTATATTCATTACAAAAGAAATCGTTTTGTGAAAACATTGTAAGAGAAAATGCGACATCTTGATATTCCAGAACGAAGTAAAAATAAGGCACCTGTCTATGGTCTGTGAAAGCGTCATAATAAAGGTCAATGATATTTGTTTCGCTTCTTCATATTATCCGGACCTACCTGTTGATGATGATACCAGTTGTACCGGACGGAAGGCACCGGCACGTGACATTAAACATAATAAAAAATAAACAAAACGCGACCATACCAAAATCTACTTTTTTCTCTCCATTTTTACACTGCATATAAACGGAGAGATTAATACGTAAACCAGTGCCATTAGTAAAGTGGTTCCGTTTGTATGTTATATAACTAAAACACCATGAGAAAATGGCATGTATACTCTCAAGTCTAAATACTCTAAAGGTTAGATTATCTTGTAAAATTAAATTATCAATATTAAATTAATTCTAAAATTAAGTTGGTGTTTAAATGTTCAATTATTCCATAAGTAAGAACAAAAACAATGTAACTAATTTGGTTAGGAATAATATTTTATTCAAATATAATAACTAAAAAATACTATAGTTTATCTATACAAATATTTATTATTAATTGTAGGCATACGTTATTAAACTTAATTAGTATACTTGTGTCCAAGAATACCTACAACTTAAAGTGTAGATTTAAATAATAATATTATATTAAAGCCACAACCTACAACAAAACATATTTTGAATCAAGATTGTTGGGATATTTTATTGTTCTATTTATAGTATCTCGTGTTGGCACTAAACAAATTATGCATAGATACTAATTACTAATCACCAAGGTTTAAGATATACAGGTTACTTAACACCGTATAAGTAGAATTTTGGTCTCCTGAGTGATGAGCACAGTTTTTCACCAAAATCAGCTGTTCAGCATAGGAAGAATCACAACTACCGCTCTTAGTGATAAAATTACTATACATAATATAACATATTGATATTATATCAAATTAAAAATATATAATATAATATATTATAATATCATGTATATATACATTATATATATTCATTAATTTCCACTTGGGCGCTAGATGCCCTTCTCACCAAATAGGTATTCGAAGATAAACACTAGGCATATTTGTAGTTTATTAAGTTGATGGTGTTTTTTTTTTTTATTATTATCAATTGTTTTTGAAGCCTTTGAATATATTTGATCACCCTACGCCTCCTATGACATTGGCGTAGTTAGGGCCTTAATTTAGGGGTTGATATGAGTATTTATCACTAATAACAAGTAGAACATAGAATATATACATACATATTTAATAAGTTACAATAAACAATTAACAAAATAGTGAAAATACAAAAGTGAAAAAAAAACGAAATCAGATCATAGATACAGGTTAAAATATTTTGTTGCTCACGACTATAAAGTATATACCATAATTTAATCATTGATACCAATGAGATAGTGTGATACTATATCTACCATAACTATGGTTATACAATGATAGGTCTACAAACTACAGCTGAATCATAGACCTTATACTTAACCTAACCTAAGTATAAGGTCTATGAGCTGAATTCAATATTTTTATCAACGTTCAAATTGATAAAAATATAATTTTACCAAGTTAGCAATGATGACTGATTAATAAAAAAAAAATTGTAATATTGCATACCATACGTCAAATATAAGTATACTTTAGAAATTTGTAACGTATGTATTGTACTGAGAATGTGAAACGCAGAAAAAAAGGTTTTGGTCCTTTGGGGTGTGATATATCACCCACCCCACCTCCGCCCACCAAATTACGCCACTGGTTGTATATAAATCGTGCATACATTCAACATTTGATATCAAACTATTATCTATTACATCTGCAAATTAATACTACCATAGTTGATTTTCAAAAATATTTTATAAATTACATTTCTTTGAAAACTAAATATTTTATTATTTTTATCCTCATTTTAAGTTTTACTGCATATGCCTAATCCAACATGGCCGCAAAGGAGCACGTACTCAAGTACTCTTTTGGCAAGTTCTAAAATTATAATGTGGATACTGAAACCTTGCACGCAGTTACGCATATAAAATGTTTACTATAAAAAGTTAAAATAGTTCCGTGTCATACTACAATAATATAGGTATCTAAGCTAACCTACAGACGCACCACGTACAGCAGTAAATGTTGAACTAAATAGTTTATCAATTTGTATGACATTATGACCTTATATTTATTTAATTACGAAAGATAAATTTTACAGTATTTATTTGAACTTAACCTATAGAATGGTAGGCGGAAAAAAGCCCACGGAAAAAAAGCCCAGAAATATAAATATAAATGTAATTACCATGTTCCTATAACAAAATATAATTATATATTAAAATGAAAATAATAATTAATTGTTGATTGTATAAAATATAATTGTAAATCAAATAAAAATATAAATATGAACACAATATTATGTATACGTCATGATTTATTGTGTTATAAGTTAAGAGTCAAAAACATCAATCTCAGTTATATATACATACTAAAATAAGTTTTAAGTCAAAAAACATAAGTCTTAGGTATATACATACCTACTAAAATGAATACAAAAATTACAATACTATATTGCCATATAGGCCTCTTATACGATTAATAATTATACATTACTATTTTTTACTTATAACTCATAATACAATATATCATGACGTATACATATTGTGTTCATATTTATATTTTTATTTGATTAACAACCTATATTTTATACAATTAACAATTAATTATTATTTTCATTATAATATATTATTATGTTTTGTTATAGGTATATGGTAATTACTTATTAGGAGTAGAGTATACTTTTGTTTACATTTATATTTATATTTCTGGGCTTTTTTTCCGCGATTCCTGTATAGGATATGTATATGTATAAAGTATGTATCATAGATTAGATCTTTTCGAACAAATCAGTTTTGCTATGATATATTATACTGATATTTCATAATAATAATTTAACTATTAATTTTTTTTACCTCTTTCTAAACAAGATTATATTCGAATTTCCAATGTATATTTTTAATTCACGTGAAACTGAGATCAAAATGAAATTACCGTTGTTAACTATATACAGTATATACCCTGGTACATACAATGTACGTATAAGTAATAACATTTTTTATTTTTCACTTTTTCGTAATAAAAGTTAAAACGTTCATAAATAAAATCATGTTTCATTTCGCATTTAGATAATTAGATATATCTTTGCATATAAAGTCATATAAGTATAGACGTTTAGGTATCTGTCTAACATTATCTCGAACGTATAAAATAATAATATCAACAAAAACAATAATAATAATAATAATAATATTGCATTGCTTAAACGCCCCAGTCCGTTATCGTCACAGTTATAAATGCTAATGTACCTATACATAATAATATCATAATATATAATATCGAAGGCGATTTTAAAATATCTGTATATTATTATACCTACGTATATAGTGTGAACACGCGGCGTATGTCGGACGATCTCGCGCGCGCGACGACGAGGGCGAAGGGGCTCGTGGGAACGATCCCGCCGAGGTGGTGTACCGTACATATTATAAACATATATATATATATAATATTAATATAATGATAATGATAATAATATTATGAAAAACACGTGGGAAACGAATATACGCGGGCCGTGACCACTCCGGGCGTACGGCACGAGTACCAGCCGCCGCACAATATTATGTATGGGTACGCGTAGAAGAGCACCGCGTGTACCCATAACCATATATAATATATATGTATATATATTATTTAGTCGAGATGAATATTACACACACACAGACACTTGCGCGCGTATACCTATATGGTTGAATAAATATATATGTATATAGAAACAGACACAACACTCACACAATATACACATAGGTCCGGTCATCCCTGCCCGGGGGGGGAAACGGCCATGCGGCAGTGTGTATAGCAGTAAGCGGTGGTCGGTTGTCGGTGACAGGGGGGGGGGGGAACGCGCGGTCGGCCCCAGGCACCAGCACGATTGTCGCCCCGGGTCGCGTACGACCTCATGTCACGGCACATCAAACGCGCACAAAAACATAAAATAAAAACCGTACACCTACGGGCAATATTCCGAGGGAAAAAATATAAAAATAATAAACATGTGCACGTAATGATTTTCGCCTCCAGTGTGTATATATACGAACGCGCGCTCGCGCGCGCGCACACACGCACGTTTATGTACTCATATTGATACATACACGATGATGCATATATACACAAATACTCAGTACTCGGTACGCTCACACACGGGCATAGGGCTTACGGGCACAAGACCGCGAGACCGTTTGATTGGTTTATTTTTTACGATTTTATTTGTGTTTGTACCTGAGTACGTAAATCATGCCTAAAATCTAACATATATCATATTCATTTAATTTTGTCGATGACAGAAATTCTTTACATAAGGTCCTTAAATTGTACCTATACAAAAAAATAAAAATAATTTCAAATACATTTTACAGTATACATACATTATACAATATCGTCCTCGCCATCCAACGGTTCTCACTCAATAGTCATTTAATAATAAAAACAATAATTATAATATATAATATAATATATGCACCTGTAATACCTACTTCGATAATTTTACCTATTTTTCTATAATATCCGCAATGTATGACATTATATGATTGTTAATTTGTATAGATACGCGTGCGCGTGAGCGCTCACATACATTATACTATAAATGGCGTGGGTGCACTCACGGCGCCTTCGACGAATCCAGAATCATGTAATAATAATAATAATAATAATGGGTAATACTAATATATCACATCATTATGCATGTAAATTTACACGCCGACGATCACGATGACGGACACATGCACGCAACACCGACCGATTGCAGTGTTCACTCGGTGTCTCATTTTCATCAAGTTTTTGTACAAAACGATATCGCATTATCCTGAGCATTATCCCCAGTTATTACATATTATATAGATTATATAGATTATAGACATAGTATTAATCACGAGTGTAAGGTTTTTTTTGTAAAGAGCGGTAATAACGTTTTAACCTATATATAGAGATTAAGCCTGACGGATATCTTATTAGAAAATAAAAATAGGGAATTCTGCGGTGAATTATTTTAATCACAACCCGAGAACTTTTACAAACGCGTAAACGTTAAAAGTTCGTAACAACTAACAGAATTTATGAAAAGTTTCTGTCATACAAGGTAATTCTTTTATCATGAAACACTCATTATTTCAAGAAGTATTAATTTTATTTTAAATATTTTTCTACATAGTTTCAAGTTGTTAAAAAAACAACGTTTTTATTAAAAAATCATATTTTTTAACCTTATATTTTTCGAAGTTTTTACTATTTTGAATGACAACATAGAGTTTTAATTTCATATTCTAAAGCAAAATAATTTTCTTAGTATTTTGATACATAAAAATCGAATTTAGGACGAGTAGTTTATGAGTTATAAGTATTTAAAGTTTAGATGTGCGGAGTGGAGTGGTACGGGGTTACCCCGCAAAAGCTCCACTACTCAGCTTGTCTAAACCTTAAAAACTCATAACTCATAATTTACTGGTCTTAAATTCGCTTTTTATGTATCAAAATACTTAGAAAAACATTCTGCTTTGGAATATGAAATAAAAACTCTATGTTGTCATTCAAAAAAGTAAAAAACATTCGAAAAATATAAGGATAAAAAATATTTAAAAATATGATTTTTTAATAAAAACGTTATTTTTTATCAGTTTGAAAGTATGTAAAAAAATATTTTCAAAAACAATAATACTTTTTGAAATAATGAGTGTTTCATGAAAAAAGAATCACCCTGTATGAGCCATGAGCAAAAAAATAATTTTTCAAATTAATTTTTTCGAATAATTTAATTTACTAATACACTTTTATCCGAGATTCCCGGATATTTTATTCATCGATCCAACAGCTATACAATTTCTAAATGTCTCACTAATAACTTTTTAATTAACAAGGAATAAATTAAACATATTATAATATTATAATATTTATATTTTAAATATAATCACTATTTGTAAGGTATTGGTATCCTGTAGCACAGTAGCAGTGTATAACCAAATTATCACATAAATAACAATCAAATATTAAACTATAAGATTCGTATTATTATTATTATTTTATTATAATAGGTATAATGTGTAAAGTACCTATACCGACTAGGTACCTACAAAAATTCAAGATATTATAACACATAAAGGTCTAGGTATACATATCTGTTATTTGTTGCACATATTTTTATGTTTTAATATTTAATGTTAACTATATTAAGGAGATAAATACATTTTGTAATCATTATTGTTAAATAATAACGGTCTTAATAACTTAGTCCACGGAAGCAATTTCAATGAAAAACTGAGGGCTCTAAAGCCTTCTATTTTTTCAGTCTTATGAATAAGGAACGGACTTTAATGCCATAAAAAATAAGAAAAATGTCCTAAAAAAACACTACTTATGACCATGGATTATTGGGGGAGAACACTCTAGCCCCCCTCAAATTACACCTATGACAAAGCATACTATTTATTTTTGGTACACCAATACATTTAATTATTATTGCATTACATTTTAGACCTATATCCTAAAGTGACCCTAACCTTTTTTTTTAAAAAGTTAATATAGTCGTTTACCTATTATTTTCTTTATTCTTGGGAAAAAATTATGTTAGGTATAAGTGTATAACGAAACATTTATTTATTAAAAAAACATACATTTTTTTTAAAACTAGATTTTTACACAAGAACTTGAATGCTGTAGTGTTATAATTATTTTTGTCGAAATAATAAATAATACTGTTATCGTACAATTCTTAATTAACTACCTTTTAATAATCGGTCCGGACTCCAGGATGATTTCTTTTTGACACAACAAAAGAATAAAAAGAAATGTGACTTATAAGTATTAAATAATGTAAGTATTAAAAAGATTAATTGATTGATTATATATTTTAACACAAACACATTGCCTAAAAAAGCATTCAAACGATTTATTCGGGAACAATATAGATAGTGATTTGGTTACACAAAACGCTCACATTGTAGTTATCCCGAGTAGGTACTGAACCAGTGAACAGCACGCACAGATTACAGAAGACCGCCACAGCAAGGTAGAACCGCGCCATCTGGTGTTTTCAGTGTAGCCACTGAACAAATTATAGAATGTGTCATAATACTAAAACCACGGACCAAGATATAATCAGTGATGGGGACAGTTGGGTCCCATGATAAGAAATTATAATTGATAATCTTAATCAAGAGTTCGAATGGTATATAAATATATAATGCTATATAATCATAGGTCCAGACTTCAGATCATAGCATAGAACAATAGGTAACCAAGACCCCAATCAGCTGATCGAGTTTCGCTTCTATATTATTCTATGGTAGTACGAAGGTGCTGCGAGCCCGTGGAAATTTCAAGTCTCCAGTTATCATTGTTTAGGCTATATAGTCTATATAGGTGCGTTGATCAGTTGGGCACGTTCTATTATATTATAGCCAATCCACCCAAAACTCAGTTATACCAAGTTAATTGTTTTTATTTAATCCAACCTACAGTGAATTTGTGATTTTTGATATAACTATTTAGTTAACCCGACTTTGCCCGTGAATAAATTATCAATTGATACAAAATACGCATTATATTGGCATAGAACAATATTGATATCAGTGTATCTCGGTTTTGGTATACCTTAGTTCAAATCATGGTTGTATATCTTAAACCGTGGTTTAGATTTTATAGTAACTCAATAATAACTCGGAATAATCTCTGAAATTTTCGTTAAAATCGGTGGAATGGTTTTTGAGTTTATAGGCAGCAATCTTTTAAAAGAAACATTTCATAAATAAACTTATTAATATTAATTCTGGACCTTGGCCAAGAAAGGCCAATCTCACTTTTAGGTGAAAATGAGATATAGAGCTTAAAATATGCATAAGTAATTTGAATATATTTAGCCCTTTTATCTCACAAAAAAGCGAGATTGGCCTTCTTAACTTAGTCCAGAATTATTTTATGATATAATTCACTTATTTGAAGCTATAAGCGCAACAATTCGATGCATGCTTTTACCTCATCTACCAGAGTAACCATTGGCAATCATTTATATAAAAATAAATACTAATTTCTACTATTGCAGTTTACAATAATTATTATAATCTGTAGACTTAAACCAATGGCAACTATTTATAAATAAAAATAAAATTTTCAATTTCCATCGTTAATCTCAAAAGTCAAGATCCCTGTTTGAACAACTCTAGAGGCACTAAATACAATTGCCCAAGAACGCCAGTTACCAATGAAAGTTAGCACAGTACTGCTCTTCTCAAAATCTAGTTTACTCTTTTAAAAAAACTTATAAATTATAATAATAATTAAATAATACAATACTGAGGTGTTCTATAAAGTAAAAAATAATAACAATATGGTAATTTCTGGGCTTGTTAAGCTTTTTCAGAAATATTTTTAAATACTAATTTCATTCTTAAAACATACAATTGTCAATTACTATAATTGTTGTAACTGTAAGACTCAAAAAGTAAACCAATGTTTATATACCTAATATGGTTAAGAAAACTCACCTTATATAGTTTATAATTATGTTTTGAAATAATATTCAAAATATATATTTTAATTAACATTAATATTTATGTAATTATCTAATATGTTAAACATCAACACAATAATAATAAAATTAAATTCATAATAAAAATATCACAGTGATTAACCCTTCCATAGATACATTTTAGTAATTAATATGATTTTTAAAGGCAGTTATTGCTATAAAACAACAGTCAATCAAATATTTTTACTTAAGATATAAATTAATTAAAATAGAATAAAATGAAATGTTTTAATACTTTCAGTTAAATATTTAATTATACTTCTTGAAGTTTAGACCGTTCTTTAATTCTTTTACATTTAGGGCAGAAATCTCTATTTTTCCAACATTGGTAATGATAAACATTATCACATTTAACACAGCTATGTACATCTTCATCGAATGGGAATATTATTCTGTCCTTTTGACAAAGCTCACAAATATATCCTTGATTTTTACAAATCTAATAATAATAATAATAATAATAATAATAAAATATATTTTAAATATTATATATGGTGGATTTATGGTAAAAATTAACCAACTTCGCATTCATATCGAATATGTTTTTCACAGACATCTTTTACTCCCTGTAAATCCTCTAAAAAAAGTCCTGATTTTATTTCAACCATATCTTTCATGCTATACAAAATACTATCATATAGCAATTCATGACATCTAGAGGATACATTTTTTAATTGTGCATTCCAAACTTTGCACAAAACCAAGTATTTTTTCATTTTTACTAAGATGTTTTTAATATTCTGTAAAAATAAAAAATTTATGACTTGTTTAAATTACAAAAAATAAATTCAGTTTCTTACTTTGATTTGATTTAGTGACTCTAAATATGTATAGAGTTTAGGGTTGTGTTTTTCCAAATTGTACATCTTTGATTTATAATTAAAATTAAGTAGTTGAAAAGATGCCTGACTCACACATTTTTTTTCAAATTGCCAATTACATAGAACACGTGCTGGTATTAAAGCGGTATTGTTCCAATGGTGTAAAGGACAGTAATATTTCCCATCATAGTCGCATAAGCGGGCCTCTAATGAAAGATTATCTTCTAAAGATAAAAATATGTTAATAAACATATTGTTATTAAGTATAGTTAAGCCAATGCTTTTTATTTTACCAGATGACATTTTGGTGTTGCGAATACGGATATATGATTGGCATTCAGCACATTTGTAATCTTGGGATAACAATCCATTGGATGGAGTGATAGTCAGAATCATAGAATGTTCACTAGCAACAACTGCAGTACAAACCCTTTTAATCTTTTCCACACAAAAAATATGACAGTAGTATCCACAATCTACAATTATACCATTTAAATAATTACATTTTGAAATACCTAATTTTATGAACAATAATATCTAATATATTACCTGAACATTCATACAACTGTTGCATGTATTTCCAAATAGTTTTTGTACATACATCACAAAATTTATTTTCTAACCAGTTTGGTTTCCATACAAAAGATAAATGATGACCAAAAACCACTTTTGTTTCATTCGGAAGATTTTTGTTTTCTAAAGCCTTTATTTCTGTTATCATTTCTAATTTGAACCTTAACTCTACTAGTCTTCTGACCAGTCGCATCCGTTCTTGACTACACTCTTTAGTAACCCTTATCATTTGATTGCATTTTCCAATTTCTTTTTTCAATATATCCTCATTTAGATCATTCTAAAAAAATAATAACAAATACATATGAAGTGAAATAAGATATTTACTATTTATCTACCTCATTTATTGTTAAGAAGTTATCAGATACAGATGTTGAACTTTCGGATGACACTGAATCAGATGATATTGATGACAGTGAAGTCACTGAATCATTCATTTCAACATAGAAAAAATCTTTGGGTAATGAACTCATAGAAAAGTTACTACCTGAAATCAATACATTTTAGTGTAGTAAAGTAATTAATTAACTATAGAAATTTGTTAAATATAATTCTCATAATAAGTAATTAAAAAAAAATATTATATTATATAATTATTATAGTATGCACAAGATATATGACATTTTTAATACAAAAATTGTATAGTAACACATATAATTAACATACTAGATTTATTTAAAATTTCTAAAATATATGGAATTACTACTAGGTAAAATGTAAGACGATTATTTGTAATAGAATATTGAAATAACTTGAGACATAAAAATAAAAAACTCATTAGCTAAGACTTACGTCTTACACTATGACCTATGTCATTATTTTTTTTATATTATAAATTATAATCATTATTAAAAGCATGACAAATTAAATTATCATGATTAAAAGGTTAGGTATTCACCACGAATTAAGATCACGATTTAAGACTAGCTAGATAAGGTACTCCTATATAATTTACATTGTTATCAATTGAAGCTCAGCTGTCGACGGCCGCCATTTTCTCGGGGGGCAAAACATTTCATTCATTATACAAAATGTATTAGGAACAGCATCGTTTTTAACGGTAAAATAAAATAGTAAATGTACAATTACTTATATAAAATATTTTTTTTGGTTTTTAAAACTACAGGTTAAGAAATAATAAAATACAATACAAAATAAATCGTAAATAATCTAATTTGTCATATGAAATACCATGCAATTGCCCCCCCCCCCCCCGACCATAATGCTTCAATTCACGGTGGGAGTTCGCTAGCTTGAACTATATAGTTGTCTGTGGATTGCACACCTAAGATATACAGGATTGCACACGACATGGTTGGAACGTGTGGAGGGTTGACCATGAAATGTGGTACACTGGTACGACAGGTGGAGTTCGGGGGGATATTTTCCTTTTAGCATTACTAGCGCTGTCTTAGTGGATACTTATGAAACTAGACATTTGTATGATATGTTCTAGTTCCATAAGTATCCACTAAGACAGTTAGTAATGCTAAAAGGAAAATATCTTCCCGAACTCCGCCTGTTGAACTACATTTCGTAACCACAATATTCATCTAGTATGTCTTTAGTCTGTGGTTGCACGAGTCAATATTTTCTGATCACTTATTGTTCTTATCAAAAATCTGTTAAAAGTTACGTTATAGCGCTATCTAGTTGCTTACATAACATCATCAATATTGTATTCTCATGGGAATATGGGAAATGCGAATATTATAATATTGTAATTCCAATTAACAGCCGCGGGGAGTGTTAGTAGTAGTTCACTTTTTCGTATTTTAGATAAGAACTCTCGTACACCGCGGTCTAACATTACGTAGTATAGCCCGATGTGCAACCATTCTATCTAAACTATAAAGCCGTGACTACGAGCATAGATTAAATATACTAGTATATACTAGGATATTTACTCTATGCTACGAGTCATGAAAAAAATTAACAAAACAACAATATTAATAACAATAATATCCTAAAAATAAAAGCATAATCTCAATTTACTAGTTACTTATAAAGTTATAACTTATTGGCAATAATAATTGATAATTAAAGATTTGTTATGTAATTATTATTATTGTATTAACGTCTTTACAAAATCGTATTTTCGTAATCGTAAAATCGCATTTTGTTAACGTTATGAATTCAGAAATAGTAAGAAGTAAATACTTAGTAGACAGTAAGTTGTAGTTACTATTATATTATAGTTACCAGTAATGGACACAGAACTGTGATTTTGACTATTTTAATCAAGAAACAATCGTTAATTTTATATTTCTACAATTCTACCTGTTAGCATTATTATTTAAAGGTATATTATTGTTATTATTTTAGTTACATTTGGATAATATTTCTGTTCATTTTTTAATAATTCAAAATATAATTTTGCAGTTTGTCTACCGATTGTTCTGATAATATGTCGTCCGAAAGCTGCAAGAAATTTGAATGCGATGAGTGTATGAAAACATTCTCAAAAAAGAATAATTTAAACGATCATATTTTAGCAAAACATTCTAACACTAAAAAATATGTTTGCTCGATTTGTAAAAAATCATTTTCTTACAAACAGTCATTCAACAGGCATATGAATGTCCATAAAGTAGCAACTTCTGTTTACTCGTGTTCAGAATGTGGTTATAGTTCTCAGTTAAAATTTATGCTGACACGGCACATTAAGAGTGTCCATCTGAATAAAAACGACAGTCTTTTCAAAGTATCCTGTGTGTTTTGCAATCACCATTGTTCCAAAAGTAATTTATCCACTCATTATGTGCTCTGCCATCCAACAGAAATTGTTAGTGAACAATTAAAGTTTGATTGCTTAGATGAATTTTATGCATGGAAATATGAGGTTGAAGATCAAGATATTAGTAGGTAAGTCATTTTATTTTAACCATCATATTAAATTAAATAACATAATTTATTTGAAATAATACTATGATTAGGTATAATTATAATGTATTTATATTATCATGTTATAGGTTTGTTAAAGCTCGTACAACATATGTTGGTATATCTGGTTCTAAACACTTATTTTTTAAATGTCACCGTGATGGAAAATATAAGCCCAAAGGCAATAACATTAGAAAATTAAAGTCGTTAGGTACCAATAAAATTGGTTCCTATTGTCCAGCTAGAATGGATGTAATGGTTGAAGGCAACGAAGTTAGTGTACTTTATATTAAAACACATATTGGTCATGATTTAGAACCAAAACGTTTAACTCTAGCCAAAAATGAGAAAGATTTCCTTGCTGAACAATTAACAATGCCTAATACTAATTACAATGATATTTTAAATGTTGTTAAAACCTTAAACTCAACAAGTCGTTTACATCATTTAACAAGAAAAGATTTAGTTACAATTAATAGTTCTATAAAAGAGGCAGCAAGAAGAAATAATACCATAATTAAAACTAATGATAAACTAGATGATACAGTAGAAATAAACAATGTTTTTGATGGAGATTTGGTAGATTTATTTAATGATCAAAATCACAAAAAGTCACCAATTGCATTAAATTCAGGGAATGATTGTATGGGATCTGATAAACAAGAAATTGTTGATGTAAATAATACTTTGTTGACTCCAGATCATTTAGAATTAAAAGATAGTTATACAAATAAAATTCAACCTTTATATGAATTAAATGTTGAACAACAAATAATTGAATCAAATGAACAAATACCAATTTTAGAATTCAATGATGAAGTAAGTAAATTTTACTTGAGTCCTATGTAAAAATATTTATATTAGTCTTGATCGGTAGCGCCAAATGAAATTAATACCAGCAGTTCAAATAGTTCGATTGAACCACCCACCTCTTCAAATGACTATGAAACTGGCTCAACTAATTATGTATAAATATTTTAATGACATACCTGTCTTTAATATAATTATAGTAGGAATACTAAGAAGTATGCTCTATTATTTTACCCAATACCCACCCACCCACCCATGGGCCCCAGCCACCCATTATTAAGGCAGTTCAATTAAATTACTTGAAGTACATTTTCAGCGCCACTGGTCTTAATAAACCAAAAGTAAAATATAACATTAATTAATTTTTCTCATATATTTTAATCTTCAAAGAAAATATACCCTATAGGTTTAATACTATTGTTGAGAAATCTTAGAGTAAAATCATCTATTGCAAACATTATAGAGTATAATATTTTTGAGGGTACCTATGATATATCGGTTTTATATTTTATTATTATTTGAATTTTAAAATAAAAAAAAAAAATTGTTAATCCAAATAATGTTTAAATTGTTTTGAGAAAATATTCAAAAATGTTATTCTCTATCGTTTTTGTAATAGGTGGTTTACTCAAAAACAAAAAAAAAGATTCTGAGGAACTGTGTTTTGCGCGTTGGCCAGAGGAATTTAAAAACAATTCGCTGACATCCTTTAAATTCTTTTTATTAAGATATTCGGTCTGTTTAAGTTTGTTACATTAAACATAACAATGTAAAACAAAGAAGAGGTAACCCTATGATTACACTATATATTAATTAACTACTTACCTAAAGTTTAGGTTGGAATAAATAAAAGATTCAAGAAATAAATGTTTCAATTACATCTTAAATTTATTATAGATATTGGAAGGCAATCAAATTATAGATTACCAACAACAATTGACAAATATTGAAAATGAGAGAATTAGTATAATGGAAAAAATGAAGTTGATAGTTAATCAAATTGCATGCAATGATGAGTTTGCCATTGTTCATCAAGGGCTAATGAATATAATGAGCACAATTGATGAAAGAAGGAATGCAATCGATCAAGCAGTAGTCAATGGAGATTTAGACAATATAATGATATTTGATGAAAGTATTTTACAAAAACAATGCCAGTAACAGTAGGTAATATAATTAAAATAAAATCATTGTTACATATATCTTGTCCTTTAGTACAGAATTAAATTTTGAGTGATTCCATTTTTAATTGTGATTTTTATAAACAAATGCCCAAGTTACTACTTGGGTACCATTGGTGCTGGATCTTGAAATCTTAGGGCCCTGGTGCAAAAAAAAAATGTAGGGCCCCTAATTTAAAAAAGTTAAGAAAAAGCTACAAGTATACTGACCATACAACTATGATAACTCAATAGTTACAAAAAAAAATAAAGTGCAAACTATAATAAAATAAAAAAAATATTATTATTTAGAGAAATCAAACCAGTCTCCAATATAATAGTAAAAAGCCAAATGTTAAGATATTCTATTTTAAAAATTTTTTTTTTCTATTTTGCATTGGCAAAATTGTCAATTATCTTTTTAATATTTAGAGTTTTAGCTTGTTCCTTTTCTATATTTCAAATTTATATACTAAATAAACGTTCTTGTTCACATGTGTTTCTTAGGTAATTCTTAAGTTTAAGTTTGGAAAATGATTATTCTACTCCTGCCACAGTGATCGGCATTGTCAGAAAAATTATACAAGCACTTAAAACGTCCGGAAAACTACTTGGTAAATCATTATTTGTAATAAAACTACCCAAAATTGTTTTTAATATTTAATCTTTTATAGTACTTGATATCCATGGGTTAGGTTAGGTTAGGTTCATAGGCGTGCGCAGGGTTTTGTGTCGGGTGCAGCATACATTTTTAACCGGCCCTAAAGAACAATAAGCAGCCCACTTATTTCCTTTATATAGCATTTCCTCCCCCCTCCCCGAATTCTGTTTAGCACCACTGTGTAAACATTTAATATTTTATACGTTCATATAATCTATATAAACTATAAACTATAATTATATAAACTCAAATGGTTATGCTATATTATGGTATATAACTCAATGTGCTATTGTCATTGTGGTTGTGTCTGTATCTGTATCTGTAGACTGTAATCTAGTGTGTACGTCAAATTTCTCCATTAATACCCATATAACTTGTATTGATAAAATAGTATTATCATTTTTCATTTGAATAACATTGAACATTTATATTCTAATTTAATTATAAACTCAATATGTTTAAAATTATTCATTCTATGTACACCTTTAAAATAAATATCTACCAGCCCACTAAATCCAAAATAAATTGTCAGGTGCAGCTAAAGCAGCATTCGCTGCACCCGTGCGCACGTCCATGTCCATAATATCGAGGCCCTTAAATATTTCATAGAGTCGGGCCCCGGTGCAATGCACCGCTTGCACCGGCGGCTTATCCGGCACTAAGTACCATAGACCTATAAACTAATAGACAGCGCTTAGAGAGAGAAGTCAATGATACAATATACGGTGAGCGAGATAAGAAACAAAGCAATAAAATCTATACAGTTCCTTTGCGGTGCTCCTTTACTACTTTATGTTCTTTCTCTCTCAATTAACCATATGGTTATATGATTGCCTAGTATTGATAGTAGGGCGGAGTGGAATGGGCTGTCCATTAGTTTATAGGTCTATGGGTATCTTATAAGTTATAAGCAATTCTACTGTAAATAATAGAATGCCATTATATTATAATATGTTACTCCAGTCACTTACAGCCAACATGAATCCAACTCTTGTTAAATATAATCATAAAAATGATACATAAATTGATTAGTTAGGCATTTATTAATAAGCTTAATAATAAAATATTTCAATAAATAAATTAAAACAAATAATTATGAAAATTTTTAAAAAAGGTTGCATGTGTTTGAAATTAGGTATTTTTACAAATAAATGTACCTATAACTATATTAATTATTATATAGTGTCATATAATATGCCAATAGCTTCAGATATACATAAATAAACAAATAATAAATTCATTTAAACACTTTATTAAAGCCGGTTTTCAATTGATTACCACACAAAAACCTTTTTTCTGTCCATTCTTAACTCTTTTATAACAATGATTTAAATAATTATTGTTATTAGCTAATCAATATTTAACTTACTGACTAAGTGCAAAATGAGAAGAATCGTTATTTATTGCGTAAATGTTTTCTAAACTTAGTTTTGAATTTCAATAATATTGTGTATTTCTACCTAATTGAATATATAATATACCAATTAATGCTCAATACTAAAATAGAAATTTGTTTTATACCAATTTTAAACTATCCAATTAGTTCGACTTTGAGTTCTGATTGATTTTTAAATCTGAGAAGAACAATAGTTTAAATGACGATTTTTATTTATCTTTGAGTTTATACTTTATTTGCAGTAAAAGTGTTTGGTAAACCTAAAAGTTCAAAGTATTGAATCTATTTTCAATATTTAGTGATATTATTATTTATTAATAATCAATATCATTACTTTTAAATTTATTATCACAACTCAAATAGCCAATGACCAAGGTCTAATTCAAATTAATGTAGTACTTGGGTGGTGGCCGGGTCCATTTCAATTCCCAATTTCCATTTTCCAATTCTATTATAATACGTTTATCACTATTATCAGTACCATAATAAGTATTAAAAATTTTGATGATAAAGGATTTTAAATTATTTGTATTAAAAATTTAAAAACATTTCGTGAGATATTTTGTATTTCATAGTTTACAGCACTTTCCAGTGTAATATCTCTTATCAGTTATCAGCAAATGAATATTGATGTAATGATGTGTTATTTGTTATTTGTATTTTGTTACCTTGTCTCAATATTTGTTTATCTGTATTATTTAACATTTTAAATTCAACAAATTTTGAATTTAGCTTCATTAGATGTATTCTTATCGTGTTTTTTAGCACCTTTAAGATGCATTTAATTTATGATAATTCATCTACTGATTTCCTTTTATTTTGTAAACAAGTTAAAACTCTTTTAAATTTTTGTTTTTGCCACACGTTGCAATTATTAAATGAATAAATTCCAAATTTATATCCAATCTAAACATTATATGACCATGCCGTTTCGTTTTAAAACTTTATTTAGTTCTTGTCTTTTAATACTGCCGTATTTTATTTTCTCAATTGGAATTACATTTTACCAAAGATCATTTTTACAAGTATGAACAGCTGTTACTTAAGCTTTTTCTTAAATATAAATTGTATAGTTTTGTTGTTAATTTAATTTCAAATAAAATGTATAATATTTTTTTATAGATGTTCCATTTTCCCCTGCTTGTTGTTTCGTGTCACTTGGTTTTAAAATTTCTTGCTTCAATTATTTTTCGGGGCTTATATCATGCAATTATAAAAATTCCTTTTGTGCAATTATCTTGGGACAGTAAAGTTTCAAAATTTGCACCTATTGGAATTTCCAGTGGTATTGATGTTGGATTTTCAAATTGGGGCCTAGAACTTGTAAATGTTTCATTGTATGTATTATTAATATTAAGCATTTACTAATTTATTCATCAATATATACAATTTTCTGTTTCAGGTACACTATGACAAAATCAACGGCTATTATTTTTGTGTTGGTTAATGCTTTGATTTTACGTTTGGAGAAAGCAGTAAGCTAAAAATAATAATAATAATAATAATAATAATTCATTAGTATTTTTTCCCTTTTATAGTCAGTAGCACTTTTCTTTATTGTATTTTCAATCTCTGGAGGATTATTTTTGTTCACATTCAAAACCACAGATTTTAGTACATTGGGATTTATTTTATTACTAACTGCATCATTTGCCAGGTAATTATAGTAATTATTTATGTATCAAAATTAATCAAATCTGTTTCCATAATATATTTACTATACATATCAGGTTCTGCTTAAAGATATTGTTTTAGAATAATTTATTTTTTAACCCTATCTCTACTAGAAGTTTCTATCAGAAGTATTTATAAAAATTTAATCTATAATATTTTCTTGATTATTTAAATAGAGTTTTATGTATTATCTGTTAATACATAATATGCATGTACTAAATAATAAAACATTTTAATTCATTTTAAGTCTGTGTACAGTGTTAACATGTATTTTAATAACAATTTACAACCACGGCCACAAATCTATACTTTTTTTGTGATAAAAATACTTCTCAATAGGTGGTACTAAGTAGTATGGTTCTGTGCAAGACAGCAGCAGTTGGCAGCTTATTACCAGGCATAACAATAGTAGTTGACTACTGGTAGGGAAATGCAATAACTTTATCAGACTGTACCAGGCAAAAAATTGTTGTTGTCTGCAAGTACCCTTGACGTAAATGGATTATAGTTATTACTTATTACTAACTACAGCTAATGTGTGTATTGAAAACATCTATATCTTTTTAAATTATTAATAATATAAGACAATAAATTGTATATATATGTATATATAAATTTGAAATAAAAATCTCCCTAAAGGCTAAACTCTGGAACTAGATTAAACCTATGAGAAAAAGATGGGCTAAATTAAAAAGGGTTAAATTTGGCTTTTTTTTTATTCATCGGATTTCAGTACAGTTAAGTTAGGTTAGGATTTTGTATTAATTGATTACATTAATTCACGGTAGGTGGAATTAAGTAAAAACAACAAACTTGGTATCACTTTGAAACTTTAGAGTTAAATCATACACTTACGTAAAACAGCACGAAGTCCACGATCTACCGCAGGTAGATTGCTGATCTGATAATATACTACTGCAAATCAGAATTTTTATTCCAGGCAACAGAAAACTTTTTGAAATTTTGAAAATCATTCACCAAATATTAAATAACAAATTGAACAAAGTTTGAGTTAGGTTAGGAGATAGAGTTGGTACATTTAACGGGCAACAAAGTGCACAGGATCAGCTAGTATAAATAAAAATAAAAATATTTCAAAACTTTTTATTAGTTATTTATTCAAATATAACTAAATAAACTATAATGTTCACTATCAAATATCATGTATACATTTAATTTCACCTTAAAATGGTAAATTAAAAGCCGAATTCTGCTGGTAATAAAATCTGTTATCAGTCAGTTAGCGTTAACCGACACTTTACCAATCATTGTAAGAACGGCCCTTAGTGTTTGATTAATACATTTAATCAAACTGTATTTACCCTTAGCTCTAAGGGAAATTATTTAGAAATTTAATATTTAATGAGAGCTTTAAGGCTGTGTAATACTTGATAGTTGATATTGATATACATATAACAATATTGATAATTTGTATAGTTGATTTTTTAATTTAATTCATATATTACAGTGGTTTTCGTTGGACACTATCACAATTTGTTATGCAGAAAGCTGACATGGGAATGAAAAGTCCTGTTGATATGATGTATTTTAGTCAACCCTGGATGTTTATTGCAATATTTCCTATTTCATTATTTTTAGAAGGTAAAAATATCTATCGCTTGTAATTTAAATATTCAGTATTTTATCAATTTAGATTCTGAGTAGTTCTAGGTAGGAAAGTAAATCTAGTTGGTACTTTAGAAGGGTCAAAAGAAAATAATTCCCAGTAGTTTTCAAGTGTTGGTAAAAATGTGGATTAACTTTTCGCCTTGTCAAAATCTGGAAAATTGAATACAAGTTTAATTAAAAAATTAGATACTAGGTTTCTCATAAGTTTTTATTAGATAAGTTAAAAAAAAGTTGGCAAATTGTTAAAATTTGCAAATTATTAATTTATCAAATTTATTACAATTTTTTTTTGATAGCTAATATTGAAAATTTAATACAAGATTCCTCATAATTCATAAAGTTTTTACCTTTAACAGAAAAAAAAATTTACAGGAAAGTCAAATGAGATTTTTATGACTTTCTCATTGAACAATTTTATTATTTTGTTGTAATTCAAATACGAATAATTGTACAAACTTGATATTTTCACTAAATGTTTGTATCATTTTCATAATAAAGTTTTAATATATTTTACCTTTGTTAGAGCTTTCCAACATTTTAATGTTTTTTTTTATACAATGATTTTATATTGCTTATATTAAAGTTACCAACACTGTACCTAAGGTACAGCAAATTAGGTACCACTTGGCCACATATTTTATTTGTACTGTTATTAACTAGCTTTTAAATTGTATTTTGTTCTTTTTAGAATTGCTTTCTTAAATATTGTATTGTGTTTAGGTAATAATTTCTGGAATTGGTGGATTAATAATGAAAACATTCAATGTTATCAAATGGTTGTACGTATATTAATTGGATCATTCCTTGCTATTGGACTTGAAGTATCTGAATATTTTGCTGTATATAAAACATCAAGTATCACATTAAGTGTAGTTGGTATTATCAAGGTCAGTATAACTTATTCTGCTAATTTAATATTTATTTAATTATGTATTTTATTATTAGGAAATTTGTATTTTGATATTGGCTGTGGAATGGAATGGTGACAAAATGACAACTATGAAGTTCTTAGGTTTAGCAATGTGCATGATAGGTGTTATTGGACATGTGTGGCAAAAGTTTTCAAGATCAATTGAAAATCGATATGGTATTATTGACAATGAAGATAATAAACATTTAACTTTACCAGATAGTGATTCTGACTCTGGTGATTCAAATAGCTCAACTGAAGTGCTTTTTGATATACTAAACAGGAGACGTTCGTAAATAATATTGATATGCTTTATGTTTAAAAGGCTGTGAATTTTTTTTATTTTTTAACTGAATACATTTCCATTATTAAAAAACCAACATTGTTTAATATCCATCGGCTTGATTGTTTAAGTAACTGTGATATTATACAACACAATTATATTTATTATTTGTTTATTTAGTATTTAAAATTATACTCACTTAATTTTTAATTTACTTGTTAGTGCAAATTATTTTTGAAAGCATTAAGTTTGTTTACATTCATTTTTCACAACCATGAACTTAACAAAATATATATATTATGTATATTGTATATATTTATTATTGTTTGAATTATTATGTTTATCTTTATGGAAGGTTTAAGCTAAATATTGGCTGTGTGTAAAGGATTATACCATAAATTATTAAAATAGTATATAATCAAATATTATTTATTACCTTTATTATTGTTGACGTAATAAAATATAATATGTTGTTTTCAGTACTTTATGAACAATACAAATTAAGTTATTTTTATGTAACCATTTATATATAAATGTTGTGTTGAGCATAAATATCATGGATTATATTTTTGTACTTTAATTTAAATCAGTGCTTTTTAAATTAAAAACTGTGCTTTTTGTATAATAAATAATAATTATGTGCAGTTCAATACAATATGTATAATAATTATAATAATAAAAAAAAAACATAATTGAGTAACTATCAATAATATTATCATATACCTACTTAAGAGTTTATTGATCATATTTTGAGATCAAAATTTAACAAAAAAAAAAAATGTTTGTTTAAATTATACATGTATGTACATAATAGAAATTTACCTTGAAAATAGGTGTATTTATTAATCTTACAGACTAAAGTGATAACTGATAATTATTAACATGTCAATCAAATTATCAAAACTATTACCTAATCAGTTCAAAATATAAATAGAAAGAATTAAACTGACAATATTACGCAAATATAAATAATATAAACTCAACATTGTCTTCACTTGACTAGCACACGTGTGGGTTGAACGTATTTCCGACGCGGGTATTATAATATATTAGGTATAGTATTATCATATAATATAATAGGTGGTCTACAATAATATTATTGTGTGGACACCGGACGTCCGATTTGCATCTCGCTCTCGGCGATCGCCATCCATTGGTTGCGGCTAGTGTCGAACCACGTCAGCCCGAAGTTGTACTTGCCGTTGAGGTTGGCGTGCTGACACCGCGAGTACCACCAGCCACCCTCATAGTTGGCCGCGCAGTTTGCCGAGCTGGCGTCTTGGTCGCGGTCTGCCGTGCTGAACCGATGACCGTTTTGAAATGACAGGGCGTCGGTGGCGTTGCCACTGTAACCGGAAATGTCCAGTCTGTAACCATCGGTGGCGTTCGATATCGAGAAGTTCAAGTAGTCCGCCCGCCAATTGTTACCGTATATGTCGGTCATCCGGACGCGCAGAGAAGACGCGTTGTCCGCCGTCAAACGGTGGATAGCGTCGTTGCCCAGCCAAAAATCGCCTGTGAAATGCGGTTTGTATAATTTATACGGTCTTTTAAAGAATACTTTTATTTTGTATTCGAATAAACGGTTAAAAAGGTATTCAGAATACGTATTCGGTAAATATAAAATATATTTAGAATACATTCTGGAATACTCAAAAAGTTATTCGAATACTTTGAGAATACTGTTTATTAATAGTACTGATAAATGGAATATTATCTACACTACCAATAACAAATTACTATCACTATTTATCGGGGCTTTCGTGCTAATACAGTAATAGTGTAATATCACCAGACCTTATATCCTATACTAGTAGACGGAGTATGTATGAAGTTCCGGCGTATAAAGTATAAACGTGACAACGCTGGTAGGTAGTACACCGTACACCGTACATAATATATAGATTAGGTTAGGTCTTTATAGTCAACTATATTTTTAATGACCACTACGGCACTACCCAGGATTATAATTTAGAAGCAAACATTTTTTTTTTCAAATTTCGTATTTAAATATTAAATAAAAATAATAGAAAATGATTTTCAGAATACGTATACGAATATAATTTAGATTCTAAGCAAAGCAATGAATATATTGATTTTACGATGATGTGTTATTTTTATTTTTGTGTCTGTTATCACCTTTAGGACAGTAAAAATGCTTGTATTTTCTTCAACTGTATCTTATCTGATAGGAAAGTGAATCTAGTTGGTATTTTTTTTTGGGGGGGGGGGGGGTCAAAAGTAAAAATTTCCCAGTAGATTTCAAAAGCGCAGTGAAAAACAAAAGAAAAATTAAGGAATAACCGGAAGTTTTACGTAAAATCTGTTTTTGAAAAAATCTATTTTGGATCTGTTGTAATTAAAAAACGTATGACTGAAGATACTTGAAAATTTCACTAAATGTTTATATTAGCATTTTCTATACACGATAAAATTTTGAAAATAATTTGACTCTTTTTGTGCTGTTTACGGAAATTGTCAGTTTTCAATTTTTTTCGTTTTTTTTTCTGTAAATATCAATAAAATTGTATTTGTTGGGTAAAAAAGCGTGAAAATTGAATATAAGGCTCCTGATATTTTGTTCTAATAGTAGTTGAAAAATATTAAAATACATTGGCACAATTTTTTTTTATAAGCATTTAAAGTTCAAATTTATCAAATTTATAAAATGTTCAACTTTTATAAAATTTGATTTTGCCTAGTTCCCTATTTTTGCTTGAGCCGGTCTTGGATGAATGTATTGATTTTACAATGATGTGTGTTTTTTGTATTTTTTTTTAGATTTTGAGCGAAGCTATGAATGTATTAATTTTACATAGATGTTTTTATTATTTTTATTTTTGTGTCTGTCATCGCCTTTTAGGACAGTAAAGATGCTTAGATTTTCTTCAACTGTATCTTTTCTGATAGGAAAGTGAATCTAGTTGGTACTTTGGGGGGGGGGGGGGAGGGGTCAAAAGTAAAAGATTCCCAATAGTTTTCAAAAGTGACATGAAAAACAAAAGAAAAATTAAGGAAAAACAGGAATTATTACGCAAAATTTGTTTTCGAGAAAATCAATTTTGGTTTTTGGTGCAACTCTAAAACAAATGACCGTAAATACATGAAATTTTGACTGAATGTGTATATTAACATTTTCTATACATGTTAGGCTAGGTATGGTATACACCATAGCCTTTATTCCAAATATTTTGATTTATTTTGAGCTGCTTACGGACATTTTCAGTTTCCATTTTTTTTTAGTTTTCTTTTCTATAAATATCAATAAAATTTTATTTGTTGAGTAAAAAAGCGTGAAAATTTAATAGAAGGATCCTAGTTTATTGTTTCAAAGGTACAAGAAAAAAATTAAAATTCCTTAGTCACAGTTTTTATTTATAAGCATTTAAAGTTTAAATTTTGACAAAATACGGAAAAATCACGAAAATTAGCAAATTATTTTGTGTTGAGAATTCATAAAAATTTTTCTTTTTAAATCTAAGATTTTAAAATGTAATACAAGATTATCCATAAGTTTGTCTACCTTTATCAAAAAAAAAAATGCCTACATGAAAGTCAAATTAAATTTTTATGAGCGTTTGAAATTCATATTTTTACAACATTTGATATTCACTCGATATCTCATGTAACGATTTTCTTATTTTGTTGAAATTAAAAAAACGTATGATTGTAGATACTTGAAAATGTCACTGAATAATTATATTAGCATTTTCTATACACGATAAAATTTTGAAAATTATTTGATATGATTTGAACTGTTTAAGGACATTTTCAGTTTCCAATTTGATTAGTTTTTTTTTTTCTATGAATGTCAATAAAACTCTATTTGTTGAGTAAAAAAGCGTGAAAATTTAATGCAAGGCTCCTGATTTATTGTTACAATAGCAGTTGAAAAATATTAAAAATACATAATCACAATTTTTTTTTATAAGCATTTAAAGTTCAAATTTTGACAAAATTCATCAAATTTAAAATTTAATAATTATTTTGTAGTTAAAAATTTATAAAATGTTCAACTTTTATAGCTAAGGATTGAAAATTGAAAACAAGGTTTCACATAAATAGGTTATATATAAATTACTTTATTCACAAAAATATCATCAAATATACTTGGTAATATCGTAGGCTGACTAACCGTTTTAGCTCAGAATCGTTTTTCTTATACAATGATACTATATTAAATTCAAATTTAACACCATCCATTACAGTGATCCACTAGTAACCTACTGTACAACAGAGCGACATCCATTTACACACCTATTTTGTTTTTTAATGTATTTAGAATAGTATTCAAATCTAACTGATTATATAGATATTCATATTATCGTTGAATGTGGTGGAGGCAATGAATGGATGGAGCTGGGAGGTAGGTGTACTTTTTAGTAATTGCTTACACCATTGACTATGGGTGACATCACTGAATTATAGGTAACGTTTAAGAGAATATCCATGTCGTGACTATTATTTAGGTACCTTTAACCTATATGTAACTATAATTTTAACTATTTTCTATTTAAACGCAGGATATAAGCATGAGTGATGTGCAACTAAAACAGTAAACACCAATTACGTGAGAGGGATGAGTGAGTACAAAATTATCTAAAAAAAATATGGCGCATTTTCAACATATTATTCTTTTTGTTCGTATAAGAAGATATGTTGAGAATAGCTGGTATAGCCGGTACTATTATACAGGTGGGACGTAGGTAACTAGGTACCTAAACATATAGATAATAGATCTACTACACATGATATATTTGTGTTTAATATAAAAGGAAATTAACTAAGCATATCAAAATTGTAATATATTTTACACAGATGCTTCGAAAACAGAAAAAAGGGTCGGTATTTGACTGTTGAGATTTTCTTTTTCAAATTAAAAAGTTTGACATAAAAACGTTAATTTTATTTTGACCTTGCATATACGACTATATGAGTGAACGCATACGACTTCGACATACCTCCACATAACCGATATAATATATATCTAAACAAAACGTAATTTTAGTATGTTAGGAATTTCTGTAACAACACATTTTAAACTGGGTATAAGTATTCAGTAAATTCTTGAAAAAATACCGTTAGGTATCTGTTAGGTTAGGTTATTCTTCATTGTCTTGTGTTCGTAAGGGTAAAGGGTTAGTATAGTTTATTAGTTTCTATAGAACCGCGGGGGTTACAGTTACTCGGTTGTCAAAATTATTTACGAATAAAAACTTTTTTGACTTTATGCTTGACTTGTAGAATCTATAAGGACCTACATAATATTTTAATTTATATATTCTTTCTATCCCAATATTTTTTAATTGACAACATTATTAACTCACGTACAAAACCAATTAAAATATATTATAGGTGATTTAGTGATTATAATCATTGAACATAAATAGTTATACGCATTAATTTTAATTACATATTAATATTAATGCTACTCAGTATTCCGTATTCACTTACCGTATAAGTCTCCGAAGCCTTTGGCATACTCGTTCCAATTGTTATTGAATTTGAGATTATCATTGGTCCTTTTTTGCACTGTGATCCAGGACATACCATCCGATGTGTCGCATTGAACGAGCAAAGGGTTTTTTCCATCCGGTGCTATCAGGTATGTTCCCGGGGACTTCAATTTAGAACAATCTATAACACGTTTGATTTTACATTTCAATTTCAATTAATAGGTAAACTTATAGGGTAAGAATATAATATATAAGTAATATATTTAATATTTTATATGTTATGCATAAAATTTAATTTACTCTTTGTAAAATGTATAATATAACACTACCCCCCTTCCTACCTGAAATATAAAGGAAGAATTAATTTCTAATGACATATATTTTTTTGGTCAATAACTACGAAAAACTGAATATATTTGACCTCCTCTACAAATAAAAATTCAGGTCAAAGTACGCCACTGCGGCGTATACTTATTCATTATTAGGTACCTATACCTAAACCTAACCTATATGGCTATATATAATTCATAATAATAAAAATGACATAAATTTATGTTCCTACTCCCTATAATATATTTTTCTAACAATTAATATTACTTAATTAGATAGGTACCTAAATAAAGGATTTTATTCATTGCCAATATGTTATGTTTTTACAATGTAAGTTACCAGTGTATTTTTCGAATTTACTAAAAAAAATTAATTATGGCGCGGAAACCATTGTGGGACGCGTTAGACATATCTATGGTTATCGCAGTTAAAATCATAATATTTGTGTAAGAAAATTAATCCAACATTTCGTGGAAGTATACGAAAATAAAGAATTATATTATAACTACAATGTAATATATTATGCATAATAGTACCACGTAGTCATATTATGTTTAGTTTTAACACATAAATAATACACTATATATACAGCATATTATTATATTTGAATATTCCTTAAACGTGTAATTCTAATTTCTAGCTATTTAATTTTTATTCAGCTAAAGGTACACGCATGATGGGTGTATACTTTTAGTCATACGAGTAGCTATACTCAGTAATTAGTTATTTGTATTTATACGTGTTTTTATTTCACTACATGACGCGCATATATAAACATGGAAAACGGAAACAATGCAATAGTAACCGGATGAATATGAATAAAAAACCACCTGCAGTCATATTCGATATGGTTAACCGATCAAAATAATTAACTAGTAAATACTTCTATTCTGCTGCGGGGTAACACGAGCAACCCTATTTAAAGTTTACGCTTCAAGAATTCTTCAACGGACTTTTTCGGTTTCAGCTCGTTATTTTAACTTTACATGTGTTTTCTATCGACTATAATAATCCTTTTATAATATACAAAATAATATATTAATATATAAGTACATAATAAAGTATAAACTTATACGTGTTACTCTAACTTCTAGGTATAAATCGTATAATACAGTTTAATTTAGTTTGATGAGTGTATTTTGTATTATAATTTTATTACAGATGTGGACGTAAGAATTTTAAGTTGTTATAAATATTAGTGCATTATCAGGTTTTACATTTTTACCCTTGTGCTTGTGATATTGTATACGGCTATTATTGTAGATGAATAAAACATTTTTTTTTTTAAATAAATTAAAGTGAAAATAATAGCACATAATATTTAAATGGCTAATAATACGGTATTTATAATTATACGCGCACTGACAAATGTGGGATAGTTCTCAGTTTCTCACATACCTTTGGGAAGTCCGTCGACAATTCTTTCAAATGAATTTTGCAATGTGGCCAATTCGTCGATTGCATGTGTGCATTCCGTACAATTTTCTTTCTTTATCTAAAAATTAAAACAATGGTTCTATCAGATTGAAATCAATTTCATAAATATTTTCATACTTAAGCAGTATAAAATATGCAAAAATATGTTAATTAGCTATTAGCACTGGTTACGACGATGTATGTATACGCGGTATACCTGTAAGGCATATAGATTAACTACTCTTTTAAGATAGGTAGTTTCAAACAAGTTAATATGGTTATAGATTATGTACGATTCTGCATGAAAACCATAACTGCCAACTGTTGAGCTGAATAAATATTAAAACAAAAACTTCGTTTGTTTTTAATCACTTTTTAAAAAATATTTTATTCTCCAGATTTTGAAATACCCGCTATGCGGCATAACCTATGCCGCAATTGCCGCTATGGTGATATCCGTATAGTATATTTATTATTTAATATATTTTATTCCTTATACTATGGGACTATGGGTAATATTATACACCTATACACTATAAGTCTGCAGTCTGCGATCTGCAGCTAGAACTGTAATTGAACCATTATAATCATTATTTTACATGAATAAAAAAATGTCCCTTACTTGTATGTATCTTTCAACATGGGGTAAAAAACTAAGAAACTTTTTATACTTTTACAAAATTGTGCCTATAATTTTGCGAAAAAAAATGTATTATGATAATATATTAATTACAATGAGCGTACAACTATATTTACTTGTCTATCGCACGCTCGATAATTTAGTCGATAATTTATTAATTAATATTTTTTTTTTGTGGTAATCGGTATAAAAATCCCCAGACTATAAGATTACTCACAACCACATGAAAATGATTGAATATTTTTTTTAAACGCTAATTAGTATCTATAATTACCACATTATTAATATTTAGGCGTATATATATATATTATTATATATACTTATCGTTCGAAAAATGAATATATTATATATAATAGTATAATACTTTCAATGATTTTCGAAAACTGTGATTCGGTGTGGCGCGTTGTGTACATTCAATTACTGTTCTGAGTGTACGCACTGGCCGGTGTCACTATATATAATCACTATATAATAGCTTCCCTGAGTGGGTGACCACCCAAGATTTTTAGTGGCATATCCCATCCACACATACACACACATGTTAAAAACCTACCATACCTTCCCCCACAGTACCCCAGGCTAATGACCTCTGTTTTCGAAAAATTAACAATAATATTTTATTTTAGGTACAATATTAATATTCATATTATGTAAGTATAATTCTGTAAAATTTGAACTACAAAAATTTTTCAAATTATATTATAATTAAAAATGTAGAAAATGTTTAGATAGCGAATATCACAATTGTGCCCATTACAGATATGATAGGTAGATGTAATTTTTTATCTTATATTCTTATAAATTATTATATATTGTTATCAACGGTACACACTACACCGTACACGACAATTATAGGTAACATTTGAAGTTATTACAATATGACTTGTGAGTATTAATATTGTTAATTTTTCGGGAAATTATTTATAATATATTATATATTATTTTTTTGAATGATAAGTATATATAATATACCCATTTATAAATTTAAATTAAATATTAATAATGTAGTAATTATACATACTAATTAGTGTTTAAAAAATATTTGTTCTATCATTTTCATATAGTTGTGACTTGTGAGTAATATTCTAGTCTGGGGATTTTTTTACCTAGGGTCAGGGATTTTTATTCCGCAATTCGTCTTAAGAGGTTCTTTCCAGATAATATTCTCAAGATGACAATCAAAAAAATAAAATAACCGAATTTTGGCGTATTTTATGCGCACCTAATATATTCGTCTTTTGAGACCCCGCGCAACTTCCGTTTTATTGAATTTTTCGAGCATTCATATTATCGTACATTTGTAGTTTGTACGTCGGTATTTAATATAGTTCATTGTTTTAATTTCGTACGTCCCATTATACGGACGAACCGACGCAGTAATGGTTGTCCTGCTCGCGTATTATTGTGCAAGGTTATTTTAAAATTTGTTTTTATCATTTGAGTACGTGCATATTATTATAATAACGTTCATAATTCACTATACATAATATTATTTATTATAGGCCACTATTTTTTATTACATGCGTGCGTGCTATTCAATGAGTGTATTACAAGGAGCCGGTTCGTCCGACATATGGAATTGGGCAGGTGTGAGTAGCACCTGACCACCGTCGCGCCGCCGCCGACTGTGACCTCGTGCTCACGTTGGGACGAAACGTATAATATGGTAAAAACACAAACCACCTGCCGCCGTCGGGCAGCGTGTGCGTCGCTCCGGGGCCCGCTATGTATTATTATTTATTAATATCTATGGGCTGTGGTACAATAACATTATAGCGGACGATGAAACCACCACAGATGACGATGGACCAGTTTTTTGATGACCAGAATGAAAATTCGGCGGGTCGTGTACGGGTGCAAACAACGACGTAATATTATATTCCTAATAAGTTATAGGTAACGCGCAAGATTCCAAAATCTGCTTTTTTAAAAAAAACGAAAATGCTTGTATTCCTACGTAAACGGAAAAATAAGTACCCAAGGATCATAATTAATTCTATACACGATTTATCTATACTGCCGCAATGTTAGGATATAATATTATGTACTATGATATATAGATTTACCAACAATTACTAGGAAAATAAGTCCGTAGTTAAGAACTAAAAAGTCTGAGGCATAAAAAGTCCGAAGCATAAAAGCCCATGATAAAAAAGTCCAGTACCTACATAAAATTAGGTAAAAGGAAAAATACGTTGTGATGCACAAACACAACTAATGTCCCAATTAGTATTAATATAAATTGTAATTAAAACATTTACCTGACAAAATTAGCAGCTAGTCAGGTAGGTATAGAAATTATTATGTATTATAATATCTACGATATATTGTTTTCGTATAAATAGTTTATTCGGATTTTCTTATATGACATAATCTGGTAATTAAAATGATTGTATTTTTTTTTAATTATATATACTTGACTTTTTAAAAAAAAAGTTAAAAAGTCAGGTAAACAAGTGCTGTTAATTAATATAAATATATACTGCCCATAACTGTGGTAAAGGTATAAACGAAGACTTATTATTTTACACAATAGGTAATTTAGGTTATAGCCACGCAGTATACTCACATGAGGGATGGTAACCATTTTCTCGATTTGTTTTTCACTGTTGTACTTGGTAATTTTTCTCTGTATGGCCGACATCCCTTCACCGAGGGCCTTTGCAGTCAACATTTGGTTATTCTGAAAACACAATCGTTACGCACTTACAATAAACTCGGTGATAATAATATAGTCCATAACGTAGCCACGTAGGTAGTAGGTAGGTACCTACGAAGTATACTGTATACCTTTATTATATAACTATACTGAATAATAAAGTTAACCTAAGTATATAGGTACGATGCGTTTACATATTATAATATCATTGTTATCCTAATATCCTATACAGGACGATTCACTGAGTATGCTCATCTCCATTTTATCCTACACAAAATACTATAAACAGATAATATACGAGTATTATCTACGTTCACAGAACGTACAATGGGTATCCGAGTTATATAAGTGTTTGAAAATACATACTATAAATTGATTACTATTAAACACCACCTTGTCATTTGTTATAGTGCAGGTAAAGTAAAAAACCCAAAAATAAATGGTTACCCATAGGTGGCACATGGGGAGGGGATCGCGAGGGGAAAGTTGCCCTACCTAGAAAAAATATTTAGAGAACAAACTTATCATTTTAAATGGGTCAGTAATTGTGGTTCATTTTGCATTCCCCCCGCACAAACAAATAGAGCCAAGTGCCGTATAGATATACCTACTCGTTGATATTTTGATTTTGACGCATGACATTTGTAGAAAACCCATCTATCTATTTAACATAATTAAGTAATAAAAAAGAGATGTTCTAGTTTGAAAAAGTATACTTGGGTGAATTTTTCGATATTATAATAGGTAATACAATAATATGTACATAACAGGTGATATTATACTGCCGGACTTACTTGGTCTTCCTTAATGATAGCCACAGAAGCGTTTATCCGGGCCACGGTGAATTCTATTTTCGATATTTCCTTGCGCACTTCTGGTAGACACGCGTCTACGCGGTCGTCAAGATTTTCCACACTTTCCAACAGCTCCAGCAAGGACCCATGGAGCCTGTCCTGTGTGGCATCCTGGCGAGTGGCGTTAAATGCCAGCGCTTCCTTGGTGGCGTTAAGGTCAGCCTCCAGTCGGGATAAACGGTTCTCCCGCTCCACAGTCGCGCTCTCCCGGTAAAGCACGCCCTTCATGCGCTTCTCCAGACGGGCCATTCGATGTGCCAGATATTTGCGTGACGACTCCAGCTGTTCCAGCTCCTGCGCCTCCCGGTCCGTCACCAAAGTGGTGATGACGTTCGTCCGCAGACGCTCGACGTTATTGTTGTTATCATCAACATCAAACGCTACTCGCTGCATTCGAAATATACACTGGTGTTATGTACGCATATATATATAGGGTAGGTTAGGTTATATATATATACCTACTGCATAATAGGTATAGCTACAGATAGTAAGCTGCAGCGTTTGAGTGTCAATTTACAATTTAAGTGAGCTGGTAAGTCATTACTTAAAAAAACCCCCACCTAAGAACCTAACTCAGTTTTATAAAAATGCGATTGAAGTTTATTATATACGAAGGAACTATGTATAAATAGTTAGGTACTTTGTATGATTTAAATGGTTTAGAGAAGTAACTATATACAGAGTGTAAGGTGTAATAAGAAGATCTGACAAATAAAAAAAACGTATGTTCTAATCAGTATATTTTTTTTATATATTATATAAGTTATTGATTGCGCTACACGTATAATTCACAATTTTTTATTGTTATTTTTAAGACTGAAAATAAACAATTAAAATCTATTTCAAATTATTTTTAAAAATTCAAAATTGTTCATTTGTAAATCTAATTTTTAGTAAACTTTGGATTGTAAAAACATTTATCTAAGTCAGATTTATTTTTTATGACTTATTACATTTTTTTAAGACTCATTAATTTAAAAAGTATATAATAACTTTTTGAAAAAAAATTTAATTTACTTAAAAATTCTCATAAGATATTTAAAAAAAGTTCATAGTTTAATATTTTACATAGATACTTATAAGTTATAACTCACTCACTTAAAAATTAAAGTATCGTAAAAACCTACATAAAAAAACCCGATAATAATCTTACCTGAAATTTGATAATAAGTCATTTTATACCAATATCAAAACTAACAGCACACTACTATTGAAACTGGTAAACGAACATTTTCTAATTCGTATGTGTGTCGGGTGTAAATGTAAGACAGAGACAACACATGCGGGTACGACATCCTTTTAAGATATTTTATTTATTTAGGTTTCCATGTATATTGTAAAAGCAATATAGCATATTCAAGTTATCAAATTCTTTTTAAATTGTACGTAAATGTACTATGGAATTATAGTTTATTAAATACCTACTAACATGGGTGCAATTTGGACAACTGATTTGAGGGGGCTAAATTTATAAAATCAATACAGACCCGCATAATTTGTTTAATAGGTAGATTTAAGAATGAATATATTTAAAAACGTAGGGGGCTCAGATAAAACTAGGGGGGCTAAGTCCCCCCTAGACCCCCAAATTTCGCCTATGCCTACTAATAAATATACGTTTAGAAACCGGGAATTTATCACGCTCAGGCCTTAGCGTGAGCTTTCCTAACTTGTTTATTTTATATGTAAATACACAAACACTCACTTTATAAACGTTGCTGTAAGCCGTTTGTACGTCGTTTTCGTTGTTTTTCTGGAAAACGAATACAATAATAATTATTATTTATGTGACTTTGTTTTAACTTGTTATTGTGCGCGATTTTGTTATCCCAAGTATAATACTATAATATATAATATAATAGACGGGTACCTATACGGTAAGTATATATGCGCTTGTTTTGATGTTTAATCCTCACCTTAAAAAAAAATCACCGAAAACGCCATTTGGTCAATGCGGGAGCAGATAATATTATATTCTGTCTGGCGGCAGACGTGCACCCACGTTAGCCATATGTTTTGTAGTAATTATTATTATCTCAAAGGTAGAATATTGGTCTCTGTTATTTTATATATATATAATTCGGTGTAAAATACACCTAGACGTGACGTTTGTAATTGCGATTGATATATGCGTATATACTATACTATCTATATTATAGTGTAAATGTTTTCTTTAATTGCAAAGAGCACGAATATAATATAAATTGTATAATACCTATACATTGGCGTATATAGGTACTGCATAATAAATAATAATAATAATATTTACACACTGCATAACTGTATAGGTAGGTATTTTAAACAGATACGTTTTTTTCTTCATATTAACCGGCAAGGAGAGGCTTTACCTCAAGTGAATTTTTCCTTGTCATATATTTTATAATATATGTTATTATCTACGATTCACATTGTATGTATTTACCACCTGCAGTTGCCTTTAATTATTCGTAAATAGGTAAATGATTTTTCGTCTAATAATATTAGTAGCGATTTAAATATATATATTTTTATTTGTCTATTATATATACCTACGAAATCAACGCATTTTTACTCGGCTATTCCCAATAAAATATCAATATAAATATAAGAAACAATTACTAATTTCACTTACTTTATCGATTACGTTTTGATGTTTAGCAATGATGTTAATCTTTTTCTCCAATTCGGAATGTTTAGTTGATATTTCTTCGACATTCTTCTTAACTGACATTAATTCTCCTTGCATTGTTTGCAAGTCTTTTCGGTCAGAATCCAAGTCATTTCTCAGTGCTTGCAGATCGTTTTGTATGGCTACAGTCTTGTGTATCTGCGCAGTTTCGTTGATAGCCGACCACACCGCTTGCATTTCTGATCTCAAACCCCCAATCACTTCCTTTAGCCATCCTACGGCTACTTTATCGCGAACCCTATCGTTGCCAGAATGGGCCATCCTCGTATGTTCATCCCTAATATAAAGACAATAATATATAATCATATAAAATTATAGTTAAAATAATTTATTATAAGTTAAAACAACTATAATATGAGCCACTATCTGTTTAGAAATCAGAAATGTATAATATTAAAATAGGTAGTAGTGTTTCCGAATTTTTTGTTTAACCTTAAAATTGCTTCTCTTAACATAATTATGCTGCGAAAAGCCTATGAATATATTATATTTATTTTAATACTAGTGAATAACATTGTTATGAATTTATGTGTATTTATTTTTACTGAGCATTACCTCAAAACGAATATTATACATCGCGCAACTCTTTTAACAATTAAAAATAAACACGCAAATGTGTAAAAATCCGGATACGATATATTATAATTTCACTCATTATTTCATCTTTTATTCTATGTAAATATCTAAAAAGTTATGTTGACTATACGTAAAATAAAGATTAGTTTAAATAAATAAATCCATATTTAACAAGAAATGTTGTAAACAATACAATAATTAATTCATTTTTTTAACTTTACTTCTCTAGTTAAAAATTATATACTATTATCTGACATTTACAACATAAACTAAATAATTTTTAAGTAACAAAAAATACCTACCTATTATTTTGTTTTTATAAACTACCAAAATACAACAAGGATATTAATAAATTAATTTACTCGTATAAATGTATTACTTAGTTTAAATTAACTAAAATATGACATAGGTGTGTAAAAATATTAAATTAATATAGGTTATAGTAAGTAGTAACCTATCCATATTTTTATATTTATTCCTATATATTATTATATTATATTTATTGGAACATGGAAGTGATGATTGCGTTTGCGTATTCATTATACATATATTATTATTATGCCATTAACTAAATAAATAGTTAGTTAGGCGTCCTGTAAAATATCGGTAGTCAATCTAACAATATCATAGTATAAAAAATTTTAAATTGTAATCCTAATGAAAAAATAAATGGACCCTAAAACGAGACTCAACAACAGATAGAACAAGATTACAGGTTTAGGTTAAGTAGGTATAGGTATTCGAAAACATTTGCATAAAGCTTATGTGTAGTATGTACTTATAAATGAGTAGGTACATGGTCGAATACTATCTATATAATAAATTCCTATAATTAGTATATGTGGCGAATACTTGTCACTTGATATTAATATATTTATAAAGTGTTAAAGTTATGTTTAATAAATTATTGAATACTTTTCTTGCAAATTCAGTTATATGTATTTCTGTCTTTGTTATTCTAATTTCTATAAATACTGCAGTATCATAATTTATTTTATTTAAACTTATATACTATAAATATAAATTTTCACGTGAAACTTAAAACCTCATATTTTTTTCAATCTTTTTACTCTGATACATTCATAACAGACATAACAGTGTAATATGTTGTGTGCGTAATAATATCTTAATTTTCAAAACCAACACTATATGACACATTTTAAATAACTCGTTGCGGTTTGCCAGTTAGTCGTTTCTAAAAATACTGTAACTCCAGACACGTGGAATTCTGTAACGATTTTAACGTCTTCGTTTAACATTTTATCCACACTGTTATTTTGTTCTATATAACTTGTATACAATCAGGACTGTCGTCAATATCACTAAATTTTGTATTTTCAAATTACCGCAGGTAATTAGAGTATATTTATTATTACTATTTACAATGATTTTATTTTTCATACGAATTTTTAATAACTGTTATTATATCTTGTAGTCTGGTAATTTTATCTGTCAACTCTGCGTATAAAGTTGGAGTAGGTATTGTTTAGTCGAAAAAAATGAAAGCAATAACTATTATTATAAAATTGTTCATATTGATCACTCATCACTGATCAGGATTAATTAGTGGCCCATATTTGGTTCATTAAATTTTAGTGAACCATTAAATTAGGTAATAAAAAATTCAACTCAGCATAATTGAATTAAAGTAACACATTTTAATTTACATAATGTGTTTATATAGTACGTACTATTTAATTATTATTTTTCAAAAGGGAGGATGAGATAAAATTTGATTAAATAAAGATAAATAATTAATATGTAAAAATATACTTATAAACTCGGCTCAATAGTTACTTTAATTTACTTAACAAATTTGTTGAGATCTACAACTTTTTATGATCTCGTTTTCCATAATAATTTAAAATTTGATCGAAAAGGTGATTTTTAATGGGTAAATCTAAATAAAAAATAATAAACTAACAATGTACCTATTAATATGATGATAAATTATAATATTGTACCTACCTATATTAAATAGAATGTTATGTTATTGGTTTCGCAGTAAAATATAGTAAGTACCTAGGTATGTACATTACATCGACTACTTAAAGATTTTTTTAAATTATTTGGTAAGTTTCATGACAAAATATAATATTATAATATATTCACCTGATTAATTTAATTTCTTCTTTCAACGCGTCGAGGTCTATGCTTCCTTTCAGAGATTCATAAAGCGATTTTTCCAACTGCTGGTAATCCTGTTGTCGTTTTTCCATCAGCAAATTTAGTTGGTTTTTAATCGTCCTCAATTCGTCTGTATCGAGTGCGGTCTGAGCCTCGGCGGGACCCGTGAACGTGCATATTATAGCAACATTTATTATCAGGAACAGAAACATGGTTGTAGTCTTGCTTGAACACTTCGTTTCTAACTGAACGCGGTAAACTAGTCCGTTCAAGCCTGTCCCTGTACCCCGGCCAGGAGCAGATGGTGCATTGCTCGTGTTCAGCTTGCGCATGCGTACATCGAATCCGGTTTTTTTCATATAGTTATATACACGGTAATATTATAACATTGCAGAAACATGAGTGAAGTAAAAACGAAATTAATGCGAAGAAAAAATTAAAAGGATTGTTATTAAAGTGGTTATTTATTCGGAGACTCTATTATATCAACGTTCGATCGATAAAAAATCCAGTTATGCAGGTGTTCAACGAGCTTAGGCACGTGGATCAGTTGATTCTCTGAATTAAATATGTACCGGACCTGCTCGCTAATTATTTATCATCGGATACTGCAACAGTTAAACGTACTCTTATACATATTTCCAATGCACATCGTGTTTGAATTATTTAATTGTTAAACATAGTTAGGTATACTTATTTTATTATAGTTCTGTATAATATTAAAGTGAAACTATAAGATGCATTATGTATAGACTTCATTGATGAGTTTGGTTGCTTATTCCATATTTTATTTCCGTAGGTAGGTATGGTTCTTTGTTTTCCGTTGAAATACATCTTTTTGAAGCATATTGTTTGATATACTGTCATATATATATTGTCCTGTTCTTATATAGCTAATAACCATAAACTGATCATTTCAACCGTTACGATTATTTATCTTTTATCGATAGAGTAAACTGTAATGTGTAAATGATATACACGTCGTTATTCAATTCAATTTATTAAACACTAATTGCTCATCGCAATATTTGATCATAAATGTCCTATCTATAATATAGACATTATATATACCTAGTATAAATATTGTTCATACACCTATACATTTTACTATCTATATTATTAATATATAAAATAATAACATAATTTAATTTGGTACTTCTATTCGTTTACCATTTGGTAATTACTAATTAAAAAGTTATCGGCTTACGACCGATGCTAAATGCATTTTTAAATGATAAAATAATTATTTTGTGTATTTTGGTTTTATTTAAATGAATTTTTTTTATCTGAAGTGTAAATCATTTAATTTAAATTTATTTTTTTTCTGAATTGGAAATTTAATGTGGTTAAGTGTGATTTTTTTCGCACATCCCAGATTAAAAATAATATAGTTAAACCTTATAATTATTCTTTTGTGAGTTATTATAATATAAGGCTTACAGTTTTTTTATTTATTGTGTAAACCGAAGAGTTACTATTAATACTATTTATTGTTTATATACTATATACGAACATAAGTAATAATCGGTAAAAAATTAATGCCGTAAAAAATATTAAGTCATTTAAATTAAACAATAAACAGAATTTAGGTACCTATATATAGTATGATATATAATGTTTACATATTGATATTATTTTGGTCTTAGAAATATCCAACCTATAATACTTACACACATTTTATATACCATGCATAATATAGTACCTATTTATTGCTTAGTGGGTACCTATAGGTACTAGATTGTAGTATTATGCGATTGATTTATTTAAAATGCATGCGTGAAGAGAAACCGTCCTATGATGGAAAAGTTAGTTTACACGTTTATTAATTTCAAAAGTTATATTTTATATGATAAAATAGAGGTCTCTGCACCAATTTATTAATTTCAAGCGTCGAGGTGCAGGATTACCTACTATATCACGATGAATAGCATTAGACTCAACAAGACCACGATCAGTGGGTTTGCATGATCATTGGGAGACGATTTCTGATTCGTTTAAGACGTGTATATTGTGACTTCTACTTCGTTTATAGTGGGTACTGAGTGAGACGGTAAGGTCGTTGTAGGAGAAATTGAGGAAGTATTCGTATGCGGAGTGCCGGAGTGTTTCCATAAACACATTGACACATAGGTAGGTACTACATAAATTATAAGGTTCCTATAATCTATATGTATATTGAAACATCAAAAACATACCTACCATAAGCGCTATATATATTGTTTTGTAATGATACGGCGTATACCTATTACCTATATAGGTATACGCTGGTTATTATTGTTCAGTATTATATTATAGCTATTTTTATAGGTATACTACAATTTAGTGATTATTGATAATATTGTAATAAGGGTACTGATTGTATAAGCTTAAATTATTCAAATTAATTCCTATTGGTAAAATATGAGATTATCCGTAGAATTAAATTGTAACGTGATACACATGTTATTATATTATGTATAGTTTATAGTTTATAATATTTTGATTTCTATAACTTGTTCCACGTATTGCATGTGAATATGCGATAATAAATCCTTACAGTTTTCATATAATTATAAAATATGAAATATGACTTTATACATTTTTCGACGTTTAGGTAGGTATATTTTTACACTGTTGTGATATACATTTTATCGAATATTGTGATGTGCTATACAGTTATAACAACTGCACAGTTGTATATGATATTATTGTTTACATCATATTAATTGTTCCATCATTCGATTTTTTTAAGACCATCACTTCGAATCATGTTTTTGCTAAGTCCGTAATAATTCAATATTTTTTCATATTTAAGCTGTTAAAACGTATACACATTTATGATGCATTTGTGTATTGTTTATGAGCAACGATGCATGTAAAACGGTTATTCCAGGATGTGTATAAACCATGATACTATGTCATTTGTCTCGTGACCTCATATAACTATGCACATATACCTACTCTATTCAGGATAAAAAATACCCAAATTCGCGCATGAATACATATTACTGGGCCGCCGGCAGTTATCTTTTATTCTTTAATAGTATTATGAACGAATACAAGCTAGTATATATTACATTATTATTTTATTTACTAACCTTACCTAATATAATTTTCGGCGGCTGAATTATCGGTATTCGGAAAAAAAAGCCCTGGAAAAAAAAGCCCCGTACTAACTAAACACATAACGCATTTTCATTATAGTGTACATTTTGTATATGTATATAGGTAACCTAACCTTTTTTGGACATAGGTATATTCTATAACCATATATATATATATATGTATAGTAACATTTGAAATATAAAAGATTTAAGTAGAGTAAAGTAATAAAAGTAATTGACATTTGACTTTATCTTAAAAATTATGTAGACTCTATATGAAAACTAATCTTGGTATCTGAGGTATCTACAACATTATATTATTACAAATGTGGTTTTTTCGTTTATATAGTAATTGTTGTGATCATTTTAAATTAAAAGTGTGTACAGTGTACCTACAGTTTGATATTCTCTTCAGTACGAATTTTTCGTTCATCTAGTTATTATCTTGTCGTAACGTTTTGATTATTTTGAATTAAAAGTGCGAATATAAAATGGAAGTGATTCGTAAAAATAATAAAAAACCTCAAATTCCATACGGTGGATATTTGTACAACATTCAAAAAGAATGCAAAACTATGATTCGTTGGAGATGTACTAAATCAAGTTCAATGAAGTGTCCCTGTATTTTAAAAACAGATTTAAATATTGATAGTCCAACTTTACTATCCATTGAACACGATCACATACACGAGGCAAATTAAAATATGCTTTCTGCAGTAAAAATTATAAAAAATATGAAGGCAAAAGCCACAATAACCAACGACACACCTAGTTAAATTTTTTCAAGTGCAATATTAAATTTTCTGGAGAGTGTATTAGCCGAATTGCCGAGGGAAGATTATTTAAAAAGAAGTAAACGAAATCATAGAGGGTATAAAAATCCACCAAAGCCGAGATATCTGTCAGAAATAGTTGTTGAAGGTAAATTAAAATTGATTTTTAAAACAATAATAAGCATCCAAAAATTTGGAATTTAATAAAAAAAATGAAAATGGAAGTTGCTGCAGACCAAGCAAAATTGGCGTTGAGTAATGTAGGAGACAGAGTACAGAGTACAAAACTAAGTGAAAAACATTTAATTGAAAACCGCCTAAAAAATGTATGTGTACAAATTAAAAATAACGATATAAGTATATTAGATTTTCTAATGGCAGTTAGCCACAACATGAGAAAGTAATGCGACTAAATTATTTTAAATTTGTAAACGGTTACATTTTTTTTTAAAATTATTTTAAATTTTTTAAAATTATATACAAATGACAATTATTGACAATGTAAAATGCAGATTGCAGCTAGTCTTGTATACTTTATAATAATTAATAAGTAGGTAATACATAATAAATAATATGTTATTGAACTATTTATTATATATATTTTGATTTATGGTTTATGTTATATGATTTTTTAACTGTGATATAATTAGTTATTGTTTAATGTTATAAACTAGATGTAATTTTTTTTAAAGTTACCTTTTAATAAAATAATTTTATATTATATTAAAGAAGTGTTAGGTACATTGATAAATGTAATGATTATATTATGATTATATTTAATTATGTAAATCATAATAAAAAAGAATAATGTATTTAGTTGGTACGGGGCTTTTTTTTCTTATGGTGGGGCTTTTTTTTCCAATGAATGTTGTCCGAGACTTTTTTTCCGGGGCTTTTTTTTCCTAGATTCGAATTATCAGTATTCATTCGTGAATTTAGGCATTCTTATCCTGAATAAAGCATAGTTGTATCGATAAGCGTGAAAATTTCCGGTATGAAAATGGACAAACCTGATTACGCTATATTCCTTGTGGCTAGTTGATTTATTTCAAATTTAATTCTATGAAATACGAACGTTGCATAACCTATATAGTCAAACGAAACATGATATAAAGAAAAACTGCTACTAATATTAATTTTAAAAATAGGTACGATCTGTATAAAATATATATTAATATTATTTTATACAGCACCAACAGATTGTTTATATATGTATGTGCAGGTACAATAAAAAAGTACAATATGTCAAATTGAGTCTAATGTTTTGCCTAAATGTACCTAAATAATATAAAACCGCATGAAGTCTTCTCGTATTTCAAAACGAGTCTTAAATTAACTATCATAATAAGCGATTGCAAGCTGTTGATATTTTAAAAGTTATAAGGTAAACGCGATATGCAGCTGCTTGGCTCGTGCCAGATGCAACTCACAGCTGGGACATCCCGAAAACGAAAACAACTGTCCGCTTGGCGCTTATACAGATAAAACACACCTGCTCACAACTAGCAAGGGACTATATCATAGACTTCTATGTATCCAGGCGTTTGCCCTCAAACGAAAAGCTAACCACCTTAAAAAAACTCAGTTCGTTTACATAAATGAAAAAAATAACACTTCATTTATTTTGATCCAGACAAATTTTATAAATAGCCATTATATAATTATTTTAAAAACCAAAACAGGAACATTTTACACAACAATAAAATACAACGTATTATAAAAATTACAAATATTTAAAAAATAAATAAATAGTTGATATACTATTAATTAATTATAATCTATTGAGCTAGACATCAACGCGTATTTCAAACGAAAAAAACAACGGCTTAATAAATAAATATAAACGATATTTTGGTCTAAAAAGATAATGCAGGCCGCAATAAAACATATTATTTTGTTTTTAAAAAATTAATTTGAATTTAACTCTCGGTGTGATTCAATCGTTTTGAATATCTTATGCGTAAGTCTTCTATGAACTCGTTCTTAAGAATTTTCAAACATCTATAAAGTGCAAGTAACAAATAAATAAGACAAACTATGAATTTCGTTTTCATTGTGGTTTTAAAACAATGATACATTTTGGTTAATATAGAGTTTAAGGTTAAAAAGTAAACACGAACCTTCTATATTGAGATGACCCTCGAAATTTGGCAATATCGAAACTCGGTGCGTGAGGCATGTGAATTATAAACGCATTTGGAAGAACAATAAAAGTGTACCCTCGAGCCTCGAGTTCCATGATATGCGAGACTTTGTTCCAGCCGAAACCGACAAATCTGGTATCATATCTCGGAACATCACTGCGTACCACTACATAGGGTTCATAATCTGGTTCCCATGATACCTAAACAAATTATTAATTAGAGTTTACGATGTGTAAATGTAACACCTAAGAATTGAAATGAATAAAATCTATGCTCATAAGTTTTTTTTTTAATTTTAAATATTTTTTATTGCACTATCTGTTTATATAAGTAAGTATCGAAGTATCGAACAATAAGTAAATTTGGCGTATGGAAAAGGGAAAAACAAAAGATTTCGTGAATGGTAAATCATATCTTTTGTTTTTCCCTTTTCCATACACCAAATTTACTTATTGTTCAAACTCCGAATATTTATAGTTAAATTGTAATTTGGAAAATAATTTGTAATGCTATATTGTATTTTAGACCAGCGGTTATCAACCGATGTGCCGCGGCCCACTGATGTGCCTTAAGCATTCTCTATGTGTGCCGCGAGCTTTTGAAAGTGATTATTATAATAATTATACTTAATAAAAATATAATAAAATATTAATATATAGGTAATAGCCAATAGGCATATAAATATATAATAAAATAAAATGTCGATTATTTAATTTGGTGTAAAAATTATATAACCTAAAAGTCTGTGATGAAGAAAACGTTGTTCATGGATGCTGCAGTGGCGTAGCCCGCAGGGGGAGATGTTTACATCCCTCCACCCAATTTAAATTTCCCCCCAATAAATGTATTATTTATATACGAAAACCAAAAAAACTAGGTTTAATTTATACTTACCCCCCATCCCCATTTCATAATCCTGGCTGAGACATGTGCCATGCAAATATTGTAAAGAGCAGTGTGCCGTGTTTAAAAAAGTTGGAAAACAACTGTTTTAGACGCTATACAATATTTTATTTACTACCTATATATTATACAAACACAATTTCTTACTTTGTATGGAACAGTAGATCCTTTCCATTTGGCGTAATTTGTTGCGGCGTGCCCTTTTGGCCACACATGATATCTAAATGAAAATAATGCTCCGTCGTCCAACATTCTCAGTATATCGGCTTTTGTTTGCGGAAATGCAGTTCTATATCTTTGAGTTTCAAAGGCAGGTACGACTAACGCCTATAAAATAGTTATAAATTTTAATTAATTGAATCAATCGCCTATATGTGTATACATATAGAGTCAATAAGTAATGAATAATTAAATAATTCGATAAATTACTTTATCGGAAGTTTTGATGTTCATTATAAATATGTACTTTTTCAAATACGAGTATAGTCCGCTCATTGGCAAGAAATCGATGTCAGATAAGAATACATAAGGTGTTACGACATTTTCCAAAGCAACATTCCTCAGTAAATTTATAGGGTAAAAGTCCTTTAAGAAATGTACATAAATATGTTTAATTTGATATGAACTATGAAGAACATACATTTTATATTATTTCAGGTAAATATTATATTACCCCTTCCTTATAAACTACGTGGTATCCAATGTTTTTACGATTCCTTAGCACTTCCGAATTTTGAGCGTAGCTCAAAAACTGTTGCGCCTCGGCATCGGACATATAAAGGCTTAAACTTATTGGACCTGGAAAAATTAAAATTAAAATTTAACGTGTTTATAATGTTTATACATGCATGATACATGTATTACATATGTAAGTCAATTGTAAAATCGTAACAAATATAATAATTATTATTACCATCCCAATACTCGCATAACATTTCAACCATTTGGAGTCTATCCATAGATAGCTGGGCTACCAGTGTAATGTCGCATTCGTCTGGTGATGACTGGTATTCGAAATCCAGAAAATATAAGTGAGTCCTTAGACTAGCCATGCCAGCTCTTCTGAACTCGTAACAAAGATCATCTTCACTAATCTAAACACAAATGTAGGGGTATAATTATCAATTTTAAACAATTCTATAAAATGGTACGTATATTGTATATACCCTTCCCAATGAGAGTCAACCAAAAACTCAGCTATTCAATTATTTATTCAATAATAATGACGAAAACTCTACTAATAATTAAATGTTCTAAAACGATAGACTTAAACTTCTAATATATGTATACACAATACACAGTTGTATATATAACATATTACTTAATATTAAAATATATATATATACGGATAATATCATTCACCTGACAGATAAAATTAATGTTGTTCCAATCAACATTTTTTATTTTAGATTCTGAGGGGAGTGATGAATGTATCGATTTTACAATGATGTATGTTTTTTTGTCTATCACCACCATTTCGGGAAGTGAAACTGCTTAAATTTTTTTTAACAGTATCTTGTTCGATGGGAAAATGAATCTAGTATTGGTGCATTCGAGATGTCAAAATTTAAAATTCCCAATAGTTTTCAAAAATGCAGGGAAAAACAAAACAAAAATGAAGGAAAATCGGTTTTCTACAAAATCGATTTTGGTTTTTGGTGTAATTCTAAAATAAATAACAGTAAATACATGAAATTTTCACTGAATGTTTAAATTAGAATATTTTGTAGTTAAAAATTTATAAAATGTTCAACTTTTAAAGCTAAGGATTGAACATGAAAAGTGGATGTCGCTCTGCTGTATAGCAGGTTACAATAGTGGGTCACTGTAATGGATGGTGTTAAATTTGAATTCAATGATATAATATCATTGTATAAGAAAAACGATTCTGAGCGAAAACGGTCAGTCTGCCTATGATATTACTAAGTATATTTGATGATATTATTATGAATAAAGTAATTTATATATTTACTTATTTACGTGGAACCTTGTTTTAAATTTTCAACCCTTAACTACAAAATAATTATTAAATTTTATATTTGATAAATTTTGAACTTTAAATGCTTATAAAAAAAATTGTGACTATGTATTTTTAATATTGTTCAACTGCTATTGTAACAATAAATCAGGAGCCTTGCATTAAATTTTCACGCTTTTTTACCCAACAAATAAAATTTTATTGATATTTACAGAAAAAAAAACTAAAAAAATTGAAAACTGACAAAGTCCGTAAACAGCTCAAAAAGAGTCAAATTATTTTCAAAATTTTATCGTGTATAAAAAATGCTAATATAAACATTCAGTGACATTTTCAAGTATCTACAGTCATACGTTTTTTAATTACAACAAAATAAGAAATCGAGTGAATGTCAAATGTTGCAAAAATATGAATTTCAAACGCTCACAAAAATTTAATTTGACTTTCTTGTAGACTTTTTTTTGATAAAGGTAGACAAACTTATTGGAAATCTTGTATTATATTTTCAAATCTTAGATTTAAAAAGAAAAATTTTTATAATTTTCTCAACTCAAAATAATTTGCTAATTTTCATGATTTTTCCGTATTTTGTCAAGATTTGAAATTTAAATGCTTATAAATAAAAAACCTGACAAAGGATTTTTAATTTTTTTCATCTGCTTTAATCTAGGAGCCTTCTATTAAACTTTTAAGCTTTTTCAACCAACACATAAAATTGTATTGATATTTATAGAAAAAAAAAACTAAAAAAATGGATACTGAAAATGTCCGTAAACAGCTCAAAATAAGTCAAAATATCTGGAAAATTTTATGGTGTATAGAAAATGCTAATATAAACATTCAGTCAACATTTCATGTACCGACGATCATTTGTTTTAGAATTGCACCAAAAACTAAAATCGATTTTCTCAAAAACAGATTTTGGGTAAAAATTCTTGTTTTTCCTTAAATTTTCTTTTGTTTTTCACGTCGCGTTTGAAAACTACTGAGAAATTTTTTTTTTTTTGACCCCCCCAAAGTACCAACTAGATTCACTTTTCTATCAGAAAAGTTACTATTGAAGAAAATTCAAGCACTTTTACTGTCCTAAAATGTGATGACAGACACAAAAAAAAATTAAAAAAAAAACACACATCTAAAAATGTCTATAAGAAAGTTAAATTAAATTTTTGAAGTTAAAATTTTACAACATTGGATATTCACTCGATTTCTCATATAGCGATTTTCTTATTTTGTTGTAATTTAAAAACGAATAACCGTAGACACTTGAAAGGCACATCATAATATGTTTATTTGATCAATTCCTATACGTGATATAGTTTTCAAAATAGTTTGACTTGTTTTTAGCGGTTTTAAGATATTTCAAATTTTCAACTTTTTAATTTTTTTTTCTATAAACGTCAATAAAATTTTATTTGTAGGGTCAAAATGCGTGAAAATGTAAAACAAGGCTCCTGATATATTTTTACAATACCTAGTAGTTGAAAAATATTAAAATTATATATGCACAATTTTCTTTTTATAAGGATTTAAATTTTGATTTTTGACAACAGTTATCAAATTCAAAATTTAAAAATGATTTTGTTGTTAATAATGTATGATAAGTTCAACTTTCATAGCTAAGGATTGAAAATTTACAACAAGGTTCCACATAAGGAGGTTATTATATAAATGTAACAAAAAAATCTCAAAAATATAAAAACACATATATGGACGATATTACATATGAAATAACCAAAAATATCGATTTTAGTTATTTATTGTTGTAATTTTATAGTAACGTATTAATAATGAGTAATAACAGTATAAATATAATATAAAATATCCACATCGACAAACCGTCTACGCAAAAAATCGTTTTTTGTTTACAATAATATTATATTATTGAATTCAAATTTAATACCATCCATTATACAGTGCCCCATTTGTAACCTACTATACAGCAGAGCGACATCCACTTTCCCACCTTTTTTAGGTTAGGTCACATGCGCTACAAGTATAATATAAAAATAAATATTTTTATGTTTTAATACTGAAATTAAAGATTTAAATTTAAAATAGCAAATTTGTAAAACTGATTATAAGAACAATTTTGGTGGTAAAACCATTTATCTAAGTTAAGGAGTTTATTTTTTAGAATTTTTTAAAATATCGAATATTTTTGAGTAAATTAATTTAGAATGGGTTATACCTAATACTTTTTTACAATCAAATACTTTTGGGAATTTCCTGACATGACTATATTCATTAAATTATTTATTTATTTTCACAAATTCTGTCATACGTTTAAATAGCATCATTGTTTTCATGTTAGCCTGTTATACCCTATATTATGTATTATTATATACTAAAATTAAAATTGAAATATTAATTAAAATTAATTATTTTAATTATTATATAGAGAGCCGAGAGTGCAGCCATCGAATTTTGGCAACTTGGAAATGTACATATTATGTCATAATATCTATTCAAAGAAAATTATGATTCAAGTCTTGTATTTAATTGTTTCAGTGCGTAATAATGTTTATCTCTGATAATGTATGAATGTCTAAAATATAAGTATATAATATAATTAGAGGGGGTCGGAGTGGCCGAGCGGACTAAGGCGTCAGTTGCAATGAGCAGCGTTGCCGGTTCGAATCTCGGTCACGGGTGACACTTCTCTCTGGGTTAGGTTAGGTCCCCCAACCGGGCAGATACCTACGGGTGCCCAAATTAAAAATTCTGCCAAAAACAAACACACACGTGTAAACAAATCTACAGTACCCTCCCCATAGTACCACAGGCTAATGACCTTAGACCTAAGAAGCCTTAAGCCCTTAATCCTAATAATAATAGTTATAGTTATATTTGATGATATTATTGTGAATAAAGTAATTTATATATAACCTATTTATGTGAAACCTTGTTTTCAATTTTCAATCCTTAGCTATAAAAGTTGAACATTTTATAAATTTTTAACTACAAAATAATTATTAAATTTTAAATTTGATAAATTTTGTCAAGATTTAAACTTTAAATACTTATAAAAAAAAATCGTGCCTATGTATTTTAAACATTTTTCAACTGCTATTGTAACAGTATATCAGGAGCCTTGCATTAAATGTTCACGCATTTTTACCCAACAAATAAAACTTCATTAATATTTATAGAAAAAAAAACTAAGAAAATTGAAAATTGACAATATCCTTAAACAACTCAAAAAGAGTTAAAATAATTTCAAAATTTTATAGTGTATAGAAAATGTTAATCTTAGATTGAAAAAGGAAAATTTTTATGAATTCTCAACCCAAAATAATTTGCAAATTTTCGTTATTTTTACGTATTTTGTCAATATTTGAACTATAAATGCTTATAAAAAAAATTGTGCCTATGGATTTTTGATTTTTTTCATCCTCCTTTGAAATAATATACAAGGAGCCATCTATTACATTTTTTTTTACTTCCCAAATGCACCAACTAGATTCACTTTCCCATCGAACAAGATACTGTTGAAGAAAATCGTAGTAGTCTTACTGCCCCACGCTTTGATGAAAGACACAAAAATAAATAAAAGAATAAAAAAAAACACACATGACACATCATTGTAAAATCAATACATTCATCGTTCCACTCAGAATCTAAAAAATATATAATTAGGTTATTATTTCCAATCATTATACCGGCACTACCCTGTATAGGCAGTGAATGTATTTATAACTAAATGTAGTACCTATATACTATATGACATATTGTATAATGTATATACCACGATGTAGAGAAGATATCTTCTCTACATAGTGGTGTATACTTATAAGAGTTATAATAATATTTCTTATCATGTGACTTGTGACTATATGAATTATGAGATATTGATAATGCCTATAACTATTTAGTATTTACCATATAGATAAATAATTATTAGTTCGTATTATTATCATTTATCATATTATACAACGGTCATTCGTCCTGTACTTTTATACTTTTGTACTTATAAGTTTAAACTTTCTAATTTGTATACACGTATAATTATTATGATATTTCGAAAGAATTGACTTACTTCCGGTACATCTTGAATAGTAGATGAATAATTACAACCAAATAATTCTCTCTGAAGCAAGTTTCCATCGTACTCCAGGAATGTAAGATATAAATTTCGAAAAAATTCAACATGCTTGTTTTTAACTTTTAGCTTTTTTGGTGAATTCCAATGAATTATCTGAAATTTAAAGATATTAATTTAAAAGTAGATAAATAACATGCATTCAGCATTATATTATATGATAATCAACTGTAAAGTTTTTATAATTGTTTTTAGATGATATGCGCCTCATGGGCCATGATGGCTTTGGGGCTTTTGGCCATAAAAAACATTTAATGAAATAAGATGTATATATTCTCTATAGTATATTAGTATATATACTATATGCGATATAAAATACCCACTAAAGGACCGACAGGCTTATAAAACTGGGAGCCAAGGTGCCATACCGCCATGTAGCGCTTTTGGAGGTACCCATAATCTGGTCTTATAAATACATATTATTATTTATTAATAAACAGTCAACTGCCGAGGGGATTTGAATACCATGTCTAAAATCTTAAACTAGCTACTGGAAAACATTAAGAAGTAAAGATATATATAATGTTTTATACCATGTATATCAAATTACAAGAAATAATTTAATCAAGAAAACTTAAGGAAAGATCTAGAAAAATGTATAATTTGATAGTATCATTGTAGCTCTGACAATAATTTTATTAGTGCTTAATGCTTGCACTTAAACCATAATAAATATTCGCTAGATTTCACATGAATCAGTAATGGTATACAAAACAGTGTTTATATTTAGATGTTAATTTTGTTTTTGGTTACTCCGTGTACATTGTATACATTAATAAAGTTAATCAAGCAATCTAACAAGAAACAAACCTTTAACTCGATAACTTCGGCGTAACACAGTTCACTCCTAGTATTGTCGCTGAGTTGGACATTCCATTGGCATGGCATGGGGTATAGAAGTTCCGGCCGTTCTTTAATAATCGTGTTAAAAATATCTTGATCAGCCAGACTGGTCCAATAATGTGTCACTAGAGTTTTTACTGCTACCGATCTCCATAATCCGTTCCAGCCAATTAAACGTAATTTTCGTAAGTCTATTAATATCACACCCGTGTTGTAACTATAAACATTCAAGCGACAAGCGTTATTTTCGTTTTTTACCTATTAATATATTATTTAGGGGGTGGGGGGAAGTCAAAAGTCTCTGATAATACTGCTCATATAGGTAATATTTTTTTTTTCAAGTGATAAAAGTATAATATAAATGATTATATTAATTAAAAATAGCAGGGGTGCCATAGTTTCCCCGGCACTCCCTTGAGAATGCCCTTGATATAGCTTAATATAATATAAAGGTATAATTGTTTTCTTTTTCTATTGCTTACCCTCGGCCGAGCGCAGGCCATGGCTTATGTTTTTTCCATAGTTTGCCAAGATACCAATCGCTTTGATTCTCGACCAATCCTAAAGCCTAAAAAAAAAATTTTAAAAGTTTTTATAAGTATTTTATGTATTTATAATATATTTATGTATTTTTAGAATGAGTATATTTAAACATTTCATTTTGATTTTTGCAAACCGTTTTATTTTATAATCGGTTTTAATAAATTCTTAGTTTTACTATATTCTAGGTATATAGTATAATAGTATAATACTATTAATATTCCATGTAGGTTCATTTAAAATCAACGCTAGGTATGCAAAATTTTAATTTTTCATGTAGTTAAATGGGTACTTACTTGTCCTTTTTTAAAACTTTTTAACATAGACCACAACTGAGCAATATCCGTTGCGAAAGTAATATCTGTATCCAAAACTAGGACCTGTTTCAACGTGTCAGGAAATACTTGAGTTAAGCATAGTTTCATCAAACCATAGACCCCAGAATAATGCTTATTATTTATCCAAGAGACATCGGTTATTATTTTTTCAGCTGGATAAAACTCTATTTCCACTAAAAAGCCATATTTTATCGGAATTTAATAAATATTTGAATACGTAATATTTTTCGTAATAGTAAATAAACTTACATTGGGGTATTTTCCAAGTGTCAAACAAAGTTTTTAAAATTTTTCTTGATATAACATCTACGACGAAATGAAATCTTAATGGGTTTTTACGATAAAATAGTATTGATTTTATTAGCGTTACTACTGAACGTGTAGAATTATAACCAGCACACACGATTCCGACTTCAATCACTTCGCATTTATCTATCGTGTCTTTAATCTGAAATGCGTTTTAGTGAATTACTCAAAGTTACTAAATTGTTAATAAACGATATCAATATTGTTAATTAAGCTAACATCATGACTCATAAGTTAATAGAATATTACATACTTTTTGAGAAGAGCAAGGCGCAGGAGTCTCTGGTAATAACTGTGGTGAATCAGTTGGTGAAACCGGAAACAGTGACGTCTTCATTGCAGCTAATAAATGATTTTGTGTCATACTAAGTTGCCTTCTTAATAATCTCAGCTCTTTTTCCATGGCTTCTGACGTTGATTCATGTTCTCGAACTTCGTAATTGCTACTTTCCACGTATGTTAAGGCTGGAACTAAAAATATATTGCGAGTTTTAATAATGATAATGGTAATAATATAATAAAGTCTTAAATTCCATTTTTACCTCGTTGGTTTAATACAGCATAGTATATGATTAACGATGCGAATAACGATCCCATCAAAAAACTAGTCAGCCAGTGTCTAACCAAGGCGGTACCAAGGGCACACAAACCATTGCGTCCCCTTCGTCGAGCTATTGCGATAGCCACAATAGACAATTATGGTAAATTTCTAGTATACTTCTGTTGCTGTATTGGATCTGTAAATTTTCAAATTCTTAATTAATTTTGTGGTAAATAAAGGATTTTTATTATTGGTAATTCATTAAAAACATTTATTGATTTTCCTAGCAATGGTTTTAGATTTTAGATTCTGAGTGGAACGATGAATGTATTGAATTTACAATGTTGTGTTTTTTTTTTTTGTTTCTATTTACACGATAAGTAGTCGAAATAATGCAACAATTTTTAACTTCAGTATCTAATTCGATGGGAAAGTGAATTTAGTTGGTGCATTCGGAAGGTCAAATTTTTAAATTCCCAACAGTTTTCAAAAGCTATGGGAAAAATAACATAACAATTAAGGGAAAACGGGAATTTTTCCGCATAATCGGTTTTCCACAAAATCAATTTTGATTTTTGGTGTAACTCTAAAACAAATGAACGTATATACATGATATTTTCACTGGTTGTTTATATATGTATTTTTTATTCACCATCAAATTTTGAAAATATTTTGACACTATTTGAGCTGTTTACGGACATTTTCAGTTTCCATTTTTTTTTTAGTTTTTTTTTTCTATAAATATCAATACAATTTTATTTTTTGGTTAAAAAAGCTTGAAAATTTAATATAAGGATCCTAGGTTATTTTTTCAAAGGCAGATGAAGTCACAGTTTTTATTTATAAGCATTTAAAGTTCAAATCTTGACAAAATACGGAAAAATCACGAAAATTTGCTAATTATTTTGAGTTAGAAATTCATAAAAGATTTGTTTTTTAAATCTAAGATTTTAAAATGTAATACAAGATTCCTCATAAGTTTGCCTACCTTTATCAAAAAAAATGTCTACAAGAAAATCAAATTAAATTTTTATGAGCGTTTGAAATTCATATTTTTACAACATTTGATATTCACTCGATTTCTCATGTTACGATTTTCTTATTTTGTTGTAATTAAAAAATGAATGGCTATAGATACTTGAAAATTTCACTGAATGTTTATATAAGCATTTTCTATACACGATACAATTTATAAAATAATTTGACTCTTTTTGAGCTGTTTACGGACATAGTCAGTTTTCAAATTTTTTAGTTTTTTTTTTTCTATAAATACCAATAAAATTTTATTTGTTGTGTAAAAAAGCGTGAAAAAGAAAAAGTAGTACTAGAAATTTTCAAAAGCGGCGGAAAAACAAGAAAAGAAGGTGATGATATAATTTCATTGTACAAAAAAAACGATTCTAAGCTAAGACGGTTAGTCAGCCTATGGTATATTAATATATTACTAAGTATACTTGAGGATATAATTGTGAATAAAGTATTTTATATAATATAACCTGGAATATAATCATAGAAGAACCTTATTTTAAATTTTAAATTCTTAGCTATAAAAGTAGAACATTCTATATATTTTCAATAACCACAAAATAATTATTAAATTTTAAATGTTTATAAAAAAATTGTGCCCATGTATTTTTAACATTTTTAAACTGCTATTGTAACAATGTATCAGGAGCCTTATATTAAATTTTCCCCCTTTTTTGCCCGACCAATAAAATTGTATTGATATTTAAAGAAAAAAAAACTAAAAAAATTGAAATTTGAATTTGTCCGTAAACAGCTCAAAATGAGTCAAAATATTTTATAAACTTTATCGTGTATAGAAAATGAGATTATAATCATTCAGTGAAATTGTCATGTATCTACATTAATTTGTTACTGAATTACTACAAAGTAGAAAATCGCTGCATGAGAAATCTTAGATTTAAAAAGAAGAGATTTTTATGAATTTCTAACTCCAAATAATTTGCACATTTTTGTTATTTTTACGTGTTTTGTCAAGGTTTGAACTTTGAAAATTTGAACGCTTACGAAAAAAAAGATGAAAGGATTTTTAATATTTTTTAAATATCTTTGTAACAATATATTAAGAGCTATAGGTATATTAAATCTTCAATTTTTTTTTACGCAGTAAATAAAATTTTATTGACATTCATAGAAAAAAAAAGGTAGGTAAGTGGATGTCACTCTGCTGTACAGTAGGTTACAATTGGGTCACTGTAATGGATGGTGTTAAATTTGAATTCAATGATATAGTATCATTGTATAAGAAAAACGATTCTAAGCGAAAACGGTCAGACAGCCTATGATATTACCAAGTAAATTTGATGATATTATTGTGAATAAAGTAATTTATATATTTACTTATTTACGTGGAACCTTGTTTTAAATTTTCAATCCTTAGCTACAAAAGTTGAACATTTTATAAATTTTTAACTACAAAAAAATTATTAAATTTTAAATTTAATAAATTTTGTCAAAATTTGAACTTTAAATGATTATAAACAAAAATTGTGCCAATGTATTTTTAATATTTTTCAACTGCTATTGTAACAATATATCAGGAGCCTTGCATTAAATTTTCACGCTTTTTTACCCAACAAATAGAGTTTTATTGACATTCATAGAAAAAACCTAACCTAACCTAACCGGCTCAAGCAAAAATAGTGAACTAGGCAAAATCAAATTTTGCCGCCCTGCGCCCTTAATAATAGATTATTATTAGTATTTTGAAAATGCCGCTTCTTACTAAAGTGCAGTTTAAGTGCCGCCCAAGGCGTGGGCTTACGCCTACCCCTTGAGCCGGGCCTGCATTCATCGTTAAACTCAGAATCTAAAATCAAAAATTTGGGAAAGTCAATTTTAAGTAGACTTGAAGACAAATTCAAATCTGTTTTTAGAATTCTTATCACTTCATTACCTAGATCAATTGGTATGTTTGGCAAAAAACACGTCTAAAATACTATGTCACGCGTGTATTAGACAAAAACAGAAAATCACAGTATCGAATCCCCTTAAAGTAACATAAAAAAAGTCTACCGTATATTATAAACAATGTATACCATTTTTTGTTTTAACCGATAACATTAAAAATAGTAATAGATTTTAATAATATTTCAGTGAAAAAAATTTTCTCAATTTTAATATTTTGAAACTATATGGTCTAGGCAGTTAGTTGGGGGTGCTGAACTAACCGAGTTGGACGTTGGTGCTATGACTACACACCCAAGGCCCCAACCCAGTTATATTTTCTACAAATACTGTATATTTTATTCACTACACTACAGCTTACAGTACAACACAGTCAAGCAGTACTTCCCTCTAGGTACAAATAATATTATATTTGTATCTTATCCATATAAACATTTATTTTTAATGGAATGTTTTAAACTATCAATTAACAATAAATATTCAGTATTTTATAACATCTAATAGACAATAATTATTTTGGTTTTCGATTAGTTATAATTCATCTAATTCTGAGTTGGTATAATGGTACCTATTTACTTATATTTTATATTTTTACACCTAATACATTTTAATATATATAATATGTATTTGTACATAGTACATACTACAACCTACCTATAGTTTCTTAATATAGGTACTGGCAACACTGGGTATTGAAAAAGCCGCCAAATTGTTTAGGTATGAGGTATGATAGGTACTGTAGGATACAGCAGGTATTAGATACCTAAGAGGCTAAGACCTAAATCTATGTTATTGTCTCAACAACAAAATTAGTTTGAAATTTTAAAGTAAGATGTGTTATATGAAAAAACTGAACTTTAAATTTAGGTAAAGTACCTTAAGTACCTATTTATCTCGGTATATTAATTTTTATTATGATTTGTCGACTCCAAGTATGACACGTGTGTCGAGTTTGAATTATAAAAGAGCTAAATAATAAAATATTTATTCTGATTACTAGGTGACCTCCATGCCATTATGACGAATAGTTACGAAACGTGTGCAAATATTATTTACATCTACTATAATTCATTAATATTAAAATATAATATATTCTCCCAAACATAAACGTTAAAAAACAATCAATACCTATTTATGAATTTGTTTTTTATAATAAACTCATTACTCACCGCTTAAACGTCGTTTGTTGATCGCGAACAATACTATCACGCACTTGAAACATTTACAGGATCGTCCTGCTGAGCTTTTACTACACTGCTTATAATCGATATTGTGACGTAAAATACGCTATATTATAATTATTGATGTAAAAAAACCTTATTCCTATTCCTATACAATATATATATTATAATTATATATAGGTATTATTATTATGGGTCAGTTGGCAGCGGTACACGCGTTATTATTTTATTATAATTAATTTCACGTACGACGGTGTTGACGATCGCGTATAATATAATACGATGTAGGTATAGCTAATAGAAGGTAAGTACAATATATTCGATAAGCCACGCGTTTATTCAAATAGACCTCGATCGCACAAAACTGAACGGGTAGTGCACTAGAAATACGGCTTGTTCTCCGCTGCAGGAAACGCTAGGGAATATCGCGTACACCGCAGCGGTTGACAGTCATGCCCACTGCGATGGAGCGTGCCTGTTAGCCGCGCGGGCAACACACCTGTTCGTAAAATCGATAATAACCGATGGACGTGACGGATGTTTGGTAGTTTTTTTCGCGAAAGTCCACGGTTTCCGCCGCGACACGTCTTTTTGCCCAAAAACGGTGGCGAACGCACCGGTGTAGATGCGATTTTTTCGACGAAAATCGCACAGCATTGGACGCGCCGCCCACGATTTCTAGTCGAAGGGGACGGATGCAGAGTGCCGACAAGGTTTGTCGGTCGACCGGTCGATATAAACATATGTATAATATATTTATATGTTTGTGTAATAATATTATGTTATTCGCCCGTAGCGTGCTGCCATCTAGTGCGCGACAACGGTTAAATTAAATTTAGGTACCAAGCTATGTCCTGCTACGGACGAGTGAATGACATTTACGATATTTATGACTATGTAGTATATAATTATATATTATTGCGAATATAGGTACTTAAATTGTATTGATGCCGACAGCACGGCACCGTAATAATTGTGACGAAGCGTTTACTCGTGTACGTATTACGTACTTAATAGTTAATACAGTAATAGTGTAATACGTCAAATACCTATATGCTATAGTATATAATATTATAATATATGTACAATATGTATATTATTATACTATAGATTTATACCTATATATTATTGTGTAGGTGCAGACTTGCAGTGGGTATCGCCTACATATAATACTAAATACGAACTATTAGTTATTACCTGATACGATTTAAATCTTTGTTTGACGTTTTGTTTTCCACATATTGATTTGACGAACAATGCTTTAGTATATATTATACGTCCAATAAACACCAATTCATCTAAAATATTTAGTAAAAACATCTAATAAGTAAAAATTAATAAATAATAATGACATATTAGACTATAATATTTAAAGACCTTAAAATAAGCCATATCTACGGTTTAAACGAGACAGACAAAATACATCTTTTATACATAAGAGTATAAGACTGATACAATATTATACTCTAATAATGACTAGGTAATAAGGACTGAACATATGCACTAGACAGGCAACAGTGTAGATGAGATTACCTCCAAATTGACAAGTGTAATTTGTAACAGACGTTTTTTCGTAGAATCAAATAATACTTCCAGGTATAATAATTTAAATATTTTAATTACAGGGTGATTCACCAAACATGTTCATTGCTCACCCACATGTTTTCCTTAAAAATAATGAATTTATTCAAATTCTGATTTTTTAAATTTTTAAATATACTTTAAGACCACATATTTTCCAATTCTTGGGACTTTCTGTACTATTACTTAATACTAGTGTCTTGTGGTGATACAAACTTATATTTTTCAAAGTAAACCCCCCTTGTTTACTGCAAATTTTTTAAGGGATTATTTTTTGAATATTTTGACATATTAAAATCAAATAATTTGAGCTAGCAGTTTTTGAGTTATTTAACTTGCTGTACTAAGGATTGTTTATAGGTTGTTTATATTTGCATTTTCTATACAGTATACACGATAAAATTTTCAAAATATTTTGATTTGTTTTGAACTGTTTAGGCACATTTCGAGTTTCCAATTTTATTAGTTTTTTTTTCTATGAATGGCAATAAAACTTTATTTGTTGGGTAAAAAAAGCTTGAAAATTTAATACAAGACTCCTACTATATTGTTACAATGATATTTGAAAAATATTAAAAATCCTTAGTCACAGTTTTTATTTATAAGCATTTAAGTTCAAACCTTGACAAAATACGGAAAAACCACGAAATTAGCAATTATTTTGAATTCGAAATTCATAAAAGATTTGTTTTTTTAAATCTAAGATTTTAAAATGTAATACAAGATTCCTCATAAGTTTGTCTACCTTTCATAAAATTTTTTTTAGATTCAGAGCAAAACGATGAATGTATTGATTTTACGATGATGTGTGTTTTTTTATTCTTTTTTGTGTCTGTTATCACCTATTTTAGGACAGTAAAAGTGCTTGGATTTTCTTCAACCGTAACTTTTCTGATAGGAAAGTGAATCTAATTGGTACTTTGGGGGGTCAAAAAAAAAAAAATTTCTCAGTAGTTTTCAAACGCGACGTGAAAAACAAAAGAAAATTTAAGGAAAAACGAGAATTTTTACCCAAAATCTGTTTTTGAGAAAATCGATTTTGGTTTTGGTGCAATTCTAAAACAAATGAACGTCGGTACATGAAATGTTGACTGAATGTTTATATTAACATTTTCTATACACCATAACATTTTCCAAATAATTGTACTCTTTTTGAGCTGTTTACGGCCATTGTCAGTTTTCAATTTTTATAGTTTTTTTTCTATAAATACCAATAAAATTTTATTTGTTGGGTAAAAAAGCGTGAAAATTTAATATAAGGCTTTTGATATATCGTTCTAATAGCAGTTGAAAAATATTAAAAATACATTGTACAATTTTTTTTTATAAGCATTTAAAGTTCAAATTTATCAAATTTATAATTTAATAATTATTTTGTAGTTAAAAATTTATAAAATGTTCAACTTTTATAAATTATAGCTAAGGATTGAAAATTGAAAATAAGGCTCCACGTAAATAGGTTATATATAAATTACTTTATTCTCAATAATATCATCAAATATACTTGGTAATATCATAGCGGGTGACTGATCGTTTTCGCTCAGAATCGTTTTTCTTATACAATGATATTATATCATTGAATTCAAATTTAACACCATCCATTATAGTGACTCACTACTATACAGCAGAGCGACACCCACTAGACCACCATTTTATACTATTATTCTGAAATATAACAATTATTTTAACAACGGAAAAACTTTTCGTTTGATTTCTAATTAGATGTTACAAAATGATCCACTAAACAATTGACAGTAAAAGAGGGGGGGGGGAGGGTTATCATTTACCAAAAATAATTTTATATTGCAGCAGGAGACTTTTTAAGTTGACGTATAAAAAAACTCAAGAATTTGAAAATATAGTCTTTATAATTATTTAACTAAAATATTAAAAAAATTCCAAACGACTGAATTTTAATAAATTCATCATTAAATGAAAAATAAGAGTGAACATGCTTATAGTGAATGATATAGGTAATGTATATATTACCTATATATAGCTATATACATTGGCGCAAATAGGGGGGGGGGCTTGGAGGGACTTAGTCCCCCCCAAATTTTGGTCAAGTCCCCCAGTTCAGAATCTAGTAATTAGTACTAATTTTTATATTCTGTGGTACTAAGCAATATGGCGTATGGGGAGAGGGGCTTGAGTCCCCCCAAAAAATTTAGTCAATTTGTGCCTATGGCTATATGCATATATATATATATATTAATATATTTAAATTGTATTAACATTAATACCTATGTTCTTTATACATGTTCTTACAGTCTTACAATCTATACATTCTATACTCATGAATCAGATGAATATATAAAATATAAATACCTGCTATATTTAATAGTCCATATTAATATTATAGGTAGATACTATAGGTACAATGATCCCGTGAATAAGTGACTAGCCGGCGACATAAGCATTAAAGGTACCTTAAGTTATGAAAAAAAAACCGGTTAAAAGGGGGGGGGATAACTCTTTTTTTTGTTTGGCCTTATGGATAATTCAACTTTTTTTTCAAACAAACCAAACCTACCGCATATTTGCTGATGTATCTTCAAAACTTTTCAACTTTTTACCGTCATATTTTTGTAAGCAATTTTATTGTGTTATCAAATAACATATGCAATCAAACCAGAAATGTACAAAATATTTTTATTGAATTAAAAAAGTAAAAAAATTAGCATTTTTAAAAGGAAATCGCGTACAGCTCCAAATAACGGCGTATTTACTAGTTTTAATTTTAATTTTATTATTCTACAGAATTCTACTTTTTTTAATTCAATAAAAATAATTTGTACATTTCTGGTGGGATTGGGTATGTAAGTTGATAGCACAGTAACATAGCTTTAAAATACAAAAAAAATTTCGATAAAAAGTTGATAAGTCTTGAAGATTGGTTCAGAAAATGATTGACTCAGAAAATGTTGAGTAGTTTTTTATTCTATTCTTATTTTTAAGTCTGAAGATCACAAAATCTAAAACCTAAAAATAGTTATTTTAATGGAAATATTATTTTAGGGCCCAATGCCGTCGTAATTTATTAAATCTTATGCTAATAGGTATAATGACAAAAATAATAATAATTATGATATAGGTACTATAAGTTACGAGGTATTAGTTTCAACAATTTAATATTTTATTTAAAAATTATTGTCAACATTTTAAAAGATTAGATCAATAATTTTTTACTTCTTAATTGTGATTGACGTTTGTCTAATACAAGGGTTTTTCTTGTTTGTTGTTATAATATGCTGTTATTTATCTTCCCAATACGAAAAACGATTCTGAGCGGAGATGGTTTGTCGGCCTAGGATATTTTATACCTAACCTAACCAACCCAATGAATTTCATGGCCCGGTGCAGAATTTTAAATATATTCATACACTAATCTACCTGATACCTACTTAGGTACAAACAGTATACGACATGATACAGAATTATACGATGTATTTAGTATAGTTTTTGTAAGTACCTAAATGACAGTGAAAAAAAATATTACCCATTGGATACCTATCAGTCTTGTTTTTAAAATTCAGGTAAGAATTTTTTTAATGATTCTAACATAGAAAAAAAATTTGTAATCCATGGATAAATGTGAAATTTGGTTAGATACAAAATAATATTAATTTCGGACATTTATAGAATAAAGATGCGCTTAACATTACATTTTAAGAACATCATTTTTTCAGAATAATTGGTTAGGTTAGGTTTTTGGGAAAATTAAAAAGGCAATTTTAATTTTAAAATAATAATTATTTGAACATTTCAAAATGTTATCATTGATAACGTGTAAATCCTCACATATTCCAAGGATGCTAGAATCTATTATAAATGTAATGGAGTTTTTAATCTCCCTGTAATAAAACATGTGTTATTCTTTTTGTTTTCATTTTGTTTTTTTTTTATTAACTGCGTCAAGTAAAGAAAATCGTTAATATCCCTCCGTTCACAGGCTAGTCACAACTACTCACAACTGATAAAACACATTAAATTGATATAGGTGCATCCTCGTAATTCGTATCGAAATCGTTTGACGTTAAAATATAACTAAATTGTAACTGAATTGATTGACAATTATTTGAAGGAAAGCATTGAATACCGTACAATTGACACCTAGATATTATAGAAGTTAAGGTACGTTTTAAAATTCTGTATAATATATTGTGTACAATAACGTTTTACCTATATCGTAGTCAAATTTAATATTTAGACATACCGTAGGATTTGATGCGCGAGATACCTAGATGGTTTACTTATTTTCTATGCACAACATTCTAATAATATTATTTAATTACATTTAATCTATATAATATACTTATAAAAAATTACCAATTTAAATTTATTAATAGGTATTTATTGTATTTTTGTAAACTAAGTACCAACAGATTATTATATTGACATAGTTGTATATTTGCCAATATTGTCTACATTAATTGTTAAAAATATGTTAATATATTTTTTAAATATAATAGTGCCGTTTTGGATTAATAATACTTCGGATAAACGTATACCTATGTCCCAATATCAACCTTCAACTAATAAAATCTAATCGATTTTAAATTGTGTAATTAAATAAAACAATTTTTAATACATTTTTAAAATTAATAGATGTTTATGATTACAATATCTATGTACCTAGGTAAAATGTATCTAATTGTCTATTGTCGATATGAAAGTATACATATTAACTATTTTCTTTTTAAGATTTATAGTGTTAGGTTAGCTCATTACGAATACCAATGAATCCTATACTCAAATAAATAAATCGTTGAATAAAACTATAAAGACCATTATATTATTAGTACCTAAATCAAAAACAATAGTATAATATTTTATTATAGAACAGTTTAATTACATTTAGGTAATACATGCATTTATTACATTTTACCATACATAAAAGCTTATGTATTTTATTTATGTTAGTGTATCACATTCATTTTTTTTGGCGTAGTTATAGACTTGCATTTTTTTTATATAACCATGTTTATTGTTAGGAAATTTTAATGAAGCATCAACCTACATAAAAAGAAATTTATCATACAAGACAGTTTTATGTAGGTTGATCATATCCAAATAAGCAAACCTGTTTAGAACCTCTCACTCTATTTGCTGAATCTTTACATTATACTCTACAATAAATAAGTTTTTATCAATTTACTTATATTAATTGTTATTAATTTCTATTTAAATAAAAAATGAAATTAATATAATCTTCCCACTAAAGTCAATAAGATTTATTTATCAATCACTTAAATACAATGCACCTATATTGTGTATAAATATAAAATACATAATTTAAACTTTTTTTTATTTTCAGCACATTAATGAGTCAAAAAATATACGGTTAAATTTAAACTTCATATTGTTTTAATAAACTTTATGGAAAAATGACTGCTGAGGAAGATACATCATATACAAAGTTGCCCATTGAGGAACGATGTGTACACAAAGTAACTATTTATTTGTATATTCTTGTATACAACTAATTGTTTTCACTTTTTGAATACTAGTAATAAGTTTCATTCACTTATCGTCCCCCCAGTGGGTGGCGTACACAGATATTTTCAATGGGAAGGGTTATGTAAAAAAATGTTTTATACATTTTATAAACTTTTGTACATCTATACATATTAAATATAGTAAATAATACCAAGGGGTTTAAACACCACTGCTGTCACCCATAATATTGTAATATGAGAAATTGTTTTTAATTATTTTTATAAATTTTTTATTACAATAATTTTAACAATATATACTAAATATTAATTACTTTATTAAGTTATGGAAAGCCAGAATAAGTGGTTATGAAGAAGCTATTAAGTTATTTGGACAATTGGATGAAAAAGCTCCCGAATGGAATAAATTTACAGGAATAGTAAAGAAATTTGTTATTGACAGCAATGCGGTTGCACAGGAAAAAGGTCTTGAAGCCACATTAGTTTTTGTGGAAAATTCTGCTACTGCTGGACGGTTAGTTAATTATAATTTTTATTTTAAGTAGCATTGAATTTTTTTTACATTAATATTTTTATAGCACGGTGGGTGATGTCATGACTGGTTTGATAACAAAATGTTATGGTGCACCAAAAGCAAAAACTAAGGATATTGCTATACAAATAACATTAATGTTTATTGAAATTGAAAAGCAAGATATAGTTATAGAAGAATTAGTTAAAGGAATGGACCATAAATTTCCTAAAATTGTTTCAACTTGTATTAAAGCTGCAACTCAAGCAATAAAGTAAGTATATATATTAATAGTAGCATAAAAAATCATATTGTATCATTTAACTTTTAAACTATAAATAAATGTCAATTTTAATTAATAAAAAATTATATCTGATATAATAATATGTTATTAAAAAATGTATTATTTTTTTAAATGTATTGGGATTTATTTATTATAGAGAATATGGATCAAAAGTTTTGAGTATTAAACCTCTATTGAAAAAATTACAATCAATACTTGAAGATAGAGATAAAAGTGTTAGAGACGAAGCAAAACTGTTGGCCATAGAAATCTATTCCTGGATTGGGCCTACACCTGTTAAAGCTAATTTGGCTAATCTAAAACCTCTACAAGTAAATATACCCAAGCTTCATCATATAATAATTGATAAAAATAAATATTTAAATTAGATTCAAGAATTGGAAGCAGAATTTGAAAAAATAAGCGGTGATAAACCACGGGCTACACGATTTCTACGTTCTCAACAAGAACAAGCTGCTAAAATGGAAGAAGTTGCTGCTGCTAATGGAGGTAAGCTAAAAATTAGTAATTACAAGCAAAATAAATTATAAAACATATTTAAATAATAGATATGATATTGGAAGAAGGCACTGACGTAGTTGATGATCCAGAAGAACATATTGATCCAGTTAACATACTAAGTCAACTTAGTAAAGACTTTTATGAAAAGGTTGAAGCAAAAAAATGGCAAGAACGTAAAGAAGCCATAGATACACTTGAAGGAATATTGTCTAAAGCTCCTAAATTAGAAAGTGGTGAATATGGAGATTTAGTCAGAGCCTTAAAGAAAGTAAGAAATCATGTTATAAATTTGATAATAATGTTTTTAGGGAACTAGATTTAAATTTCCTAAAAACTATTTAAAAATAAAAATTGAATGAAATAAATAATAATGCCCCTATTTATTTTTGGACGTTTAAAGTTTAAATACTGTGATTGTGCAACCTGTGTATGCAGATGTATGAGATTTATATTATGATCTAATTATTTAAGTTTAAAATAATGCAAGCCAAGGTTTCCTTAAGTTTTACGGTTACCGGCAAATGATAATATTATAAAATACAGGAATGTAATAGTACGTCAGAGTAGTGAATAGTGTGAATAGTGTGAATGCATTGGATGTAATAGTAAGTCTGGAGAAGTGAAATGGTTAATACTAATTGTAATAAACAATTAACAATATAATAATTAATATATTGTTTTTATGTATGTACTTATACCTATTTTTGATTTTTACATAGATTATTTCAAAAGATTCAAATGTTATAATAGTTGGTATTGCTGCCAAGTGTATGGGGATGTTAGCTAATGGATTGAAAAAACGATTTGAAACTTATGCCTCTGCTTGCATACCAGCATTGTTGGAAAAATTTAAAGAAAAAAAACAAAATGTTGTATTGCCACTACGAGATGCTGTCGATGCAATATATTTAAGCGTAAATTATATTTGATAATAGTTATAATTTGATATAAACAATAATTTATAATTATTTTAGATGACACTTGAATCTATTCATGAAGATATTTTAACTGCAATAGACAATAAAAATCCATCTGTAAAAGCTGAATCAGTTTCGTTTTTAACTCGATGCTTTTCAAAATGTACACCAACAATTTTAAACAAAAAATATTTAAAAATTTTCACTACGGCATTAATAAAAACATTGAATGAATCAGGTAATTTTTTTATAATAAATGTTATTTTTAATTGATCATATTTTAAAGTAAGCATAAAAAACTTAAATAAGTTATATACCTATTCAATATAATTTTTCTAAAGCCTATTACCAACTGAATTGGCAGATGTTTATTAGTTTTGATGTGAGTTGTAGTACTCATTTTTATGCAATAGCTAAGTTTACCTCGATAAAACCATTGTATCTTTATCTTATCTATATAAATAATGAAATTATAGTATCTTACTGCTATATAAGAGTTAAATGTAAAAAAAATTACATAATTTCTATCCAGATATATTTAGCTTTTTCATTATCTATCTACCTAGTTAAAAAAAATATCTGAGCATAACACAGATAGTATCACTAACTAAACTTCATATACGCATTACTAATTTAGTATATTTTTAATAATTTCTAACATTTCTGTCCATCAATTAGTGGCTTAGACATGTTTTCAGGAAGCAATAAACACGATTGCAATTAAATAAAACAACAGCTAGATGTGAGGGGAAAATTGGAAAATCTCCCACCCACAAAATTTTTTACATAGCTAGTAAAATATTTAATAATAAGGAACAATGATTATAATTTGAATTGATTCAAAATTCATGTCGATCCAGGATTGGCAACAATCCAGGCTTCATAGAAAAACTCAACCTGGTTAGGTTTTATCAGATTTTTTTAATTAATACCCAAAAAAATCCCTTATTGTATAAGTAATGATGGGTGATTTTATCGGATTTTTTTCTATGTATTAGCTGTACGGTTTTTTGGTTTTTTCCCTTGATCACCTTATCTCAGGCCCCGCCAAAAACCACCAAATAATGTATTAGATTTTGACATTCCAACCTTTTCCCAATTGTTAATTGTTAATTTTTATTGACGTTAGTGGCATTATTAAGTTTTTTGTTTTGTTGTTATTTATTATATAAATTTAATTAATATTTAATCAATACTAATACCTTCTATTAAAAATAAAATATTTCTATTGATGTGTAATTTTTTTCATGTTATACTTTTATTTGTACGTACCTAAATAAAAAATAATAATGACATTTTTTTTCTAATCAAAGTTTTAATTGGAAAAATAAATAATATCTAGTTGGTACATTTCTATGAAAATTAATACAAGTTAAAAAAAAAATAGAGTTAATTTTTATTTCATCCAGAAAAGCAGCCTGGGTTTTTTATGGGTTTTTCAAAATATCAAGTGGGTGTAACATAGAAAAACAGTCCGGGTTTTTTTCGGGCTGGGCTTTTTTGTACCAACTGCATTAAACACAATATGGAATTATCCACTTTATGGGAGGATCTGACTCCCATGCCGCCCCTTGTATACGCCACCGCCGTCAATATTGATAAAAAAAAAAAGATACTGGGGCCGGTTATTTTCAAAAACACAGGACGCAATTGAGCCACTTATTGAACGTTTCTAAACAGTTTTCAGTATCAGTGTTTGCCAGTAATGTTTCTCACAGATTAAATGCTGACAATTTGTTTATTAATTATTTTATTTATCTTAACTTTTTTTTTGTAAATTATTAATAAAATATTTAATCGAAATAAAATATTATTAACATAATACTAAACAAATAATGCATGGATCTACAAAATGTTCCTTTTGATTGGTTATCAGATTCAACAACTTTAGCTAGTACAGAAACAGCACAGAATGCTTCTTGACCTGTTGGTATTATTTCACTAGTAGGTAAAATAAAACCATTGGTACCAGTATCTCTTAATTCCAATGCAAATACATATCTAATATTTGCTATACCTTTCATCCAATCTATTGACGTTCCTGTAAAATATTGTTGATATTAATTATTAAATAGGTAGTCCATTAAAATAAATTGATTTAAACCTGATGCTCTATATAACACTATACTTGCTGGACCAACAGTATAGATGTTTGAAGTTTTGTTAAATATTTTTAATGACATGGATGTAGCTATGTTCTGAAGTTTATCATAGTCTTCTTTTATATGATCTTTAGTGTATGCCCAAGGAAATACAATAGCTTGCCCATATGAGTGTAATGTTATAAACCCCTGTCCAGCAAAGGGTTTTTATAAGTACTTACATTTATTTGAATTAGTATATTTTTGTGTAACGTATATAATTTTACAAATATTTTTGAAACTTAATTTTAATACTAAATTTAAACAGATTAATTAATTCAAAGATTCGTTGTTGTTATAATGTATCTGCGAAAACAGGGTACACTGTATAATTAAATTACCCATATTACTCAGTACCCCATGATCTATACATATTTTTAAATTCTGTTTGTGGCACATTAAACTAGACTATTGGATCATCAATCTCCCACAGATGGAATTCTAAAATATGTATTGTGTACTGAGTAATGTAGGTAACTTAGTTATAGAGTGTACCTAGTTTTTTCACGGACACAATAAACATGTTACATAATATATACTTAATTATATAATTTTTAGTGTACCAATTATTGCTTTTGATTTAATTAGAGTTCCTTCTATAATTCTTTATTAAGAGGATGTCAGCGCACTATTTGTTTTCTCTTTCTGTTCCACGCGCAACATAGATAAAACACATTTACGCAGAATCATTTTTTCTATGTTTTTAAGTAATCTTAGAGTAAAATCACCCATTACAAAAAAAATAGAGAGTAATATTTTTGAGGGAACGACATAGGATTTGTCAAAATATTGTCTCGTAACAATTTAAACATAATTTAAATTTGCAACAAATTTTTGTTTTATTTTGAAAGTCAAATAATAATTAAATATTAAATCGATATGTCATTCCCTCAAAAATAATATTCTCTACCTTTTTTGTAATGGGTAAATGACTCTAAGTCTGAGATTACTTTAAAGCACAGAAAAAATGATTCTGCGTTAGTGCGTTTTGTCTATGTTGCGCTGACATCCTCTTAATCATAGTATTACAGTTAAATGATTATATTTTGTTATTATATTTAGAAAACAAAGTAGTATTTTTTTGTTATAAATTGTTTATCTACCTGTATAACTTAATATTTATTCTACATTAAATTATAATAAGTTTCTAAAATTACTCTTATTTCAAATACTATAGTACACAAAGTGATTATTTTATCATTGAACACTAATTATTTCAAAAAGTATAAACATTTTTAAAAATGTTTTTTCACATAGTTTCATGTCATTATAAAACAACATTTTTAATAAAAAATTATATTTTTTTTTTATCTTTTATCTTTATAATTAAGTTTTTACTTTTTTGAATGACAACATAGAGTTTTAATTTCATATCCCTAAGCAAAATATTTTCCTAAGTATTTTGATACTTAAAAATCAAATTTAGGGCGAGTAGTGTACAAGGCTGGGCATTAACGAATTAAAAAGTTAAAGTTAAGTTATTTTTAACTAAGTTAAATAACGAGTTTAATTTTTTCTATATTATTCAGTAACTTATGAGTTAATAACTTTATTGTCACATTAAGTTAATTTTAATCTTAAACCACATTAAAAATATATCCAATTTTGAAAATATTAATTTATAAAAAAAAATAAAATAATTATTGGAAATATTAAGTATAGTAATTGATAAATAATAATTTATAATAATAGTGCTTAATATTGCATGTTCACAGAATATATTATATACCTATATTATTTATAGAAATGTTACCCAGTACCTATCAGATACAAGTTTGTATATTCATTACTCACTACCACTTATAATTATATTTTTATTAATTCATGGAATTAAAACGATAATGTGGCCTTTGGTGCAAATAGTGCAAACTCGTAGCAGTGTAGTTCATCATATCCCTCATTTACTATTTACCTGGTTAAATAGCTGAATAAGCTACCTACCTATTTAACAACACTGTGGGACGCGGGTTAATTTTTATTTTTAAATAAACCACCCGATATGTCCAGGCCATAATTAGCAAAAAACAAAATTTCAATTTCCCTTGCAAATACTCTGTAGGTACTACGTGTCTACGTATAGATTTTAATAGTGTACATAAATATGTCGTCAACAATTATTTTTCACTATTTTTATTTTGCTTTGTGTGGAGCTGTGAGATGTTTAATCAATTTATTATATTTTATATTATACAATGAATTTGATTATTATAATATTTTAATTTAATATAGTTGTGTATTTTGGACCATTACGTACCTAAACAAATACATAAAAATGATTTAATTATTTTGTTAGTAATTAATTTTAATAGATACATACATTATTTAATTGAACTACTATGTTATTTGTTAACTATAAAAAACGATAAGTATAATTATTAATTTTATATGAAAAAAAAAGTAACTGATTTTTAACCAAGTTACTTTTATTTTCTAATTAACTTGTAATTTTTACAAGTTAAAAAAAATAAAGGTAACTTTTAACTTTAAACTTACATTTTTCTATATTGACTTAACTTAACGAGTTTAAAAAAATAGTTAACTTGCCCAGCCTTGGTAGTTTATGAGTTATAAGTATTTAATGTAGTGATTATGTGGCGTGGAGTGGTATGGAGTTACTGTTATCCACTACTCCGCTCATCTAAACTTAAAATGTTCATAATTCATAAACTACTCGCCCTAAATTCAATTTTTATGCATCGAAATACTTAGAAAATATTCTGCTTTGGAATATGAAATTAAAACTATATGTTGTCATTCAAAAAAGTCAAAACTTAAAAATTATAAGGATAAAAATATTTAAAAACATAATTTTTTAATAAAATTGTTGTTTTGTAACGACTTGAAACTGTAAAAATATATTTATACTTTTTGAAATAATGAGTGTTTAATGACCCTGTATGTATATTAAATAATATAGAAGCGCATAAAGAATGATTTAACCATTACCTTTTAATGTTATACAAAATATTTATGCTAAATAACTAATTATTATAAAATATTATATTATAGTTTTAATTATTGTATTATTGTTCAGATGAAAGATTGGAATTATATTACCCATGATACTTAAAGTTCTCTAGTTTTAATGTGAACTGACCTTTATTTTAGTTAAATTATTTAAGATAAACTGAATGATTGCTTTTATTTCTAATTCTGAGTTTGGAGTTGGTCCTTGGTAACATGCTGAGCAATAGTTTTTTCCAGATTTTTCACGGTACCAATCATAATTCCAGTTACGGTTCAAATCTATTCCTATGCAATTGTTGTTAGATGTTTCAACACGATTTTTCCTCCATAGCCTATCGTTTTCATATGAATATGTATACCTAAATAGCAAAGAATTTATGGTAAAAATTATTAAATGGTGTTATTTGAATTTCTTGAAATTCCATTAAGTATTACCCATCTGGATTTACAATTGGCATTAAGACAAAATGAATATTTTTCATATATATTGGTAAAGTCTTTCTATTATGTATCAATTCATTTGATATATATACCATTGAAGAAATAGTTATCCATTCCCGTGCATGAGTTCCTATTCAAATATATTTAAGGTTTATAAATATTTGTTTAAATAGTGTAAAGACAAGTATACCTCCATCAATCCAAATAATATCATTGTTTGTTTTATTATTATCTGGTTTTATGTGTATTACTTTTAAAGGAGTTCCTTGCTTAGTATGTCCAATAGTTGAGACTTCAACAAATTTTTTTTTATTCAAATTATCAATAAACTTGTAAATGTCATTTGTATGATGAAATTTCTTAAACTTGAATGGAATGTCCTGAAATATAGAATACTCAATACTTCCTATATTTGATGATTGCTGTTGTAGGTGGTTTGATTTTTCATTAATTTTTGCCAATTAGCAAAGAAAAATAAACATATTTCCCTGGTCCAATTTTAATTTTGAAAAATTAAACATCTTTTCTTGTATGAAATTAGTTTTTATTTTTTTCCCTATTTTAAGTTAAATGATTTTCTGTAAAAATAAAGAATATGAATTGTCTACAAAGAAAAGAATAACATTTTTTCAAAATTAAAATTGTATACGATCCGAGTGCTTTTTTCTACTGCCTTTGGTACAACATTATTACTTTACTAATAATTTTTTCTGTGTCTTTTCTTGAGTCACATTTCATATTTTTATTTGTTGTGCTGAATACTATATTATTATAATTAATATATTCTTTTATTACGTCTTGGCCAATGTTTTGTTTATTTACAACATCATCCATATAAGTTAAATTGCTTTTATTCACTCTTACTAAATCAATAACTATTTTTAATACATTTTTTACCTACTCGGGTTATAACTTACAATCTCTTCTAATCCTATTTTTGTAATTTTTTAAAACAATTAATACATTTTTAGAATTTTGATAATTTGTTAAGTTTATTTTCTTTGCTAAACAACATAGCTTAATCAAATACAGTACACCATTTAATAAAAATAAATAATTCTTCATATTAGTTAAATTTTTAACATTACATTTCATTATATCTGTTGATTTGTATCTATAACAACATAATCTACGGAATAATTTTAATCTTGAATGATATTGTAAATGGTATAAGTTATATCAGGTGATTAATTTTCATTGCTTTAGCCAAATATTTATTTTTGTAAACAGAAATAAAATCAATACATTTTTATTTATTTATTCATGAACTATTAATTTTTAATTTACAGATCCAACTGTTCGAGATAATTCTGCTGAAGCTCTCGGTACTGCATGGAAGGTGGTATCAGAAAAAAATATTCTTCCGTTTTTGACCACTGTAGATGCAATAAAACTTGCTAAAGTAAGTAGAAAAATCAGAATATACCTATTACAATTATTAATGACTTAAAAATGATTTTTTTTCTAGATAAAAGAAGCATCAGAAAAAGCTATAATAACTGCAAAACCAACTAATATTGTAAGAGAATCAAAACCAGCTGCTCTCTCATCTAATTTTGGAGAGAAAAAAGCAACAGTTACAATTAACAAAAACACTGTTATTAGAAGAACTCGTACAGCTGTCAATATTCCTAGTAAAACTGTTGCTAACAGTAAGGCCAAAAAGCCTATGAGTGCTCCTGGTATATTTATTGGATTTAATATTCAGAATGTTGTAATGTGCTTAATATTATTTTTATACCATCAGGTGGAGGACGTAAACCTGTACAATCAAAAGCTCTTCCTCCAATTGAAACTGAAAATGAAATCGGTGACGATGAATTAGATGAACTGGCTTTGACATTTTGTTCTCCTGAAATTTTAAATGGTATGGTTGACGCCAATTGGAAAACTCGTTTGTCCAATGTTCAAGAATTTTCTCAAGTTTGTGCTGATTATTTAAAAAAAAAATTGTTTACTTAATAAATTGTTTGTATCTTTTATTTCAGATAATTGATCAAATGGAATCATTGACTGTTAGCAGTCAAGTATTAATAAAATTGCTGAATAAGAAACCTGGTATTAAAGATAATAATGTACAAATACAAAAATTGAGACTTGAGTGTTTAAAAAAAGTCATTGAAAAGTTTCCTATAACTAGGTATTTATATTATTTGTTTTATTTTTTACCTTTGTTTTTCATTTTTTTTTTCACTATTAAATATTTATAGTACTGGCATGAATTCCTGTATTCAAGATGTTTCTTCCCTATTGGGGGATAATAAAAATGGTAATTTAGCTAGTCAAGTACTGACTACTTTTGCAGAATCAACTAGACTAGATCTAGTCTGTAATGCAGTGTTAGATTATGCATTTACTGTACAGAAAAACCCTAAAGTTCAGATTGATGCCTTGAATTGGCTTTCAGGTGCCATTTTGGAGTTTGGATTTATGTAAGTACATTTTTGTTTTAATTTTATTTTAAGTATAAAATAAACTTTTATTTACTAAAGTAGTAAAAAATTAACCAACTGAGTAAATTGTATCAAGATAATCATGTTTTATCTTAATTAAAATAAATTATATTGTTCAATTTGTTGATATTGTAATATGTTTATGTATAGATTTGTTTATTTAAATTATTAACTTAAATTTCATGCTATCAGGTCTGAATTGGAGTAAGTTATGTTATTTATTTATTTATTTAATTGTATCAGTACATTTATAAATACAAATGTATTTTACTTATAATAACTGTACAGTTTGTAATTTTTTTTAGTGTTGATACTATTAATAATTTTATATTTCTTATCTATTTCTAACCTAACCTAACCTAACCATAAATATGTAGAATTATAATAGGTCATTTATAGTTTATATTGATCCTGGGTTAAAAGATACACTAAAATCTTAAACTTTTTTTTTCATTTCTTTAATAAATTGTTTGTAATACTTTAGAGAAATCTATAGATACTAAAAATACTACAGAAAAAAAAGATCATTTCAATATCCCAGAAGTCCCGTATCACCCTTAGTATCTCAGTGAAAAAGTTTTTTTACAGTAATAAGTATGGTGATTCCAATTGAATGACATAACATTAAATTTTTTTCAAAAATTCAAAAATTATCAAAAAAATTTTTTAGGCAAATAAATTTTTTAAATTTCCTTAATAGCCATTTTGTTAGTTGTATTTTTTAAAACAGTTAAAAAAAAAACATCCCAAGTCAGAGCCAATTATTATTTTGAATTTCTAAGAATAATAGTTTTGTTACCTATGCGTACGGCATTAGCAAATACGATTCGCATGCTTTAATCAGATATTGGAACGCTGATATTTTATAAATTCAAAATAATCATTAGCTCTAACTTGCACAATTTTCATTAAATTTGAATATTTTTTTTTTTAACTGTTTTAAAAAATACGATCAACAAAATGGTTATCTTCGAAATTTATAAAATGTAGTATTTACCTAAAAAATTTTTGATAATTTTTGAATTTTTGAAGAAAAAAAATCGAATATTATGCTATTCAATCAGAATTTCCATACTTATTACTGTAAAAAACTGCATTTAAATATATTGATTTTCCTAGGAGATACTAAGGGTGATAAGGGACTTAGTATCTCCGTGGAAAATCAATATATTTAAATGCAGTTTTTTTTACAGTGATAAGGAACTTCTGGTACATGCTGTATATTTTTATTTTTATTTAATTATTATAAGATTAATGCCAACCAGCTTTTATAGAATGGTATATAGTATATTATACATATTTATGTTGAAAATAATATAATTATGTTTCATGAATATTTCATATTTGTCATGTAGGATGTTTAATATTATCAAAAGAAATAATTTTCAGTATTAAAAACACTATAATATATTTTTTTATTTTAGCATTGAACCTAAATCTGTAATGCACAATGTCAAAAAAGCTGTGAGTGCTTCTAACCCTCAAGTTCGTTTAGCTGTTATTTCTCTTCTGGGTGTTATGTATCTTTATATGGGACCTCAGTTAAGTTTGTTTTTTGAAAATGAAAAACCAACTTTAGTGCAACAAATAAATGCTGAATTTGAAAAGGTAAGATTAATTGTTATTTATAACATATTCTGTAAGAAATAACAATACATATAATTCTTTTTTTGTTCTATAGCATCAAGGAGAAGCTCCTCCTAAACCAACACGGGGCAAAAATATGGATGGATCCACTGAATCCATAGAAACTGCAAGTGATGATGAAAAACCATCATATGAAGTTAACATTCGAGACATAGTACCAAGAGTAGATATATCTCCTCAAATAACCGATGCTTTGATTAATGAATTATCAGATAAAGATTGGAAAGTAAGTAGTATAAATATTATTAGTATATAAAAAACACTTAATAATTTATATATATATATATACAATTAGGTTCGATCTGATGCTTTAAGCAAATTACAAAATATTGTTAATGAAGCCAAATTTATAACTAGTGAATTGGGAGAAGCTAGAAAAGCTTTGCAAGACAGGTATACACTAGTTAACTTATACTTATAAATGTTAAAAAATAATATTTATTATTATTAATTGTTTTGTTGGTCATTATTACTTAGAATAAGTGATTCAAATGCTCGCCTTGGTTCGAATGCAATCAACTTGGTAGAATTAATTTCAAAAGCTATGGGATCATCTTTTAAAAACTATATAAAAGGTTATTTACCTGGTGTTTTAAATGCATTGGGTGACCCAAAGGTATTATATTATTAATATTTTTTAGAATAAATATTAAAAATGATTTATAATCAATTTTAGACGTTTAAATGTCAAAGTGCTCGTCAATGTATGAATACATGGGCAGATGTATGTGGTTATCGTGAATTTTTTGGTGGTGATATACTTTTGGATGCATTAAAAAATAATTCAGTAACATTAAGATCAGAGTTATGGACTTGGCTTGCAGAAAAGTTGCCACTCAGTATGATTTTAATTATAAATTTAGTTGAACAAGTTATAATTTAGTTTTTAATTTGTTTAGTCCCTTCTAAGTCAATTCCTGCTGATGAGTTGAAATGTTTGCTTCTGGTTCTTTATACAAGTCTTGAAGATAGAAATGCAAGTGTTCGTAGTGCTTCTGAAAAGGCTGTACTTGGATTTATGATGCACTTAGGTTATGCTTCTATGTATGGAGCATGTGAAAAACTTAAGGTATAATTTTACTATTTAAAAATGTTAAAACGTATTTAAATATTTTAACAGTTTTTTTGGTTTGTAGCCAATGTCTGTCAAGTTTTGCAGAGAAAAGTTGGACAAAGAGAGACCAAATTTACCCGTTGTACCAATTGATAAACCCAAGGTTGTAAAATCTGGTATTCCTGCTGGCTCTTCAGTTAAATCAGGAGGATCAAAAATACCACCTCCTAAAGCTGCTACTAAAGCTAATAAAGTTTGTTATATTAAATTTTAAATTTACTTTTACATATTAGTTAAACTTGCTATTCAATAAAAAAATTTTTATTAAGGAAAATGTGATTCCTCGAGTAAGTACAGCTACTGGAAAAAAAAAAGAAGAAGTTGATAATGGCCCATTATTCCAACGAAATAACTTAAAGCACCAACGTGATATCGATGAGCACAAATTAAAAGTAAAATTATTTATATTATTATTTATTTATATACAATGTATTTATTATAACTAAGTTCTTCAAGTATACTTATATATATATAATTATTATACTATAGTAAACTTATATTTGATCCAGTTTAAATCAATAAGCTTCATTAAAAGTCAATGTTTTCAAAACATTAAAGTTGAATACAATTCCAATTATTGTCATTTTCACTTAGTTTTGGAAAGTGCTTAACTATAAAGGTTTTGTTATTAATCCATGCTTGTTAAAATAACAAATATTTTAAAATTATTATAGTTATATTATATCATATTATATTGAATTACTTAACTGATTCAATTATTAGTGGAGTATAATAGTTTCAAAATGTTGGTATGGTTTAGTCATTAAAATGGAATTTCACATCTCCTCGAGAAGAATTTGTTGAACAACTTCGAGAACAAATGTTAACTGCTGGTATTAACAAGGTGTTGATTACAAACATGTTTCATTCAGATTTCAGATATCATCTCAAAGCCATTGAAACTCTTTCAGAGGTATTATGAAAATAACTATTTATCTAATATACCTATTCTTAAACATACTAATTTTTTCCTAATTTTAAATTAGGATTTGAACACTGCTGATGATAGCAATGGAGCATTGATTAGTAATCTTGATCTAATATTGAAATGGATGACATTAAGATTTTTTGATACCAATCCGTCAGTGCTTTTAAAAGGGCTTGACTATTTACAACACATATTTGACATCCTAATGACTCAAAAATACACTCTTCATGATACTGAAGCATCAAGTTTTGTACCATATTTAGTAACAAAAGTGGGTAAAAATATAAATGAATATTATTTATGTTTAATACTAATAATATTTCAATTTTTAATTTTATTTACACTTAAGTTGGGTGACCCAAAAGATACAGTGAGGAGCAATGTTCGTGCCATTTTAAAACAAATTGCATTCATATTCCCAAATACAAAAATGTTTCAATACATTATGGATGGTGTTAAATCGAAGAACTCAAGACAGCGTTCTGGTAATATTTATTAATCAGTGTTGTGATGTGACATTTAGTAAAAACATATTATATTTTATAATAATGTTTTCTGTACTTTTAGAGTGTTTGGAACATTTGGCAACGATGATAGAAGATTATGGTACATCAATTTGCCAACCTAGTGTTGCAGCGGCTTGTAAAGAAATTGCTAAAAGTATTGGAGATAGAGATAATTCTGTCCGAACAGCTGCACTAAATTGCTTTGTTGCTGCATTCTTTTTGCACGGAGAAGCACTTTTCAAATTTGTGGGCAATGTAAGAATACATATTTTATTGTGTTAATTATCACAAAATATTATTTTTTTTTTTTTTTTATTGAACTTAAGCCCGGCGACTAAGGCTATTAGCTGTTGTAGGGGTTATGAACTGTGGTAGGGACTAGAGGGGTAAGGTTGGTAGGTAAGTTAGGTAAAGTAAACAATTGTTTTACAGTTGTTACGGTATGTAGCAAACACGTGTATGTGTGGCAAGGTTTTTAACTACTATGAACCCGGGTGGTCACCCATCCGGGAACTAATAGTTGTGGCCGTTACTTACTCCCAGTCGCATTCCGCGACTGGTAGCAGCCAACATGCCACACCAAGCCACCTCAAAATATTATGATAATTTTTAAGTGATAAATATTGAATGTGTACATAGCAAATCAAATAAATCCATGATCATTCAAAAATAATTGTATTTACGTAATATAAATTTAATAGTTTATTGATCGTAATTAGTTTTAGATTAGACTTGTTAGGATTAAAGTGTTTTATTTTATTCTTTCAAAAAGATAATGAGCCCCACTGAACAGGTTCGTATGGGTGCTTATATATGTATATATATATATATGTTTTTAGTTTTTACGCAGCTATGTTCCTTATGGAACACAGTTTTTTTGGCAATCCTGACTCTGCTCTGGGAGACCTCTCCTTGAGATACTTATTAAGTTGCTCTAGTTTTCGGTGACCACAGCGGTGGACCGCCAACCAAGTATGCTATACCAAAGTTGAGGCATATGTGTCATCTGTTTTATTTAGTATATACTATTGCTAATTTGTGCTATTAAACATGTTTAAATTTTATATTTGTGTAACGTGTGTAAAATCTGACAACAGTTTGAAAATGTGTATGTATTTGCTTTTTTTATAATACATTTTTACCATTTGTATAGATATCTGAAAAAGATATGGGTCTTCTGAGAGAACGATTAAAAAGAGCATCGAAGAATCGAGCTGTTCCAGTGGCTACTGTTCAGCCAACCATCAAAATGGTTGTTCCTCCTGTTCATCAAGTACCTGACACCGAGGACGTTATTGATGATGAATATAACTCTGACGAAGAAGAACACAATGCTACATTTAATGTTTCACAAGAATCTAACCATACATCTAGTCCTCAAAGATATTCTAATGATTCACCTTCTAGATCTGCAAGCACCGTGTCATATAGAACAGGAAGCATTCCTACTGCTATAGAGCATTCGTCAGCATTAAGGATGGGATTCAGGTGATAAAACTTTTGAAATTGTAAATTATTGATGCATGAAGTATAGTGTTAGGAATTATTAACAGGGCCGTCCCAAACCAAAAAGTAAGCCCCCTTCCCTACCAGACAACATTTGTTTATGTTCCAACTAAAAAAAAAAAACGTTATTTCATGATACTGGTAACCTAACCTTGGTATATTACACAGTAATTCAAATATGTTATATTTTGTATTGTTCTCTATTTTACTCTTTTATATATTTTAGATTCTGAGTGGAGCAATGAATGTATTGAATTTATAATGTGTTACATGGGGTTTTTTTTTGTGTGCTGTACACAGAGGGTAGTCAAAATAATTCTTTGATTTTCAACTTCAGTATCTTGTTCGATGGGTTGAATCTAGTTGTTACTTTAGAGGCTCAAAAATAAAAAATTCTGAGTAGTTTTTTAAAGCCGGAAAAAAAATTATAAAAATTTATTCACAAAATCGATTTTGGGTTTTGGTGTAATTTTAAAACAAATGACCGTAGATAATTAGAAATTTTCTCTATTTTCTATGCACCTTAACATTTTCAAAATATTTCGACTTGTTTTGAACTGTTACGGATATTTTCAGTTTTCAATTTTATTTTTAAAGTTCATACTTTGACAAAATACGTAAAAATCACGAAAAATGGGAAGTGTTCTCTTAATGTCAACAAAATTTTATTTATCGGGTCAAAAAGCGTGAAAATTGAGTACAAAGCTTCGGAAATATTGTTACAGTAGTATTAGTTTAAAATATTAAAAATACATAGACACGATTATTTTTAATAAGCATTTAAAGTTTGAATTTTGAATTTTGATCAAATTTAAAATAAAATATGATTTTGTAGTTAAAAATGTATAAAGTGTTCAACTGTTATAGCTAAGGATTGAAAATTTAAAACAAAATTCCATGTAAATAGGTTATTCTGTAACCAAAAAAAATTAAAACACGTTTTATTATAGTTATTTTATGCTTGATAATTTAGATGAAAGTAGATATTTAAATGAAAAAAAACGATTTAAGTTTTTTGTTATATTTTAAAATTATTATTCGTGGGTACTTGAAACTTCTAAAGCATATTATTGTATACAAATATGATAGTAAATAAATATTAATAATTCAACTTAACCAGCTACCGCATTAATAATTACGTTATAAAATATATTGTAGTATAAAATATCCTAGGCCAACTCAGATTATAGATATCATAATTCTAGTTTTTTAATAAGATTCACAAGGACCAAGAACTACATACATTTCATGTTTTAATTTATTTTAATGTTTTGGTAAAAAAGTTGAAAAATATATTTTTTTATTTAATTGTTTAAAAAAAAATTGGAGATAGTCATTTTGTAGAGTTCATTTTTCTAAAAATATTGAAGTTTCAACATTTTAATTTCATTAATCTCCTGATTTTTAATATTTTTTCTAGTTTTGAAAAAAAATGCGAATTAGCGTGTCGCGGGCTACATGATTATACTGCTATGCCACTATGGTATTAAATAGTTTGCTGTTTTTCTAGAAACTAGAAAAAATATTAAAAACCAGGAGATTAATGTAATCAAAATATTGAAACGTCAATATTTTCAGAAAAATGAACTCTACTAAATGGCTATCTTCGTTTTTTATTTAAATGATTAAATAAAAAATATATTTTTAACTTTTTACCAAAAAATTAAAATATATTAAAACATAAAATATTTGTAGTTCTTGTACCTGTGAGTCTTACTAAAAAATCAGAATTTTTTTTAGGAGATATCGCAATGGGTAAATTCTCACGGGACACCCTGTATACAAAAAATGATTCGAAGCAAAAATGGTTTGTCAGGCTAATGAATTGTTACAGTATTTTTTTTTTTACAAGCATTTAAAAAAGTTACTTTTAAAAACATATTTTGTACACCTTTTACATTACCCCTTTGGGATGTTCTTGCTTATAAATATTATATATGTTCATACTGCAGTTTGGTAGATACCGTATTTAGAACTTCCAAGTAGTTCACACATTTACATTTATGTAGAATATATTTTACTTTATCTGTTAATTATTGTTTTCGTTTTTATTAGACGACCTGTTAGTGAAGTCTATGATGAACCTCAAGTGACACGTTATGCCCTTGACGAAAAGTTTATTAAAGAACTAGAAGCAGAAGAGATTTCAAGACCAGAATTAAAATTAAAATCATATAATTGGAATACAGATCATGATGAAGTGAAATTCAGAAAAAGAATTCAAGACCATACTCAGTATGTAACTTTTTATGAAATGACACTTAAGTTTTTTAGTTTAATAACATAAACTTAAATATTTTCTCAATTTTAGATCTTTACCTGATAATATGTCTTCATCTAAACCATGCGTAAATGTGAGCCCATACAGTACTGCTACTATTACAAAAAGTCCTAAAACACCACCAGCGCCCATGCCAGATCCTATTCAGCAGTTAATAAATCAAGTTACATCACAAGATATAGAGACTTCAAAAACTGCTCTAACAAGTCTTGACAAAATGCTTTTGAGACCCGATGTAAGACAATTTTGAACATCATATATTTAAAATGTATAATTGTTCCCACAAACGTATTACTTATTATTGATATTTTCTGTTTTATTTGTTACAGATGAGATCTAAGTTTTTAGAAGGTGGCAAAGTATTATCACTATTTTATGCAATCATCAAACAGTTTGATGTCTTATCTGAATCTCATGACATTGACGTCACTGTTGGATATAAGAATATATTTAATTTATGTTTGAATGTAAGTATTGTTTATTTTAAGTTGATATTAGACTAAATTAATTGAAATGCTATCCAATAAGCTCCAAGTAATTCAACTGCTTAATGCTCCTTCATATTATGTGAGAATACTCACTGGGTACTCAAGTTTCATTTTCCACCCAACAGTTTTTGGTTCATTTTCCAATTGAGTAGTCATGTATCTACTAATTATTTTTAATTCATTGATAAATATATAATTTTAGTTGTACAAATATCAAGAATTTACCTTAATACTGAATGAACAAATTGTGCGTGACTTACTCTCAAAACTGTTATATCTATTAAGTATGAAGGGACCAGAGAACAGTACAGATACTCAACTTTTTGGCCGATGTGTGAACAGTCTCATTATGAATGTTTTGGAACGATCCTCTCACACACCAGTCACATGGTAAGCATTTGCTCTACACAAATGTTTACACCATTCTAAAACAAACATAATAATTTTATAGTGCTCTGTTGGCAATGCTCTACGATACAGTTAAGTCTCCTCAAAACTCGTCCACTCATTATAAAGAATTAGTAATGAAATGTATATGGAAAATAGTAAAAGATTTTCAAGAATGGGGTGATGAACTATGCTACGAGCGGGTGCTTGCACACATACACAGATTCTTAAAAGTAATTCAGCTATTTACAGGCTGATTCAATAAGCGTAAAACACTCATTATCTCAAAAAGTATTTATGTTTTTGAAAATATTTTTTTACATAGTTTCAAGTTAAAAAATTATATTTTTAAATATTTTTTAAGTTTTTTACTTTTTTGAATGACAACAAAGTTTCTATTTTATTTTACAAAGCAGAATATTTTTCTAAGTATTTTGATACATGGAAATCAAATTTAGCGCGAGTAGTTTATGAGTTATAAGTGTTTAAAGTTTAGATGAGTAGAGTGGTATGGGGTTACCCTGCTAAATGTTTGTCCACTACTCCGCTTGTCTAAACTTTAAATACTTATAACTCATAAACTAATCGTCCTAATTTTCAATTTTTATGTATCAAAATACTTAGAAAAATATTCTGCTTTGGAAAATGAAATTAAAACTGTTGTCATTCAAAAAAGTAAAAAATCTAAAAAAAATATAAGGATAAAAAAATATTAAAAAAATAACTTTTTAATAAAAATGTTTGTTTAACAACTTGAAACTGCAAAATAATATTTTCAAAATTATTAATACTTTTTGAGATATTGAGTGTTTTTTGCTTAATGAATCACTATATATTTTATTATAATTTATTTCATATTTTTTAATGAGTGGCAATTTAAACGCATTATTTAGGAGTTTGATTCGAAGCACTGGAAAAAACAACCGTCTGACACTCCATTAAGAACGTGCAAAACTGTTCTTCACACTATGGTAAAAATACGCAGTGATAAAGTATTGGAAAGTTTAGATAGTCCAGAATTCCCAAAAGATTCAGAAATGGTTGTTTACATACATAAACTTTTAAGGGTAATAAATAATGATAACTATTAATTATACTACATTTAATAAATCCCAATTTAATATGTGCGTAGCATTTGAACAGCGAACCTCGACCCGAAAGTAGTAAACGAAAACATCGAACACCATACGATGAACTATCTGACATATTCCAACAAATAGGTCAACATGAAAACACCGACGAGGTTAGTTGTTGAAATAATTTATCATGCCATGTAGTATGTCAAAAATAAAATATCCATACTTTGTGACAAAATTACTATATTTGTATACAAATCTGGAAACACTATATTTTAAGTATAATATATGTATATTTTTTTTTTAGGGCATACAACAGTTGCATAGATTCAAAATAAAGCATCCAAATATAGACATAGAACCACATATTTCTAAGACTACGAAATATTTTCAAGATTACATTCACCGTAAATTGTCAGCAATTGAAGACAATTTAAAAAGCTGTTTAGTTGAACCAAATGGTAATTATTGAAATTTTTTTCTAGGACAATTAACATTTTATTTACACAGTATATTTCTTATTGTACAGGAAATAATGACAGTCTAAAGCCAATTACATCTATGCCCATACGAAAACCAGAGTCTGCTGCTGCAAGTGAAGCAGACGGTTTCATGAAACGGTTGCAAATATTGAAAATGAAAGCGTCCAGAGAAGAAACATACGGTGCATCGAATGGAGAATGTAATGGAAACAATCGACTGGACGAGGACTCGCAGGATGAAGATCTACCAATGCTCAACACAAGTCGTTCACCCCGCAAATAAAATTTAATTCCATTTACATAGTATTATTTTCTAACAAGTGCTCTGATATAGGTCAAATCGGTATACCCAAATCCTTTCACTACTCCTACCAAGACTGAAAACCCATAACGTGTAATGCAATTTGTTTCTTTGTTTCTTTTTTTTATATTTGCTTTAATATTATAAAAGAAAACATCAAAATTTGTGTGAGCCTTTTTTTTGCGAATGAAGAAGCCAGTTGTGTTGCAAACAGATTAATAAAAAAATATTGTGTAATTTATTATAATTTTTTAATATTATATTTTAGTGGATTTTAACATAAAGATTTTATTTTTTAATAATATATAATAGGTACTTAACACATGAAATAATACTTACATTTTAGTATTTTAGACATATATTAATTTTAATGTTATAATTATAATTATTACTCTTATTTTTGATTAAAATTAATTCCAATGATCAAACATCTTTGTTTTTCATGGCGTTTTCCACTTCAGCTACAAAATTTGGGAAACCGACATCAGTTACCGTTTTAATTATGACGTCTTCCAAGTGCATTCTTTCTGATAACAATTTCTGAATGTCCGTCACTTTAATATCGTTTTTTCTCAATGTTTCGATGAAATTCATTGCAGATGGTAAATCATTAAAGCTTAAAACCCACTTGCCGTGATGACAGGAATCAAATGACAAAATTCCTAAATGAAGAGTTGATTGCATGACGTACGTTTCAGGCGTTAGGTAAATGAATTCGTTTACTCCATCTGCCAAAATGTTCAGTGAATGGTTCAGAAAATCTACTCTCAATGGTATGGAGGTAGTGTGTTCACTGTTAAAACTTATTTTTGAAAAACAATTGATGATCCAAGATTTGTTGTATTTCATTAGATTAGACTACAAAAAATAGCAAACATTTTTCTGATCTATAAGTATAAAAAAAATGCATTTGTGACATTCTTACCATTCTTTAAAATCATCAGTTCAAATGTTGATAGGAATTGTGCAAGCATAAAATTATAACTGTTATACTATTTATTCATGCTATTAATACAAAATGTTTTTGTATTAAGAAAAAATATTTAGAATGTTCATGGAACAAAATATAAAATATATTATTTTTATTTTTATTTTATATGTACAACTACAACAACAATAATCTACACTTTTCAATTTTCATAGAAATATGACAAACTTTTAAATTGTTCATTAGTTTTTAGGTTGTAATTGTAATTTATATGATAAAATTGAGTAATAATCAATTATGTATTGGAAATGTTTTGTATTTATGGTTGATGCATATTTAGTCATCAGTCTTCATCAACAATAGGCGTGCACTGAAACAAAATATTGGAATAATTAAGATAAAATTTTCTATCTAAATATCTAGTCAATTTGGGCATTAACTATGTAGTTTCTCCATAAACTATTCAGTTTTAAAATTAGCAATTTGCAAGTTATTTTTAATTAGGTCTTATTATTTCAATGGCGTAGCCACAATTTTTCTTCAGAGGGGGGGGGGGTTACAGCCTTTCAGTCTCCCAGGCTACGCCACAATTTTTTAGCAATAAAAACAATAAATGATAATTAATGTAAAATGGTATAAATACAGCAGAACTCACAAAATATTCTAAATAACAAGTATGGCTGTCTACTTGCACCATGAATTGACAGCACAACAGTCCTTCCTCATTTGTTCGTATTAATGTTTTTTGTGATATGTTCATGCATTTTAAAAAAGGTTTAATCTGTTTATATTTATATTTGACAGTAATTGACGTGTTGCAAAGAAACTGTTCCATTATTTCACTTTTAGATGGTATCTCAACCTTAAAAATAAACAAACATTTGATTGCTTACAATAATCAATATTATTTGGTATTTTGGTGCTTACACTACATTTTCCTGCAATTCCAGAAGTTAAGATTTTAAAAAACTGTGGCTCTTCAGAAAATGTAAATTCTACGTAATCAGATGTACTATCTATGTCACTGAGAATGTCCTTAAAATCTGAGGACCTTAATATAATTTTACTGGTAGTCGATTCTGCAGGTATACTGAAGTCTAATATATCAAATACTTCCATAGTTCTCAACGAGCAGTCAGTAATGATACCGCCTTCTTCTAACCTAAGATTAAAATACAAATTATTATTGCTAATTTATTTTATTTTATAGACAAAAAGGTACAATAATTTTACTGGAGAACCATATTCTTTGTATGTTAACTTTAAAGCAGTTGTGGAACTAGGATTAGTTGAACATCCATCAAATATTGTGAGACATTCGATCAAAGTATTGAGATCAACACGAAAGGCAACCGTATCATCATTAAGGTGATATTCCTATAAAAGAAATTAAATTTAATATTATCAATTTTTATACATAAAGTAAAATACATTTAAAACATACTTGAAATATTTCGCTGCCTATAAAAGTGTTTGCTTGTACACATTTGGAATCTTCTACCACAATTTTTAAACCATGTTCGGTTGCGAAACACACACCAACCTGAAAACAGCATATTTGTGTAGTAACAATTCTTGTTCTTGTTATTTAACGTTATAAAGTAGTTTTTAATATAACTATCATGGAGTTTATACAGTGACGGTATACTGTTGCGGAAGCAACTATCGTGTTTTCCTATCATTGTGTGACCGTAGATTTAGGGGATCAAATGCGCAATTGACACTCCTGACCTCAGATCAATCTCATTCTGTATCCTAGACTATCTCATAACCAATTACTTTTTAGTTTTTTTTCTCCTATAGTTGGAACTTAGAAGACTTGAACATCTCCATAAATATAATGATCCGCCAGCTCGATAAATTAGTAATTTTTGGTCACCAACTAATTAATAATACAAGCACTCAAACTTCAAAGTTAATTCAATGTATTCTATTCTGTGTTTGTTAAATAAATAACAGAGTTTATAGAGGAGTAATAGTTATTGATTGAAGTCATAAATTAGATTGATATACGAAGAGGTTAAGATTAATAGGTATTATTTATCAATGTAGAGAACCACTCACATCTTTAAAATTAACTGCCTTCAACAAAGAAGAAATGTGTTTCACATTGTCAGCTTTAGCGACTAAAAGATACTTCTCTTCAAATGAATCATTACCATCAACCTCCATATTAATGACTAGGCGTACTATATTATATTGGAATCACATTTATATTTGAATAATAATGCATAACATTCTAGTTACAGAGAAAACGTATAGAACTATATTATTATTATTTTTAACCAACATAATTCATAAACCAGTTGCTGTGAAACCAGCGTCAAAAATCAAATATGAAGTTAAACGTCGGTTACAGTCAAGATTTAAGATAGATCTTAATTCGTAGTTACTTTAATACCTTGGCGGGCTTCGACCAAATATTATGGTCATGAGCACGGATTAATATGTGCATAGATAAAAGATATTATAAGAATAGATAAGATATCGGGCTTATCAACTGAGAATAAAGTGATACAATTAATTTTTGAGGTTATAAGAGTTCTTTTATTATTGATGAGTTATAAAGCAATTTAAAAAAAGGTGGGAAAGTGGGTGTCGCTCTGCTGTACAGTCTGTAGGTTACACCATATACCTATAAGCTAATGGACAGAAAACAGTCTAAAATAATTAGCACATTTTCATGTTTTTTATAGAGGTAGACAATTTTCTAGATTCGTTGGGCAACCATACTATCTTTAATCGTGGTGTTTCGTGATAATATTTTATCATTTTTATTTACTGTTATCAGTAGTTTCAGTGTGACCATACTTATTTTTGTATCGTTGACGTGAGTGTAAAATGTGGTAATCAACATTGTAGGTTAATGTACAAAGATTTTTGTAAACAATTCGTCTCTTTTACAAATAATTCTTCGTTCTGTCTCGTCTGACTCGGGTAAGTTCAATTTTTTTTATCCAACTCAATCCTTCTACTAAAACTTCAATATAACTTACTTATTGCTGAGAAGTGTTTGGGGTAATATATACCTATATACTTTTGAACTTTTTTGATTTATTCGTAATAAATAACATTTTTTATTATATGTTATAAATGTATTCATTAAGGATTTAATACTGATTCTTGTCGAACCATCATCCAAACATATTGAATTGGTTGATGATCGATGAGAAGGGTACCAAATTATTATTAATGACATCAATGCGATATTCTGTTGCAGTCTTGCAGACGAAATCATAAGATGGCCAAGTTAACTAGGGAACGAAAACGTAAATCGGCGATCAATGAGGTGGTTACTCGTGTGTATACCATTAACATGCACAAGAGGCTTTTGAACATTGGTTTCAAGAAGCGAGCCCCTCGTGCGATCAAAGAAATCCGCAAATTCGCCACCCAACAAATGGGCACACAAGATGTGCGCATCGACACTAGGTTGAACAAGTTCGTCTGGTCCAAAGGAATCAGGTATGTGAAATATTTTCATTTGTTAATTTATTTGTATTATATTACTAACTATTGGTTTTGTCTTATTAAAGTATCCAACCAACTCCCGTAAAAAGCTACACAGTATGAATGTTTGTGTTAGATATTTATTATGTTCCCAATGTCACTTAGGTAATATGTTACCTGATTCTAACAGATATATTTTTTGGTATAGATTTGAACAAAAAATTAATACAAATATTAAACAGATTCTGTTTTTTTAAGATTTTTCTTCGTAATCTTAGGTACTGTCTGGTTAATAAAAAAAAATAAAATCGGAACTAAATATAGCTAGTGTATACTTAGGTGATGTTGCTAGTAACTAATTAAATTTAATGCCTTGAAGGATAATGTTTCTTTTAATTATTTTTTGATAGTAACTTCTTAAAAATCTAATTTTAAAAAAAATAATTATTGACTTACCTAATAATATGTTTAGGTAAATAGAACCACTGTAACTACATTTATTAATTCATTATGTTATATTGAAATAAAAGTTTTGACAAATTGAAATATGTACACTTAATATATATACCACACATTCCATCAGTGAAATTTTGTTTGCTGTTTAAGGGTTAGTCTGTACCTTAATTTAGTGTGCCTGCTATATGGAGGTATCCGTTAATAAGATTTGCTGTCTATCGATTAGAAAAAAATTAAAATTATTAAATCAAGCTCATCTCAAAATGGTTACTCTAATTTTTTCTATACATAATTCAAAATAATTAGTTTTTACTAAATGTATAAAAAAAATACTATATGAATTTGTTAGTTCTAAGTTTTGAAGGACTAGGATTACTAATGAAAATGATAGGAACCTAATTTTTTGTTAAATCTTAAGAGGACGTTTCACCCGCATTTGTTGTCTCCGTCTCACACACGTATGGCATAGCAAAAACTGTTTTGCTGGGGAAAGAACCGAGAAGGCTACAGTCATGACTAGGAACAAAATTTGCACCACGTATAAAGGCATAATAAACTCTGACTGCGTAATATTGTTTTTATTTTTTTGATATCACTTATTCGAAAAGAGTTCTTATTGTTTCAAAATCCATTATTATTTTTGTTTTTAAACTTAAATAACTTTTTGAAATTCTGATAACGAAAAAATATAAACGATATTGCATAGCCAAAGTCCTCCTTATTATGTGGTGAAAGTTTTGTTTCTTAGTGATGAGTGTAGCCTTCTCGGTTCTTTCCCAAGCAAAACAGTTTTTGGTATGCCGTACGTGTGTAAAATAGAAACAACAAATGTGGGACCTCTCAACTACTTTGTATATTATCTAACAAAAAAACATTTGTAGATAACATTTTAAATATGTCTATTATTTTATATGTATACGATAAGATATTTCTAAAATTATTTTATATTATAAAAGTCCATAGTTAAAAAGGTGGGTAAATTGACTTTACCTACTTTATAACCTACTTATGTGAAACCTTTCGATCCTTAGCTATAAAAATTGAACATTTTATACATTTTTAACTACAAAATCAGTTTTAAATTGAGAAATTGTACAGACACAAAAAAAAACACTTACATCATTGTAAAATCAATACATCCATCACTCCGCTCAGAATCTAAAATAATTAGTTTAATTATAATATAAATTGTTTCAATTTCAGAGATTACAGTTTCATAATCTATTATTTCAATCTGTGTTATATTTCTTTTACTTTTTATGTATAAATGAATTCAAAATAGTTAGATATAACTATATTATACTATTAATTCACACATATTTTTGTTTCTACTTAAATAAATTAGTCAAAGTATGAATAATATTACATAGTTGATACTTGCTAACAATGGCGCATCTAGAAAAAAAATTCAGAGGGGGTTATAATGTTACATTATTACAATATATATACATAAGCTAAAATATACTAGGCCTCGGAGAAATTTTAGATGGGGGGTTACAACCCCCCCCCTGGTTGCGCCATTGCTTGCTAATTTGTTTTCTATAATATTTGTCTCATTAATTTTTTAGGAGTGTTCCATTCCGTATTCGTGTACAATTAGCAAGGAGACGTAATGACGATGAAGATTCACCACACAAGTTATACACTTTGGTTACCTGGGTGAATGTACCTACATTCAAAAAATTGGGTACGGAAAATGTTGACGGAACCGAAGAATAAACTTGTAAACACTTTGTCTTTGATAATAAATAAGTATAAAATGATAAATTGTTAATATTTTACCGTGTATTTTTTAATTTTGACCATAATTCGTCATTTTCCAGTGTTACAATAATTTGGATGATACCTACCTCATAGGTTTAAACTTGATAACACATTTTTAACAAATTTTATTTAGATAGCTAGTGTTTAATGATAAAAATCTTTTGAATAATTTTGTTAATACACAGCAGTCTATCTGCTGTTATTAATATTTAATCCTCAATTAGTGAAGTAAAAAAATGCTCTCTGCCTCATTAGTGTACTGTTGTAATAAGATGAAATACGCACATTTTAAAGATTGGATTCAGAGAAATACACATGTTGAAAAACATTGTACTGATACAAGCTGAAACAGTAGTTTGAAGAGGAAAAAGGTGCTCATTATAGTATGAAATATGAGAAAACAAAACTATTTTTTTGACATGAGGAACGGAGAATTAAATTTAGGGAAGTTAAAAATTCTCCATCGAACACCAATGTTTGATATTCTTGTGTTTATATTATATTTAAAAATAATTATAATAATTATATTTAAAAAATTCATTGACTGCAGAAAATAGTGTTAATGGTATCTGTTAGGTATGTACCTAGGTACTTATTAAATTTTAAATTATCACATGATAATGTTGGTATGGTGTTAGTGTAACCTAATAATTATGAATTCATATTTAAACTAAGTAAAAGTATTATAAGACTGGGTTTATTATTAAATTTGAACTTCACAAAATAATTAAGTTCAATGGTCGATGTAGAGAAAATAATCTTCTCTACAATGTGATATTAATTATGTATTTGTTCCTTCTGAGAACTAAATTATACTTAAACTGAAATATTTGTTGGAGTTATAATATTAGAACACACCAAAGCTGGGCAGTAACAGGTTAAAGTTAAGTTAATAGTTACTTTTTTTGATAACTTAACTTAGTAGTTAAAATAAACATGGAATGTAGAAAATAGCTTAGTTAGTAACTAAGTTATTTCCTTTTATAAATAGTTGTAACTTACCTTAGTTATTTTATTAAATTTAAAGTTATTTACTAAAATTTTCTTATTATGATTTATGAACTATATTATTTGCATTGATATTTCTGAGAACCGTCAGGATTAATTAAGTCATTTTGAACGCTTCTATTAGTTCTTATAGTTTGATTGCTACTTTTAATAAACTGATAAGATTAGTACTGTAAAAATATTTTTGAAGTAACATTTAATATTTAGATTAGACAACATTTAAAACTGAAAATAACTATTAATTTCACAAGTTTGCTTTATAGCAAAACTAGCAGCAGTAGATTAATTTATATTTTTTGAGTAGAATATGATTAAATAGGTACTATATTATACTATATTCTATTCCATATTTCTATTGTATTTTAATGGAAACAAATGGAAAAAAATCATATTTCAAGATTCAACTACTATTTAATTGTATTTAATAAATAAATACTTATATTTAAATTATACCTACTGCAAATATATAATTTTGATCTGTATGTAAGGTACAGCTATAAAAATAATCTAAAACAGTTGTATAATTTATAAAATAATATAGGTAGTCTGCATTTGTTATTAATTTGTTTTATTTTATACCAAAATAGTTATTTTGTTACGATGAGATAAAAAAAACATTTATGAATAAGTTAAAGGTATTTAAAAAAAAAAAGTAACTTAACTTAGTTATTATTTACATGAAAATTTATAACTTAACTTAGTTACTCAAATTCAGTTTGAGATTCCCATTGAATCCCTTGGTCAATAATATTATTAATATATCACTAAGTTAGATGACTTATCAGGAACATTTATACAGAAAAGGAAAAAAAATATTACATAATTATAAAAATCCTAGTTACATAAATTGTTATTGCTGTAGCTTTTAAAAGTTATTTTAATAAATACAAAACAGTTATTTAACAAAAATAATAGCTAATAATTATAAAATTATAAGAAAATAAAAAAATATCTCATTGAAACTTAGTCAATAATATTATTAATAAATTATACATATCTATAGATGTCAGAATAGAAAAAAAATATTACATAATTATAAAAATCCTAGTTGTATAAATTGTTATCGCTGTAACTTTTAAAAATTATTTTAATAGTTTTATGAACTTTTTTTGCCCCGAGACAAATCTTAAGACTTTTTTCCGGATACTTTTTTTCGTTCCCCGTATTGGTACATAGTTTAATGTTATAATATATATCTTAGTCCGTGTACTAAATATCTTAGGAATATGCATATTAGAGATATTTCTTAATTTTTAATATTATTATGTTTACTTATGTCTATATTATAAGCATAGACATATTAATAAATGGACTACGCTTTTCTCACCCCCCCATCTATCCGAATCTGAAATGTAAATTGTGTGAGTGAGATAGAAACTGTTGGGGGAATAGACATAAATAAATATGTCTATAATTATAAGCTAAATAACAAAATATATAAGCTAATAATTAATTCCACATTTCCACAGTTTAATTGATAAGAGATAAAACCACTTATTAAAATATTTAAATGACTATCATAATTTTATTATTTTACTAAATAAATAGTGATTATTGCATTATTATTTATTAGTAGAGATTTACTACTTAGTAAACACTAAACAGTAAATAGATTACTGTATACGTAGGTATTACGTACACAGATTATATGAAAATTTTCATATAATCTATAGTACGTACTAATAGTAGTATAATATTATGATTTGATTTCTTTTACAAAAAAATACCATTACATTACACTTACACCTATATTAAATTCATATTAGACAGGTAGTTGGTTCTAAATCTAGCTTTTAACATTTTGTGTTGATGCTGTTGATTGTATTTAAGATTATATTTCTTATCCAAATATAATGTCTGAACCAGTGATAGTTGTACACGGTGGAGCAGGAAATATACCGGACAACCGTGACCAACCTAAGTTTGATGGCATTTTAACCGCCATCAGGAAAGCTCATGAAACCTATACAAAAACATCATCTATTACGGATGCATGTCAAGTTGCTGTTGAGTATATGGAAGATGAACCAGCATTCAATGCAGGCCGTGGATCGGTGTTAAATCTAAAGGGCGAAATTGAAATGGAAGCTCTTATTATGGAAGGAAAAGACATGAAGGCTGGTGAGAAATATTCCGTTCCTGCAACATTATATTATAATATTATGTTAAATTTTAAAATTAAAAATTTTTTTTTGTTTGATTATAGGTAGTGTTACTGGTGTAAGAAACATTGCACATCCAATAGCGCTGGCCAGAAAAGTTATGGAAAACACACCTCATGTATTTTTGATGGGTGCAAGTGCTAATGAGTTTGCTCAAAAAATGGGATTTGAAACTGTCAGTGACGATTATCTTATAACAAGCGATGCGAGAACAGGCTTGGACAATTTTTTGAAATCAGGCAGTGAACCCAATACTACAGAAATTGGACAGTAATAATATAAGTCTATAAACAGTCATTTTCTGTGTAACAAAATATCTATTATGTTTTTTAGTGGAGGTGTGGGCACTGTTGGTGCTATTGGTATGGATGGAAACAGCGGGCATATGGTTTCGTGTACTTCGACAGGAGGAATAACTGGCAAAATGGCTGGTAGGGTTGGTGATACACCAGTTCCTGGTGCTGGTGGTTACTGCGATAATACCGTGGGCACTGTTTCAACCACTGGTCATGGTGATAGCATAATGCGCTATTGTTTGGCTCAAAGAATAATGCAAAATTTGGAAAATGGTACAAATTATTACCATATATAACTAGTTAAAAATTATATTCATTACTTATATTATATTTTATATTATTTAGGTGAAACTCCAGACATTGCAGCTCAGAAAGCATGTGACGGTATGTCAGCCCGTGTGGGTGGCAGTGCTGGGGCTATTGTTATTTCCAAAACTGGAGAGGTTGGCATTGGTTTTTCTTCTCCTAAAATGGCATGGGCATTTTTGAAAAACGGAATCATTTACTATGGTATTAAAAAAGGTCAAAAGTTTACGGTTAAGCTGTAAAACAAAACTAATAGGATTACAGAACCGAATATTTACTTAATGCATTTTATTTGAATAGGTATAGATTGTTTTTTATATAGTGTAAATGTACATATATTTTTAAATGCATATAAATAAATTATAACCAAAAATAATATTAATCCAAATATTGTGTTAATTTACAATGAAGTAAATTACAACACAATTTTTATACTTTTAACAATTGTTAATAATATTGGCAAACCATAATCTAACCATTTACAAAATTGGTAACTACTTATTAGTTATTGCATGTAATATGTATGCATAAAATAAATATGGTTAAGTGACAAACTAGAAAATTGGACAGTGTCAATAAAATGTTAAAAATAGAGGACTAATTTTGGAATGGTATTTCAACATTACAGATTTACAGTAGAGATTGATAGTTTTAATAGAATAATTGTGTTTAAAGTATAGGTAAACAGCAACCAAAAGATTTTGTTTTTTGGTGCAAAAAATTTGCCTTTAAAATTAAAAATGTTCATACCACTCTTGAACCTCAAATCATTACTTGGATGTTACTGACTTAGTATTAGTGGAGTTAAAGATTAAAGGAGCCTATTTTGGAACTTAGTTACTACTTTATTCAGTTACTATTGTCTATTACCATAGATTAAATAACACTATTAGCATTGAGTATATAGATACTATATATCTATTACTATATATAATATATACTCAATGCTATTACCTACTTATTTAATCTTTGATATTATTAAATAGTTTGAAAATAACTATACTGTACATCTGTAAATTAGCTACTATGCAGGTAGTCAAAAATAATATAATAGTTCTAAAAATAATTTAATACTTATAATTGAGACTCGAAAATGTGGCTAGTGTCTACAGTAGTACAGTCTTGTATTTTTATTCACCATCGACATTTTTTTGTTGATTATGTTTTTCAGAGTGTTATTATTGGACATGTTAACTAATTTTTGCCAACTTGTTAAGTTTGGTATATATAGAAACATGTAAGTTAAGTTTAAGTAAATGTTACATTTCTTTCGTTTCAATTTGTAAAAGTTATAAGTGACATTTTCGTTCACCAGTTTCAATAGTGTACTGTTTAGTTTTGAATTAACCTACTATCAAACTTTAAGGTAAGAAAATTATCATTGTTCTCTTATTGGTTTTTACGATATTTTAATTTTTAAGTGAATAATTATGAGCATTTTAAAATATTAATATTTCACATACTTTTACGTAACTTTTACTTATATAATAATATATTATACATTTTACTATTAACGCAATGATATTTTATAATTAATTTATAAATATTTAGATTAATTTATTTTAAGCTATTACCTATTTGTAGATACCTTGAAGTTCACACTGTTCTATGCAGGGCCGGAGACATGGTTGGGGGGGGGGGAGTTATAATTTTCAGAAAATGTCGATGATTTTTTTGTAATTTTGTTTTTAAAAGTATAAAATTGTCTACACTAGTTGGGTTCCAGTTTTTCGGGTACTACACTATAGTTAAGTCCCGAATTATTTCAGGTATTACATTATAGTTGGGTCCTTAATAGTTTTTGGTAAGTACTATTATTGTATATTAACATTTTCCTTCCTATTTTAACAGACTTAGAACTGTCTATGATCTATTTAGAGTTTAGATCAAAGGTATGGTTAAAAATATTTTTAATGCTGCATATTGTTTATACTGCAGTTAATTTATTTATTTTTTTGTATATTTGCCATTAAAAACATAAATTATAAGAATTTTACAAATTATAACTTATATAGTACAATACCAAGAAAATATAATATAAATTACTTTTGTGTTGGTATAAAAATGTATATATGATATAGGTACGTCTTTAATTTTTGGTATTGTACCCATATTTGTATTATATCATAATTTGTAAAATTAAAATTATTTTTATTTTTAATAGCAAAGAAACTGTAAAAAATATTTTTAAACACACCTTTGGTTTGAATACACTACTAAGTCTGTTAAAATGTAAAGGAAAATGTTAGTATAGTTTAGTACTTACCAAAAAATATTAGGGACCCAACTAGTGTAGTACTTGCGATTAGCCACTAGTACTTGGGAACCAACTCGGATGCGTCATTACTTCCACCTATAAGCGTCCCTAATACGTGGATAATTATGTATAATATAATAACAATAATAATATGATGGTTTCAAAAATCGAATTTTAAATTGCATAATTTACAAGGTTGCAGTGAATCTGACGTAGTCATTTTACAGACGCCGCGGCATGAAGTGAGTTAGTAACTTTTTTAATATTTATTAAATAAAAAAACGGGACAAGATCAATACAAGTTATGGATACAGTGGCGTATATAGGGGTAGGCCCCCTAGGCCAGAGCCCATAGTAAAATTGCAGGTTTAATTAAAGCATTGCTTGTATATTTACACCGATAACAGTTTTTCACCACAATAAAATTAATTTTACATAATAATTATAAAATTGAATTGCGCAATTTTTATTAGTACTGTATATGTCATAATTATAACCACCCAGCTCCCTTTAAAATGTATAATTATGGCTATGTTAGTCGTGCTATGCTTGACTAGTGATAACTGATAAATTGGCCCATATTGAAAATAATTCGTATATACTCCACTGTATGAATCTTAAAACTAAATTACATATAAATTTAATAGGTATTCAAAACAGGAACACGTACCTAAATAACATTTCAATTTTCAGTGACTGCCAATTGCAAGTTTAGTAGCCTATAATTTGTAGGAATGATGGATCATCGTTCGCTATTCTCATAATTCGTAGTCTCGTATAACTGTTTAATAAATAATTCGCATAATAAAAAGTAATCTAGAATGGGACAACAATATACGGGAATGAAAGGTTGGAAAAAAAATTAAGCTTATCTAATCAATGAGTTAGGGCAAAATTATATACGGCATACTTATTTACGCATTATATTATTTTGACTGTGTTTTAGGTGTACTAATAAATACTAATAATTATATTAAATATTGGTCGGACGGACAAAAATACGACAAAACCGGAGAAAAATCCGAAATTATATCCTATACGCATAGGCGCAAATAGAGGGGGATTTAGGGTCTATGCCCTCCCTGAAAATGTCCATGGGCAACGAAACATTTCTTAAATTTTGTTATAAGCTTATTCAATATTATTAAAGTAGGCTTTAGCCGAATAAATCTCAAATTTATTTTCGCTGTGAGATTTTAAATTGGGAATCGAATGCTGTCACCACTCAACGCTCTGAACTAACGAGAGTGACAATAAAATAACTCGTCAGAAATGTTATATAGGTAGATATTGTATATATAAATTATATTATGTGTGTGCGGGTAAACGACCGTGCGGCGTAGGTACAAATATGGATTTGTGCAAATAACTTTTCGCCATGGTTACGCGGGCACCTGACGCTGGCGGCGGTGGAGGCGACGACGACTTATTCTACGACTGTATGTTTTGTATATATATTTATGACGTGTTTCTGCGAGTTCGTGTCGGTTTGTTTGATTTGGATAGCTTTTAGTCATAGGGGCGGGGCGTGCGGTGGTAGTCCCCTATAATATATATATATATATACTTACATACACACCCGCGCGCGCGCACTATCAACGATTCGGTTCCCGACGCCGTCGGAATAATTTAATAATAATATTATGTATCCGTCCGACCGTCCCTATATCGTCAACGCTGAGCCAAGTATATCAGTATGTGGCAGTGTGAAGATTTTCTTGAGGCAATTACCAGCTCACGTCAAAATGGTGTGCTCGGAAATATTAAAAACACAAAAATATATATTAAATTAATATTATAACAATGTCTTTATTTGCTGTATAAAAAAAAAAATTACAATACGAAAAATGCATAGGTTATAGCCGTATAGGTTTTGTGGTGTATTGATTTTACATTGATTTTTGTTTTATTTTAAATTTGTGTGTAGATATGTAGCTATATACACGATTTATAGTAGAAAACATGCTTTGGTTTTCAACTTAATGTATCCTGGTAAAAAAAATTAAAAATGCCCAAAGTTTTTCTTAATATAAATGGGAAAGTAAAAATAAAACTTAACGGAAAACCGGAAATTTTTGACAATAGTATATTGTGTGGCAAGGGCGGTAAGTGAGCTATTTGATATTTCAGTCACGAGTCCAAGACTGAAATTGCCTCCCGCACGAGTCACACATATCTATTACCTATACTATTTTTCGTCACGCCTCTGCGTTCATCGAACACGGCAAATGTAATACAGGGATCTATGCAACAATCAGACTATAATTCTACGAAAACAATATTTCATGAAAGAAACGATTTGGTAATATTTGTTATAAGTGTCACGCATGGAGGTCATAATAAGATGTAACCAAAAGTTTGTTTTGTAAGGACCGTGGTACAGATTTCAGTATAAATAATTTTTTTTTTTTATTAGGGTCTTAAGGCTTCAACTACTAATGCCATTAGCCCGTGGTACTGTGGGGGAGGGTACTGTAGATTTGTTTACACGTGTGTGTTTGTTTCTGGCATCCGTCGGTATCTGCCATAGTGCCATGCCCTGACGTGGGACAGATGTCTGCCCGGAGAGAAGTGCAGCCCGTGACCGAGGTTCGAACCAGCGACAGTGCGCATTGCAACCGACGCCTTAGTTCGCTCGGCCACTCCGACCCCCAGTATAAATAATAATTGTTATATTTAAATAAAATAATAAAAAAATGCAATCACGGCAAAGGTTAGGTTAGGCAATGCACAATGCAGGCCGGGATCTATGCGACAATCAGATTATTCTACGAAAACAATTTCATGAAATAATAGTATATTGTGTGGCAAGGGAGGAAATTGCCTTCCCGCACGAGCCACACACACTATTTTTTGTCACACCTCTGCATTCATCGATAACGGCAAAGGTAATGCAAGGATCTATGCAACAACTAGACTATAATTATATACGACAACAATATATTTCATAAAAGAAACGATTTGGTTTTATTTATTTTAAGCGTCACGCATAGAGGTTATATAATATGATTATGAGATGTTACCAAAAGTTCAAAATTTGTAAGGTACCGACGACCGTGGTATAGATTTCAGTGACTGTGCAGGGAATACGCACGTCACGCGTGAAATGTGTGCGCAGCACTTTTGGTGATTTCCACTTTACCGCCCGGCACTTTTGGGGATTTCCACTTTACCGCCTGGCACTATTAGGGATCCCTACTTTACCGCCCGCTGGACGGAAAAAGAACGCTTTCTAACGCTTTAACCGCTATCGAAAACTAACATTTCGGTGCAGGCGTGACAAAAAAATATTTACGCGTCATGCAAGGAGGTTATGAATATACGTTTTTAACCAAAAGTTTATGTTTTGTAAGGACTGTGGTATAGATTTCAGTCTGGTTGTGAAAGAGATATGTAACGATACACAGATTACGGACTCGTCGTTTATGTCGTCACATAAATTTGCTTAGGATAACTGAAGTCAAAACACAGGAACGTGAAGCACGGGTGCATATATAATTTTTGTTACATCTGCGACGAAAGTTTTGTTTTCGATAGCGGTTGAAGCGTTGAAAAGCGACTTTTTTCCGTCCAGCTGGCTGTAAAGTGGGAATCCCAAAAATTGCTGCATGTACATTTCACGCACGTATACCTTGCACAGACACTGAAATCTATACCACGGTCATCGGTCCTTACAAAACGTAAACTTTTGGTTACATCTTATAATCATATTATATCCTCCATGCGTGACGCTTAAAATAAATAAAACCAAATCGTTTCTTTCATGAAATATTGTTTTCGTATAATTATAGCCTAGTTGTTGCATAGATCCCTGCATTACCTTTGCGTGACAAAAATTACATAATTCACAGTAAGTCAAGTTAGAATCGAGAAGTAGAGACTATTATATCGGTCTGCAGTCATATATACATGTTGAAGCATAATAATCTACCTAATAGATGAATCATAATAAATCAGTATTGTTTCAACTCGCACTACGCTACTCCTGTGATCTTCAATAAACTACCCTCAAAAACAGGGTTACTCAGGTTTAGTGTATTATATAATAATATAACTATTTTAGACACTTAATAAATTATTGTATACGTTGCTAAGCCGTGTTCGATTGTGTTAGTTTAGAAACGCAGGTCATACGTTTTTAGGACCTGTAAAATATAACTTAGAAGTGATATGTGCGCTCAGTACGACAGTACTTTTGGGGATTTCCATTTTACTGCGCAGCATTACGGGGTTTCTCACTTAACCACCAGCTGGACGGATTAAGGTCGCTTTCCAACGCTTCAGCCGTCATCGAAAACTAAACTTTCGGTGCAGGCGTGACAAAAAATCTGTTTTGTTATTTTTTTGTAATTCAATAATATTATTCGTGGGAACTTGAATCTTTTAACGTATATTATTATATTTTATATATACAACGGCATTATCAAATTTAAAGTTTTCGGCAGATATATTACATTAATTCAACCTATTTACTAATTGACAATACTCATTGGCACTTTTTTTACGTGCCTGTTTTTTTGTGCACCGATAGCCCTTCTATATATGTTCTTAGAAATTATCCACAAACCCCCATCTCCTCCCCATTCAAAATCCCCGAGAACGCCACTGATTAATTACTATATTCCTCGAAATCGGCTCGTGTGTCATGTCCTATATACTTCTGATGTGTTTTCGTTATAAAAATATAATATTTTGGAGTTATGGTAGTTGTTCATTATATTATAATATTGTATATTTGTATCTATATTGATTATAATGATTTTTTAGTTTCTGAAAATAAAATGTATAATACGACAGTTATCTGCAAGGGCGTCCATTAGGGGAGTAATGGAGGAACATAAGGTTTAGATTCACAATTGCGCACAAAAAAATAAATAAATGTAACTTACAGTTCTTGTTTTAACATTTAATTATCTTTAGTTATATTATAATGTTTTTTACTTTTTGAAGTAAGTAGTAATTGAATTAATTAAATGATAAAGTGCATTATTTATATCATATAGGTATTTTAAATTTTATTAGAAATTGAACTACCTACTCTTATTTATTTTATAAATAATTATATAGTTACGATAAATTGATAAATACTATTGCATGAATACTCTCGCAGAGTTGGTTTATTCTTTAATTTTTTAAAACAAAAAACTGTTTTTTTTTTAAAAAACCCCGATATTCACTTGGATTTTACACCGTCTTAAACATATGTTTTCCTCGTTTTAAACACCTAACAAAACTTTTAAAACAAGTTAAAATGTTCCCGATAGGGTGGTACAAAGGCTGGTACGAAAGACAGTCAAAAGTCACGTGAAACCGCATAATATATATAAATATTAAAATATATAATGTTGCCTCTTCGAGAGCTTATAAGTTATAATATATATATACCTACTTGGTTACTTTAATATTTATAGATGTGTTGTATAGGTAACTGATATATAGTTGTACGAATTCGTTCGGTGCACTGAAAAACATTCAAAACGTTCGATATATTTGGATAAATATTAAACAATATTTTCTCAAACGTCTGTCAGTTTTCATCCTGTGTGTCACCTCCTCTCACTCTTCCACCCTCCCTCTATAATCTGTATGTCTCTCTTTATATATATATATGTATTAATATTATATCTATCGTTTTTGTTTGTACATTTATTACCTGTATATACAGATATTATTATTAGCATAAATATCAAACGATCGGTTGAGCTTTGCTGCGGTACGCCGGTACTTATACATCACTCGTCAATATATTCCAATAAATAATACGAATGTTTCTGTGGGGCCGCGTATCTATATATTATGTACCACAATAATATAGGTAAAATAGTAAATAAAAACAAAACAAAACGTTCAAAAAAAGAATTCTTGTATAACTACATGCATGGACACAGTCGCACGCAGGGCACTTCTTACTGTGAAAATACAAACTTTTATTTTTCAAATGACAACCACCATAACTAGGTACTATAAATTATTTAGCGGATAATTTTGACTTATCAAAATCAAAATTCGAACGATTAAGTTTTGAGTTATTTAACTTGGTGTAGGTACTAAGAATAATAATTATACTATTATAGGTCATAATATAGGATAATTATAAGGGGTTTGGAAGATACGGGGATTAAGGACAATTTTAGTAATTTGTTTAAGAAAATTATCCAAGTGTAATAAATACTAGATCCGATATTATATTCATTTTATATTTTTGTAAAACCATTTTTAGGGACTATTAGGTATCCTTAATAATTATACATTTTAATTCTTGAAAAACGAACTACTAACTACTCGTATGCATTTTTAATTAGGTACATCAAAGTTTTAAAAAATAAATGACTAAATAATTGACTGTATAAAAGGGGGAGCCGGGTAAGGGGATCTTATTTGAAAAACAGAAGTTTATATCGCCTTAAAACACTCCTTAAGTAGTACAAAAGTCTCAAGGATTTAAAAATGGGAGTTACCCGTTTCTGCCAAAATAATATTGGCCGTTTCCGCTATAGCCCTTTTCCGCCAAAAACGAAAAAGGTACGATTCCCGTTTCCGCCAAAAAAAGTTTGTAAACCATTGGTTTTAATTTTTAAGCAATATATGTTGTGGTATGTATAAAATATAGTAATGTAACATGTAGGTAAAAGCAATGACATTTATAAATAATTGCGAAGATCATAGGTACAACAATATATACGTCGATAATATTCGATAGTTGTTGATAATCGTCGATAACGGAAGAAAGCATACACTGTATCATAGTTTATTTATAATTCGTACACAATAATTATCTGACAAATGTTAAATTCTTATATTTTGATTCAGTATCTGTTCTGTTCGTCACCAGTTTAACAACAGTTAAAATGGAATTTGTTATAAGCAGCAATAGAGGTAAAAAGATGTTGATTTTTGAATCAAAATTGATGAAAACTCGAATTTTTCACCAAGTATGTGGGCTTCACATACAGCGACATTAAAAAGAACAACCAACAATTGTGAATCTTTCCATTCTTATATCAACGAACAATTTTATAAAGCACACCCATCATTTTTTTACATTTTTACATATACTTAAAGACACAATACAGACGGATACTTATATCAAAATTAACAGTGCTAATAATAATATTAAAAAAACTCCAAAGAACAAAAAAATATTAAACCATTTAAAAATACAGAAGACGCAATTACAAAAAAAAATTCCAATGAAATTAGCGTAGGTACTTTTGTCAAAACTGTTTCTTTTAATTATATGATTTTTTAAAACCTGACTTATACTTACAAATGTGATTTTTTTATAACCCGACATATACTTGTATTATAATAATAATTATTTTTTGTGACATTTTTAATTATTTAAAAATAACTATATGTGTTTTTTCAAAACTCTATTGAGACTATATTTGACCTATACTTGTATTATAATTTGAAATAGTTAAATATAAATGATATATCATAATAAGCAATTACATAATATTTAAATACTCTAATTTAATTGTGCCTATATTCGACTAATGTATTATTATTATCTACTTGTATTATAATTTATAATATATTATATAATATATTGTACATGGTTCCCAAATAATAATTGACGGAAACGTCTTGTTGGCTGAAACGAGAATCCTACCTTTTTCGTTTTTGGCGGAAAGGGGCTATGCGTAAATCAGGGAACCTGTTTTTTGGCGGAAACGGGCCATGCCCTTAAAAATATGGTCTTTGATTTGGGTATACTGTGGGTAGTAGATACTTATTATATTTAATAAGGACGATATAGATATTATAGGTAATGGCATTCAATTATTTGTTTGTGATTGAAAACAATTTAAGTTTTACGATGAAAACCATTTGGAATATGCATTTTACGTGGTGGTATGTTTTCCAGTATAGTTTTTTCTTTAGTTGTTTACCGTATTTTCGTTCGCGTGAGTAAAACAGTCGTTCTACAATAATAACCATAATAATAATGATACAAATTTGGAAAAGCAACCAGTTTATTTTATATTTAGTAAATATCAATACGAATCTCGTTTAGATATACATTGCCACTATATTATTATGGAACTGTTTATAGTTATTATGATTTATGATGCATATTATGTTATGCTATAGTGCAGTCGACCAATCGAATAAATTGTCATCAGGAAATTTTTCTCGTTTGTAAACGGTTTGAAAAAGATCTATCAACTCGTCGTATTCGGGAGTTTCGAAGAACTCCAATTTTTTTACGTTGTCAAAATATTTGCCAAACTCTTCTAAATAAAAAAAAAAATTATCAGTCCTCAAGGCTTTAATAAAATACCAATATAAGAATATGAGATAATTGTTAAACTGTATTATGTCCTACCCGGTAAACCAGCACAAAGAGTTTTAGTTGTGATTTTTTTTTTAAAATCTCCGCACTTTTTCACTTGAACATAGTCTTCCTCAAAATATTTCATCCAAGGTAACGTGCCGTTGACCAAGTACAGTAGAACGTATCCAAGAGATTCCAAATCGTCTCTGCGACTTTGTTCTGCGCACGGTTTAAGCATAGACATGTTATTGTTATATACTTATAATATTACATAAGTAAGTAGTTGGTACATAATGTTGATTAATATTGGAAAGGTTATAATAGTAGCACTGATAAAAAATGCAGTGTGAATATCTTAGTGCATTTATATTAAAATTGATCAATTGGCTTCAATTGTACCATTATTTGTTGCGTAGATAACAATAGAAATACATATTTTATAGTGCAAGTAATGGGTAGAAATGCGTATCATTTAAAATATTTATAATTTGCCATTCCAGCGGCCAAATTAAAATTTTGTTTGTAAAAGTCTTAAGAAAATATTACAGTTTTTAACATCCATAGGAAGCATATTATGTATTTTCATGAGTAAGAAATTGGAATTGTGTTATTAAATTAATATTATGGCTATAATATAATATGTATTATGCACGCACCACGCATACATTCCACATCTATCTTACCTATACTTAAATTACTGTTAGCGCTCATAAATTGATAGGTTCCAAATATGCCGACTTCTGTGTTGTATGGTATGTGATTTTTGGTGACCCTGTCAATATACGCTTTAGCCATTCCAAAGTCGATCAAGTATATTATGTCCTCCTCCGACTCTTTGAACGGCAATGTCTGCCTAGGTCGTCCGATCAATATGTTTTCTGGTTTTAGGTCTCTGTGAATCAGTTTGCAGTGATGGACGTATTCGATTCTAGATATCTGTGAAACGGTGGCACATTTTCAAATTTTTAATATTATAGGAACCTATTATATTGATTATACCTACATTTATACCATACATTTTGTTAAACGCAGTTGCGGGGTGTTGCCCGTGGTCGAAAAATCATTCCCACCGGACATTTTACATTATATAGGTAGGTACATAATGATTCACCAAGCATTATCCTGCTTTTTTTCTTTAATAATGCAAACTTTTGTTTTTTCATTTGATAACCCCCGTTTTATATTGAAATCATTAAGCGGATATTTTTTCTGTACCTACATTTTGTCGAATCAAAATCAAAATTCGTAATAGTAGGTTTTGAGTTGTTTATCGTAATTATATAATGGATTTGGAAAATATGTGAGATACGGTGATTTGAAAGTTCTAGTAATTTACATTAATCCATCAATATTTATAATTTTTTAAAATGGTCTAAGTACAATAAAATATACTAGATCCAATATTAGTATATTACAATATTACATAATACATTTTACGTTTTCGTAAGACAGTTTTGAAGGACTATTATACATTTATACCCTTAGTATAAACATTTTGATAACAGGAAAACTACTAATTCAAGTTTTAAATTAGGTACCTGTATCAACATTAAAAAAAAAATTATCCAATAACTAATTTATAGAAATAAGAAGAGTTTTCATTTTAAAAACAGAATTTTGGATCACCATACCTTAAGTATTACAAGAAATCTGAAGAATTTGTATATAATTTATAAAATTAGATTTAAAATAACTGTATTGTTAAAGAAGTAAAAAGGGTGAGGGGAGGGGGGGTGAGAACTAAGCATGCTTGCAGGGGAATATATAATATATTTAATATTTATGCACTCTGTATATATTTAATATTTATACTATTCTGTATTATACAATATATTATTCGTATTAGTATCTAAAATTCATTAGAAAAAAACAGTTTGGCGACCGTCAAAAATATATAAATTTTTGTACGCGGAATTCAATTGATTCGAGTGCATATTATGTTCGTATAGGTGTCGACATAGACGCATAATGCATATATCTGCAGATACATCGTAATTAGAGACCTTCATTTTATTCATCAGCTCCGTTATAGGTATATTATATTAATTATATACATACAATGAAAATTATTAGTCCGTATAATAATCAGTTGACTGATATATACGCGCAGAAATTATATTATATTGGTGCCAAATTACACCGTACATTTTCTTTTAAAATATACATGTATAATATACCTATTACAGTATTACCTATACATATCGCCGAATTTGTTGGTTTATATTTTATTTTATTGCGTTCAACTATATATACCGAGTGATACATTTAACGTATGACACTTATTAAATCAGAAAACACTAACTTTTTTGGAAATATTTCTTTTTCATAATTTTATGTCATTACTCATTACAAACAACATATTTATAGTAAAAAATTTATATTTTTACTATTTTTTAAGTTTTTACTTTTATGAATGATAATATAGGTATACATTTTGATTTCATATTACGCAATGAGCCGAATATTGTTCGGTGTATTTTGATCTAGAAATATCTAATTTTGGACAAGTATTAGTTATAAGCAACTTATAAGTATTTAAAGTTTTTATAAGCGTTTCGTGTGGTACCCCAGTGGCCAGTACCACTCCACTCCACTCATCTAAACTTTAAATACCGATAACAGTAATGCATATTACTATGAGTAATAAGTATACAAATAACTCATAAACTACTCGTCCAAAATTCGATTTTTGTTCATCAAAGTACCAAAAAATATTTTGCTTGAGAATAGGGAATTAAATATTCATGTTGTCATTAAAAAAAATATACATATTTTTAGAATTTTTTTTAACGATTTCAAAATATTACATTAAAATAATTTTTCCAAAAATGTTTATAGTTTTTAAATAATAATGGCCTTACATTAAATTAATCCCCCGATATTATACAGCGCATGCAGTTATGATGAACGTCAATCGGTAGATAGGTATATAATTGATATTGCAGGGCAATCAACGACCGCGGTGCCATAATATGTTGTTGCAGATAATTGTAGGCGCTCATAAATGATCCGATGCATTTAAATTATAACAATGTAATATAGTTTATATGGCGTATATAAATTCCATCGTCCGTCGATGTATATATTATATAGCTGGTACCCACCATTTGAATAGCGATCATCAGGACGGTTTTTAAAGAAAATTTGTTCCCGCAAAGCGTTAAAAGCTCGTTCAATGACGGACCCAACAACTCCATAGCCATGGCCACATATTTCACTCCTATATTTCCAGAATAATAGATTTTGAGTAAGCCTTCGATAGTATGATCATTTACTGAAACCGAGCCGTAATAATGACTAATGTTATACATAAAAAAATAAAACATTAGGTTACTTATATTAATTATTAGAAAAAATTGTTTACCAATATATATTACTATAACTAAATTACCCGTCTTCACCCGAGTGTAAAATATTTGTGTATCACCATTCACCATACACCTCCCCATTACCGTATACAATATATTAGGCTTATAATATCTTTCCTACTTTTCTGGTGGATTTTTCTAAAATTGTCTTTCATACAAACCTTGTTCAGACGATTACGAACACAACAAAAAAGAATCAGAAAAATTGGTCGCGTAGTTTCTGAGGTTAGGCGTTTCAAAATATATAAGTATACTAGCTGATCCCGAGCACTTCGTTGCCCGTTAAATGTATCAACTCTATATGACTCAAACTTTGTTCAATTCGTTATTTAATATTCTTTGTATGGTGTTCAAAATTTATCCTAACTTTTCCGTTGCCCGGAAGAAAAATTCTGATTCACAGCAGTACATTATCAGGTAGGCAATCTACCTGAGGTAGATCGCGGACCCCATGCTGTTTGTGAGTAAGTCTATGATTATAGTGTATAACTCTAAAGTATTAAAGTTATACCAAGTTTGTCGTTTTTACTTAATTCCACCAACAGTGGATTAATATATTCAATGTATACAAAATCCTATTCTAACCTAACCGTACTAAAATCCGATGAATAAAAAAAGACAAATTTAACCCTTTGTAAATTAACCTATCTTCTTCCCAGAGGTCCAATCTACCCACAAACATTAATTTATGTATAAATTAATATATATATAATTTTCATACAAAGTTTGAGTCTTATAGAGTTGATACATTTAACGGGCAACGAAATGCACGGGATCAGCTAGTCTAAGTCTATATACTATTATATAAAGAGGGGTTGTTAGTTACCATTGTTGAGGGTAATCTCTGGGGCTACTGAACTGATTTCGAAAATTCTTTCACCAATAGAAAGCCACATTCTTTGTGAGTGTCATAGACTAATTTAAACAGGGAATTGATCACCCCTGGTAGGTTCTCAAACAGGAATTTTGAGATTTACGATAGAAATTGTTGTTTATTAATGGTTGCTATGGGTTATAGGAGTTGAGAATAATATTGATTTATTATTATTATTTATTATTACGTAACAAGCCATTATTTATGACAATATTATAATAACTCCTTTGTTTGTTAAGTTAAAGAATCGATCAAATGCCATAAACCCTCCGCAATATGCTCTTCAATTTAAAAAAAAATCATAACGATCGGTTTAGTAGTTTCCGAGAACATAGGCTTCAAAGGTTTTCATTTTCACATTTATATATAAGATAAGTAGTTCCACGTTTATATGGTTAAATATATATTTATTATATAGAAGATATACAATATTATTTAGACTACAGTTATAAGTGTAAAATTTAAACACCTAGGTACCTAAACAAAATAAAAAATATTCAAATTCGATTTTCCATGAACGTATACCATCCAAAAAAACAGTATGTTTATATTATAAATAGTTTCAAATAAACAACTCCTATCGTTACACACAACACACGTGACTTCTTGCTTGTACACGTATCTTTCTATACCCATATTTATACTTTTATTAATAATCAGAATTCAATTTTAAGTTTAGAACTTCAAAATTATTAAACCTTATCAAAATCTATTAGTTTTATACAGCTGAAAGTTTCAATTCGTTTATTTAGCTTTTCAAAATGTAATAGGTTCATGTAGATAAATAGAATGAAAATTGTATAAAAAGGTATATTATATTATAATCTTTATGTTACTCTGGACTCTATTAGTAACTCGATGTTTGATTCAATTACTTTTGTCTGTTGTTGTTATCGATACCTAACTACAATATTACTGTTTTTGCTCTCGTGACAACGTACAATAATTATTAAATGCCAACAAAAGAAGAAACCACCATAAATGAAACATGTTTTTGAAAATAACTAAAATAAATTATTTGTTTCTTTTTTTATTATTTGGCTAAACGTTTCGTCTAAATTGCTGCCTATATCGAACCCCTTAAAAAATTTGAGCTTCTAATATTATTGTGAAATTCGATATATTGTAATACTTATAATATTGATAATTGATTATTAAGTATGCAATATAACAATATGAAATAATATATAAATGTACTATTGGCATTGAGCATCTTATAGCATTGTTTCTCTTTAAGCAAATGCATAGATCGAATGGGTTCAATTTTGATGGCGACCTCTTCAAATGTATACATATTTCTTCCTGTTGTAGGACATACAATAATATAATAATACAATATTATTACTAAATTTAAGTTACGACGCAATTTCCAACCAACAAAATCCGCCAACCCGGTCGTGGTATAGGGATCTATGTATTACTGACCTTTGATGACGGTTCCAAATTTACCACTTCCGATAACATTCTTAATGTTGAACACGAATTTACCGCGTAAACCACCGTCGAGTTTCATAACACCATCATCAGTGTCCATTCTTATTATTGCGCCGTCGCAAGACTATATGATGAACTAGTTTGAAGTTTCTATTATTTTAATTTTAATACATCATACGAATATAGTATATTTTATGGTATACAATTATTATAATCACGTTCCATACTATGACAACCGTATACGTTTTAAATAATTATGATAGCACGTACCTATAGTGTTCATGTAACATGGTTCTAACATATTTTTTTCATTGATATAATTATATACACATACCTACCTAGACGGTTATACAGGTAACAAACTATCAGCTAAAAAGTAAAATACACAGAACGTAGTCAAAGGTGTTTAAATATTTCATTTTATGTTTTTAAACGAAGAAAACAAGATTCCTTTGATCACTTAAGTTTTTGGTTTTCATTTTGTATAAAAACGTTTAGCTGATATTCTCAAACGTCTGCAATAATTTATAATATATGTAGGTTGTATAGGTTAGGTTATAGTTAGGTATAGTAACAATAGTTTAAACTCAAAGTAAGTTCGGGATTGCCGATGTTGAACGAAATAAATTACTAAGTTTTTAAACTTGTTATACATAAAAAATAAAATGTTTCAAAATGTGATTCTTTGTTTTTTAAACAGAAATAAGTAAATAACTATGCTGGCCTGCTGGCATACATTTTAATGTTAAATATTTTATTATGAATTGAAAAAAATCGAGCAATGAATAGTACGATATAGTTATGTATATATAATCGCTTATATTGTTATTAGATAGATTGTTTGGTCTTGCACGTCACTGCGTTAATTAAATTCATCTTAATCTGATTTTTATGTATTTCTGTTAACAGGTGTTACATGTATACTATAAGTATAACTGATTTTCAGAGTAAAAATGTATCGATTCCATGTATATTAAACTAAAAATGTATAGATACCTACAGCGAATAAAAAGAGTATATATTAGGTAGTAAAAATTACTGCGTGCATTTGTCTATATTGTATTTAAAAATAAGATGGACAAGTGGGTACGATGGTTAGGTTAGGTTAACCTAACTTATCCTGGGTAGAGACTAGTGGGTAGCTATCAATGTTTTCCCTTATAATAATGAACTTATTTAAATTCTGATTTTTAACTTTAATTAGGTACAAATATTATGGTTTTTCATACCTAGGTATCTACCATTCAAGGAATGTCCTATAGGGATACCAACTTATTATTTTCAAATGAGAATCACATTTTTTCACTTTAAATAGTTAACTATAGATAATTTTGATTTAATAAGTATCCCAGTCGAAATTAGAACGTGTGTTCTAAGTTGCTGCTCCATAGCCTAACTTATAACCGACAACCATACGCTAACCTACCACGTCTTACCATTAGGGTAATATTTAGGTCTACAAAATAATAGGTTTGGGATATATGGAGACTAAGTTTTTAACAAATAATATTAATCTAACAACATTTTATAATTTGTACAAATAGTCTGAGTATAATGGATACTAGATTCAATATTATTACATAATATTATATTTTATTATATTCATTCACTCACAGATATATCTATGTTGAAACGTATAGTTTAATCGCCTTATATATACATATATTATGCTATAATATGCGCGTACCTATATCGAGTCGAGTCGCAGGGCGTTCACTTTGACGTACGATATTCGATCGATCGAAAAATAAATGTAAAACGCGTACATAAAACGCGTGAGCATTTGAAAAGGCGAATCCTCGTCGCACCCACACTAGTCCAATGCGTACGATTTACACGACGACGACGTGCGACGTGTAGGTACCTATGTGTGTGTGGCAGTGTGCGTTCGGGTAGGAGACGTTATCGTTCCCCTTTTCTGGGCGGCCGCGTCCGTATGTTTCCTCGCTAAACATCATCGTTATATACGCGGCGGGCGCGAGTGTTCCAAACGCCGGAAACAATTATCGCGACCGTTGTGTCTACATACGCGCGCCATGGCCTTTAAAAGCGACTTCGCCGACCGTATAATCGGCGTGTGTAGTCTTTTGTTCGATGCTGGGGTGGTGTGTACATTGATGTTGGCAAGAAGGACCGGAGAGAGGGAGAGATAGACATAGAAAGAGAGAGAGAGAGAGTGAGTGATAAAAGCGTGGAGAGATATACATCAATGGAAACGACCTTCCGGTGCGCCAAGTGCATATAAGCATATAACGTATATAAGAAGACGACGATGACACAAACACACACACATATATTATGTATCCATAATAGAACGGATAAATTTAGATACATCGAGACATCGAGTAGTATAAGAATCCAGGCTAACTTAGTATTCCTATGGCCTAAATAATTATTATTTAGTATTATTTCTATATCTGTAATTATTATGTGCATATGTTATATAATTTATACAAATTACTTATGCCGTCAATTTATAATAAATAAGTAATAGGTAATACACACGGCGCTCCCTAGCACACCCTGTAAGCATAAAATGTGTCTAATATATAATATATATAAGTAACAAATTAGGTACGTTGCAGTTTAGTTCTTACTCTTACTTTTAGCTTACGATATGCGGTTATAGACTTATAGTCTTCATTTTCAGCAGTTGTGAACGTTTTTACGAGCTTTTACAATGCGCTGTTAAACTATATTCAACACGGGCTGGTGTAGTGTGTATGTTACTCCCGTGTAATATTTATAGATACCATCAGAATTTCGTGTTACGCTGTAACAGTGATTTTATCATATTATATAAGCGTGCAAAATAGAGAAAACAATTTTTATAGAATCAAAATGTGATGAAACACATATAATTGTATTGTTTATCAATAATAAATCTAGCAAGTGTTTACTTTTGTAAGTGTGTGATGAAAGGGGGGGACGGTGGGTGGTTCAACTTTTAAAATTTAAACGATTCAACAAATTCATTACTTTTTTGCAATAATCACGTATACCTTATACAAATAGGTTTCCTTACACATTTTAGTAATTAAACGATATATTTTAATGTAATACTATCTTTGCCTGGTAATTTAAAGTTTTTAAACATTGTATTGCGTCTGATTTATGTTCAACGTACTGTGCTTATTTGTATTCTCGAACCCCGATGTAAGAAATTCATTAAACGCTCTAATCCTCTTAATCTATTACCAAACGGTATAATATTTAGGTAAGGTAAATTCGAAAAAATGTTCTCACCTGTATGTAATTTTATAACTTAATACATACGCATATCACGTAGAAATCCAGACGAGTATACACCGCGATCCACTTATAAGTTATAATACGCATATATAAAATGAGTACATACACTAAAATTGAAAAACGAGTTCTCAAATGATTGAGATAATTATTGTGTTATTAAGTTTTAATAATAATATTTATTTGACACCAAATTACAAATTTTAGTAACATATATGAGTTATATGACACAAGAACATGCATACATTGGTTCTTTTTACAAAAGCGGAGCTTCTGCTGAAAAGACAGAGTTTGTGATACAGATTTGTATTATTGTTTGATAATCATTATTAGCGATTAAGAAAATGAAAAATAGAAGAAAATAGAAAATGAATAAAACAATATAGATTTTAACAATATTTTTGATTGTATGGTAAGTTTTACGCTATTTGCATAATATGTTTATACGAGAAAATTGCTGTGACGTTAAATGTTGATCACTCTGTATTGTATACATAGTTAGGTTGGTATATATAAGAGAGTTGTAGCAGTCCGTCGCTAGTAAGACAAAAGACGGTCTTTACTCTTTACAATAAGTATTCATTAACTACGTTTCACGGGGAGAACACCGTCGTTGTATTGGACTTTTAATTATTTCTATATATACAGGCGTTTACGAAAACAAAGCGAACTCCGGCAACTTTTTCCCGAGCAATTATATATCTCATTGCGTTTTTATCCCGTGACGTTGTAAAAACTGTCCGACGGTTTGGAGCTTATCGTAACGAAACGTTTCAGTAGTTCATAAACTGCAGTACGTCATGCAGGTGGTCGATTCTAGTGGTCACTACCGTCTGTCCACCAGTCGTAGCGATAAGCGACACGACATAATATGTATTATAATATTATTATGACGATTACTCCACAGTCGTTATGTAGCCAAATCTGTCTTTGAAAAATAATAATAAAAATAGCATACCTAGTTGACAAGACGTTTTTGAATCATCGCCGTTGTAATTGTAATAGGCATAGACGCAATTAGATGACAGGCTGCTTAGCTCCCCCATGTATTTAAACGTTTTTAGGCTATAATATTAATTTTCTAGAGATTCTAAATTCTAATTATAAATACCAGATGACACTATTAACATAATTATATTAATATTAGGTATTAGATTATAAGACGGCGTATATAACGTATAAGACACTATAGGGTTCATAAAGCGAATATCGTCCGACTTTAAGCTTATCTCTCCGCTAAAGGTTAAGTTATCTCTATTGTTCCTTAGTGCAACCCCTGCTTGAGTATGGTTCAGTTTGTAGGATCCTTACACAGCCTACGACTCTGCAATCATCGATCGAGTCCAAAGGCATTTTTTATCCTATGCCGGCCATGTGTTGAATATCCCCCACCCGTTGTATGACTACTCACCAGTTCTCCACGAGCTTGTATTATAAAATGAACAAATTTTATTATTTTAAGATGTTACTGACAAGTGACAACCAATTATTTTGGACGGTTTGAATTTTAGATAATACTATTTATTATCTTTGTTATTGCTTGTTTTATATATTTATTTGAATAGGTAGGTAGACATTAGTTTTTCATTTATTTTCGTATAATCCTACTATTTATTTAATCTCAGAGGCTCGAGCAGTCGCGCTAGTGCAGTATCTTGCTGGACAAACTAATACGATAACTGTAGTTCTATTTATTTATTGTTTAGTATAAACGGATTATGATTTACGGACATGCCTTGGTGCAGTGTTATTGGTTTCGGATGTTATTTTGTACTTTTATCAGTTTTAATTTTTGCGTTCCTACTCTATTATATTAATTTTTAATTTGCTTATTAAAAATATAAATGGGGGACGGAGTGGCCGAGCGGTCTAAGGCGTCGATGGCGACGCAGCCGACGCCGGTTCGATTCCTTGGTCACGGGTGGCATTTTGCTTCGGGCAAGTCACGGTGTCCGAAGAACAAGTGCCGCCATCCCCCACCCGGACATGGCAAATACCTACGGGTGCCCAATCAAAAATTCTGCCAAACACAAGCACTCACGTGTTCAAACTCACCACTTCAAAACCCTACCACCACCGCAATACATTAGGTACCTACCTACACTATATTTTATTGACTTTTGAAAAAAAAAACATGTCTAACAGACAATTTGAAAGCGGTGCATCTAAAAGTCGGAGAAAAATTTTCAAAACAATGAATTAAAAACATATAAAAGATTGATGAATAATTTTGAATTCAATTCAGGTAATTTTACCCGATTATCATATTTGTGTCATTTCATTTTAGGACAATATAGAGAATATACAGCCATTATCATATTAATGATATTTATTCTTCATTTATATTATACTAGCATAGAAGCATACATTAATGATTAATACATCATATCTAAGCATGGTAGGTATAATATAGGTATGAGAACAGTGAGTGAATGTATAGTTTCATAATTTACCTAATCAATTATGGTGTTTAAATTTTGTATTTTTGTTTCCTTAATATATCAAATAAATAGATAAGTGTTATGTCGAGCAAATTTTTTTTTAAGGGGCCTACAATCGGTAGTTGCACCCCGGTATCCTGAGACTTAGATCCGGCACTGACTCCAGCTACGATAAGACAAGACAAATTATTTTAAAATTTGTTATATAATGCGGGAATGTGGTCATGGTAGGCCATTGAGAAACAGATTTAAATTTCTAGGGAGAGGACCTGTGTCCCATTTTCTCCATCCCTAGGGACGGACGCCAATGGCCTTGAGTATAAGGTTCACATAATTATTAAGAATATTATAGAATACGTTTTATACATAATCAGTCGTCAGGCGTATTACTTATGGATTAAGATTTTTTATTATATTGACGACCTAAAACTAATAAATAATATACTTATTTCTTAATATTATTCATTCTATATTATTATTTATTTGGAAATATTAAACTTTGATTGTATTTTTAGGTACAATAGTTGAATAGTTTTTGTTCACTATTTATACATCGCTATCGGTAGAAAATTTTGTTACACAAAAACATCGTTTACATTATATCCTTGGCCATCCAACAGTACGCGTCAATACAATGTACTGGTTATCTTGCTTATTTTGCATTTTGAAGTTCTTTTATAATTTCTGTAAACTTTTCACTAGACAAATAAACCGAATTGTCTTTATTTCAAAAATTAATTTGTTAAAACACTCGTGATATTTAAATTTCTATATAATATAATTAATATCTTATATAATATGGTGAGATACTGAGATTGCAAAGGCACCGAGGGTCTGTGCCAGTTTATATGATTTTAGCCTCCACTTCTGATTATATTGAATCTGGCTGTGCCTATATTCGTCGAAATGCATTAGGTAGGCTACGACGTGTGTATATAGTCGAGTTGCAGTATAGTTGTCGAACGAATGAGTGGTTGTTAGTAACGGGGTTATAACGGAACGACAAAAAACAAAATAAAATTGAAAATAACGACGACAAACACATATTATTGTATAGATACCTCTATTTTGTTGGCGGTGTGTCTCGTGTCGGATTTTGGTCAAACAATATTATGTACCTGCAGCTATATGTATAACGCGCGGCGGCAAAGCACGTCATCGCACGAGACATTTGGAGCGCCGCCGCTGCAGTCTGCAGCGGACGCCGCGCATTAAAACACTAAAAAACGATGACTTATGAATATAAATAGATTATTATTATTGAAATGACGGGACGTTTGTTGTAACGCCATCGTTCTGTATACGCATATACATAATATTATATTATAAGGTGCGTAATAAAAAAAATAATAATATACGACTGCGAGTGCCTATACCCATATATATATAATATACATATTATACCTATATATAATATTATGTAGTGTGGTGCTGCTGCTCCTGCTGCAATATATATAATTTATATATATATATATCTGTGTATGTATTGAGTATATACCGAATTAGTATATATACATAATATAATAATGATGATGATAATATATAGATGTGATGTGACTATATAATATAATACGCTTGTGTGTAGGGTTTCGACGGCGGCGGCTTGGTATAACGAAAGAGTCGTCGTCGTTTGTGATGTGTCGGATGATTTCATGTGTTTGATTGAAAGGCAAACAAGGTGTAGCTATGCGCGTGTAAGGCGGATGAAAAAAAAAATAATAATAATAGAAAAAAATGTATATCAAATAATAATAATAAAATAAAAGCGTCGGTACACAACTATACAGAGCCGTGGAGAACGTAATATATATAATAGGAATCGAGGTGCGGGCGAGGGGAAGTGCGCACACACAGAGTATTATAATACGCGCGTAAAAAAAAAGTATCCGAAATAGAGTGTCGGACCAGGACCGTCGAGGCGGCGGCGGCGGTGGCCTGTAATTATATTGTAAAGTGCCAAGAGCCGGCGTTTCCCTTTGTAACCAGAATACCAAAGCACAAGCAATAACACGATGATAGTGCACAAATTCGCCGACACAAAATGGACGGAAACTCGCGCGCGCCCGTACCCATATATATATATAAATGATATGTATGTATATAATATTATGCGTACTTACGTGCATATATATATATATAAAGTCTTATTCCATTGCCGCCGCCGACACCTCAGATCTCTTTGGCCGCATCGAGTCCCCGCGGGGGGTAGAGTGGTGGCGGCGTCGGCGGTGTATATGCGTTTAATTTGACAACACGTTCATTGTTTTTTTTTCTTCTTTCATTCTTTCCATTTATATTTTGCTTCGACTTCCTGGCCGGCGTACTACTTTGCGTCTATATAATATACCTTTAACTTATTCTACACACACACACACACACACACACACACACAATATATTGCAGGGGATACGGCGGTGAACTTCGCGGTTTTGGCATATTTTTTCACTTGCATCGAGTCGATCATTATAGACGTACAAGACTGTAAATATTATGATCGAAATTTATCAGAATAAATCTTTTATATTTTATTTAGCACCTATATAATCCTGTACGTATATGCCTATCTCTGTAATAGCTATACCCGGACTATACGAGGGTCCATGACCAGTTCCAAAGGGGGAAGGGGTGAATACGATTTTGTATATAATATTTCGTACATTGTACATAATATACAAATCTCATTTTTTCTGGTCACGAGGAGTTATTAATTTATGTGCTTTAATACATTTAATACTCATATTTATCAAATGATTGTTATTTATGATAAATGATTTATGTTTTGACTGTTAAAGTTACTCCGTATGAACACATATATAAAGGCCTAGAGGAGGGGTTAGCTAGAGTTCTTATCATCGTTACTCCTAAAACCACCACTGACCCGAAATAGTATATATATAATATAATATGCTATATTATATACTATTTGCTACACAAATAATGTTTTTTTACTGTACACGTTCGCAAAATGTGTCGTCATGATATTATTATTGTAGGTATAGGGTATAGGCTTTAAAATATCTCTACAGATTATAGATATCTTTTCGGAAAGTAACGCTTCCTTCAGTCTCACTGCAGCTCGTATTGGTTCTTTACTGTGTTAATAATATATATTACGAAAGTCATCACTGATGAAATAGATATACAATAATTTAGTTTTAACCACGTGTTTGTTATTACCATTTGATTATGTAAGATTTTTACTGTTATCTCTTTCTCTCTTATTTTTATTTAATTTTGAAATATTACTCACCGTAGTTTCTTTCTATTCTTTTTTAGGATAGTTTACTTATATAGAGAATGAGTGATTCTTAAGACTTTATTTAGACAGATGCTTTGTCATGGTGTAAGGTGTTCTAGTAAGCGTGCACAAATATTACAGTGAAGTCGAACGAGATCGCCGTTTGAACGGTTTGCCAGTTTTGGTATATTATTTTGAAGACAACCAATTCTAAACACGTTACATTATAAATATAATTGCTCTATATTCAGTATATTCATATTCCATCAATAACCACGAATGTTTGGACAACTGATTGTTCGCACGTGTCACCGTGATATTGTACTGCATCGGTATATTATTTGGATCAACGGAAACCCGCAAGTCCGTTATGCGATTCAATAACACTCAATCGTATCGGTTTACCATCACATTTCAGCTGTATAAGCTTTTTACAGTACATATTATTATTCGTATAAATATTATATTATTCTATCCTGTCCGGACAATGTCGCACAGCAGCAGCGGTGCTGTGTGCGCTGGGCGCGGAGTGATTGATTTAGTGGAACCCTTTTCTACGCGCGCGACGTGTACTTACACTATAATATGTTTTCGGTATATTATATATTATACGTACACATAATATAATATTATGTTGGAAAACGATGTTTTCACTACATATATGACCAAACACATGGGTGATAGTAATCTCGGGGTGTAGAGTATAGTGTTATACATGTATGTATAGCTACAGCAGTATATTATAGTGTGCGATCGTACACGCCCCGTGTCGTACTTGAAAAAGGCACCTTTTATCCTAACCCTTTAATCCGCGTTTTATGAACGTTTATATAAACTGATGTATTCAGACATTAATTTGACCGATGCCCCGAGGCGCGTCCCCAAGGGTTGGACGCAAATCAAATGCAAATTGAATGTTAAACAGCAGCATTTCAGAATTATCAAACCGTCTGCGCCCGTTTCGACAACGCGTCGTTTATATATATTATATAAACAGTTTAAAATCTCTCAGAAAAATAACCTTTTTCTCTTTTAGTTTTTCCAGCGAAGTCTATATATTATTATCCTATAAAGCTACATACTGTATTATATATACCTAAATTATATTATACATTATCGTATACCTATATATTATTTGAACACAGCTACATTGAGCTATATGTGAAGAAGATTATACTTATTATCTTTATGTTTGAACAGTAATGAAATAAATTATATCCCCAATTTTATTCAACTGTACATCGTTGCATCTAGACGGACATTTTGTCAAAAGTACCAAATGATTTTAATTTCTGTTTGCTAAAATGTTGCATCTGAACCACATTTGAAACATGATAAATTTACTTTTATATTAGCTGGACGTTACTGATTTAACTTAAATTAAATTGTCAATCAATAATATCGGTAAAAATATAAAATAAACAACAATTAACAACTCAGATCAAACTATGCATTTTAAAATGTATTAACATTGTGCCACATTTGTCCTTAGAAGATATTATAATAGTATTTATATTCAATTTAGATTTGTCAAAATATTTTAATCCTAAAACAATATTAAAAATAAGTATTTATCTAAATTTCTGCAGCATATAAGAATATGTATAACAGATTAATATAACTAAATTGATTATACATACTAGTTTTTTTGTTATAAGTTCACGTTCAAAAAACTTATTATGTAAACGTTCTATTTGTTGGATAGGTACTTAATTTTTATTATTATTATTTTAGCAATTACAAATCATGTGATGATATAAGAATACTATACATAGGTAATATGTAAGAGATTATTTATTAATTGTGTGTGTTATCACTAATAGGGGTAGTTTTCATCTTAAAAAAAAAACTGTCAAGCTGCCCACTTCTGCAGTAAGGTACTATAAATACGACGACTGCGGCTGGTGTTTGGTTTGTGTGCGGGAGGGGGCGAAACTGTCTGAAACTGGAGATGATGTGCAGCGCGCATGCTCACGTGGTTCGTTAAATATTAAACATGCATAATATATATTATATATGTATGTATAGACTAGACGTATATAGTTGTTGTGGAGTTGGACGGTGTATTAAATATTATTTAATATAATAAAAATAGTGTGCGAGACTGTCGTTCGGACAACGCTGTGGTTTTTTTGGTTTGATTTCAATTGAATTCGCCAAATATAATACGCCTAATACGCGCGGAGGACGACCGCGTCACGTCACACATTCGTTTTGTATAATATTATTATTTTATTCCATATAGAGATCCGTCAACCGGACGATTGGCTTCGCGCAGTGGCGACGAGAGGACACTGTGTCGCGCGTTGACAATTTTATTGCATTAAACACACTCACATACACACACACACACACACACACACCCCTGCAGCAGTATATTATACAATGTCCGTTTATACGGACCTCGACGTCGAAACGTTATATAGCCGCACATTATCGTCATATATTACATTATATTATATTATACATATTATATAGTAGTAAGTCGTCGGGGTCGGGTTTCCACGCGAGTCTGCAGTAGCAAATTTGTACACCCGATCGATCCCAGAGGGGCGAAACTCGCGTACAAATAATATAAAAGAGTATACGTCGCCCGATGCTATAAACGCGTACATTTATATATATATATATAGGTAAACGTGTAATTGGCCTTGTACTTGTGGGATTTGTCGTTGTCTTCGCCGGCGGCCTGCTCGCGTCCTCATGGGAAAACCGCCGAATTTACCGCCGGTCGTTATAATACATATACATCATATACACACACACGAATATGCTGTGTGTGTATGTGCATATTATTCTAATATAACGCTATAGCGGGTGCGGACGTGATGCTAATCGTTTTAGAACTACCCCAACGGGCAGATAATATTGTATATACGTATATAACCGTTCGTTTAATACGAAGACGCCCGGCCAAGCTGCAGCTAGGGGATCGCGCAATGATGCGATGCAGCGAAAGGACAAAATAAATAGAACGGTTATAGCATATTAACAATCATCATGATCATTATTATTATTACAGCATTCGAACGAGGCATTATTTCTTATACATAATATATATCTGGTCTAATATTTATTATTGTTAAATGTTATATTATGCGTAAAAAATTATGAATCATCGATTTGCACGATTGTCGATATACTATAATATAGAGGTACCTACATGTGTATAGTAAAAACAAAAATGTTCTATACCTATGGTAATAATAGATATATAAAATATACATTTAATTATACTTATACAGTTATAGAATATATAATATATAAAACATGGGGTTATTATTGAATTGTTTGAAGTAAGCGATAATATAACTAACCGTGTTTGTAGAGAACTATTCTACATTTGTATTAAATTAATTGTGTTAATAATAGACCACGAATGAGTATCCAATTGCGCATTTTTTTTTGTCGTGGAAAAATCGTTTATTGTATATATTATAATATAATGTCAAAAAAATTTTCCCGGGAAATTGCTCCCTTCTGCAACATATAATGGACCTAAAAAGTATTAAAGTTGTGTTTTTTTCACTTAAAAAAATGGAGCTTGGTGGAGATATACACGAGTTACTGAAGTTGCATTTAAAAAATTACTGCAGTCTTGTAATAAAAATACTATCAACATTTTGTTTAAAAAAAGTTGCTCTTTTTCATATCTTATGGGTTTCTACCATTTTTTTGAGATATTTTTACAGGCATTTAAAAAATGAAAGTGTTTGAGATAGAATTTGTGTAGATTTCCATCATATAATTAATACGATAACATAATATAAATAATATATTGCCTAAAACCTTTTTAAAGCATTAATATTAACTATTATTACAATGTCTTTTAATGCGAAGACATTTTCGAAGACAAGAAAATAACATAATATATTTGGAAAACTAATAATTATACTTTACTTGAAGTCCATACAAACTTAATAAGCCTTAAAATGTGTAAGGAAGTCTTATAGTTTAGGGAATAAGCTACTCAAAGTCGTTTTCTATAGTTACATCGTTATAGTATATATCTACATTTATATACCACCGAGACACCTGTATGGCTGTATGTATTCAGTATTGGCGCTTATTACTAAATATGTATATCTAATATCTATATTTACAATACAATTTTGAATTTACCATACATTTCTACAAACATGGCGATTTGCATTTTGTTTCATCACTAGTATTAGGTGGCATAGATGGTTTATAAGCGTACCTTTATATAATATTTTTAATTAATCATTAAATATAATGATTAGAAAATAAATAACAATGATTTTTTTTTTTTAATAACTTATAATAACCATTATTATGAATGACAAAACAAGTTGTATACAGTTTTTTTTTCATCCCAATAAAATAACAAGTATAAAAATATATACATTCAAACATGTTTTAGGTCATATAGCTGGTATTTAAGTTTAAGTGACAATATAATATGAAATATATATAAGTTCCTAGTTGAGGCTAGTTCCTACAATATATTATAAATCATGAAGTTTAAGATATTGATGTAAGTACCGTAATGCAATTGGAAATTTTTATATTCTTTTTTTTGCACCTGTCAAGTAAACATTAAAATATTAAACGTTGAATTTTACCTCAAGAAAGGCTTATGTCGATAATATCATTAATTTGATCAAATCAATTTTACATTACGTTGCGGTGACTTAATCTGTTAAGAATAATGTAATTATCCATTATAATATTAGTTCACTTTTGATTAATTATGAATATTGATAAGAATTGAAGGAAATGATTTATTATCATAATTAGGTATCTGGAAAATTGTGATTTTTTTCGTTGTTTAAAATCAGTCAATTTAATTGAAATCAAAAATCTAATTCTTCCAAAGAATAGTATGTCAAGTTATTTACCTGTCTATCGTATAATACATAATTATTATCTTTAAACATCGTATTTTGTTACCGTATGGGTACAGTTTAAAAATAAATCAACTATAATTTTAAAAAAAAAGGCTTAATTTATATGGGGTGGGGAGAACTACTTTCCCGGTACTACTTTATCGACTAATTTTTACGTATAGTCCTTCAATTCTTTAATTCTTCTAAATTATACGAGGACTTAATTCTTTACTTTACTGTTGATACCTATATAAGTACGTTTTCATGACTCTATATTTATATAAGTAACTACTTTCTTTTTCTAACTCGTGTAGTGAGTTTTAGAAACAATATTCCAAGAGTATAAAATAATACAGTATTACAGTATCAATATACTTATATACAGAGTGATTCGCCAAAAATGCTAATTGCCAGTGTTCACGCTCAATTTTCCTTTAGAAATTCTGATTTATGGAATTTTTGAATATATTCAAAGACCATTATTTCAAATTCTTGAATTTTTTTGTATTACTGAAGAAGGGCCCTGCTGTTTATATTATACAAACTTCTAATTTTCTAACTAGAACCCTCTTTTTTTAGTTTTTACTGTAAATTATGAATATTTTTTTGAAAATTTTGGTATACTTAGGTACCTAATTCAAAAATTGAAAGAGTAGTTTCTGAGTTATTAAAATGTTTATAACAGGGATAGGTTTGTCTCAGTTTACAGTCCTTAAAAATGGTTTTACTTTTTACTTTTTAGTCTCTGTGCTATGCCCCCCTCGGCCCCTCCCCCCGCAAACGTCATGGTCGATTTTTAAATGTATGGTTTTATTATTTACATTTATTATAACTGACAATAAACTAATTATATACTAACATACTGTATACATAATACATGCACACATTTAATAAGTTAAGTGTTATTTTTTGTTGATTCATTAATCATTATACCATAATATATTAATAATTGTTATTAGATTACCTATATATTTAAAGTACCTAAGTAGGTATTTAATTATTTATAATTTGAAAAATATTTTCTTCTTTAATAACGAATATAATTATTAGTTAACCTAAACACTTACTCAACAACATGATTAAAAAATTTAATTTGAACTATAATATTAATTATGAAATAAATATAATTAGGTAGTACCTTCTACCTAAAATTACGTTTTTTAGTAATATAATAACTTATTTCTATTGATTTTTCTTAAATTGATCCAAATCAAAAATTATTTCTATATATATTATTTACACGCCACTGTAATATTATTATGCATAAACACTCACCGGACACACGTCACTGCTGTCGTATCTGTGGCTATCTGCATATATATATATATTATATAAGTATACAACAATAATATATATGTAAATATTGTATGCATACTGCACATACTATAATATCAAATACGTATATATAATAATAATAATATATAATAAAGTCGGCCATTTTAGGTCTACGTGCGCGCACGCGCATTTTGATGTTGGTCGATTGTTTTGGAGACGACGCTCTGGGGCATATAATAGTATATATAATAATATGCATGTGTCTGTGTGGCGTTGTGTAATGACTGTTGAAAGCTGCTAATTTGCGAGGGCGGCGACGCGACGAGCCGGTGGCCCGTGTAAATGGGCCGAAGGGATATAGCTTAATCACCGCGTAGACATGTATATTATATATATACATATTTGCGTGTGGGTGTGCGGGTGACTGATGTGTGTGTGTTTGTGTGTGCGCTAGCGACCCTCCGAATTACGGCCAATTTAATGATCGGTTAGTCTTGCGCGCCGCCGTGTTAGCGCGGTGGCCAACGGGTTTTGTGTGTATAATATTATGTATAACATATTTAGTCATATATTATATAAATACACGCACCTCTATTTATACATATACATTGTGTATATAGTATATACACGAAGATACATAATATTATGAGTACCGTACTACCGTGAATATTGCAGTGTTGGACGCATGTCCTGTAATGGAGGTTACATTTATTATATAGGTATTATATTATAATATTATGACGTCGTGTCATACCTACAGGCTACGAATATAGCTGTGAATGACTAATACTTTTTATAAACACGTAATTACGAAAGCTATAAGAAAACAACTGTTTAACTTTCGGCATTTATAACACTTATTTATCTTCTAACCTAATAATAATAAAAAAAAACAAAATACCAAACATTAGGCACGCATAATAAATAAACAATATTATAGAGGAAATAAATGGTATCGTGATATATTTCTAACTGACAAATTAATTGTTATTTGCAGGCACAAAACACAAAAGTGGTCATGTGGAACGCAATTTTGCTATGTTGTACCAATACGTTTGTAAGACAGAGACAACACATGCTGTCTTAAGCATTTGCATATATTATTATAATATGGGATTAATATTATATATTATGCCTACACAATGGTGAGTGAACCACATTGTACCGTGAACAATGTTTAGTCTTATTATGTATTTAGGTATAATAATATGGTTAGGTTAATTGATAATTTTAAGAACAATAATCATTATTATTTTCCGTTTGCAGACTTGGGATTGATTACATTGCTACTTTATATTATTGAGTTATAGCTTATAAATTAAAACTTATAAACATTATTAGTTATACAGTAGTACCTATTGATTATAAAAACCAATGGTTATAGTAATTGAACAGTTAAAATGTAAAATTTCATTTAATTTGAAAATTTAAATACATATTTGTGTAAAAATAAAGTCAATTCTCCCGGTCGTGTATATAATGATCACGATTCGCAAATACTTCAAAGCTTTTAAATATTAATAAACGGGGGTTTTTTTTTGAACTGAAACACTGCAGCAGATTCGCATGCACAACGAATGCATAACCGACCGACACGATTCGTTTGATTCGGGACACAACTCCCAAATATAATAATATGTACAAATGCGGCCTTTGCAGATTACCCCGATGATTCACCCTGCATAATGTCGAAAGCGCCCCCCCCCTTGCATCCGTCCGAGTCTGTCTTCAAAGACTAATACGTAAATATATGTGGACGCCGGACGGATTCCGTATTATACTGTAACATAGCGCCATATTATGATAGATAATTATATAATTATATATAAATTATTATATATTATGTAGATACGTGAAAATACTATACGATCTGCACTTATGATGTATAGATACAGGGTGATTCACCAAGTTTGTGTATACTCTAGGATAATCTAGGTCCACGATATAAAGGGTTTAAAAGATAATGGGCTCATATGATGACTTTAAAACTTAAATAATTATTACTAATCCATCAACATTTTATAAGTCGTAAAAGTTGTCCGAGTTTATAATAAATACAAGATATTACAAATACTAATATTACATATTTACATTTATTCATTCGTCTATTCAATATATTTTTCGTAAAACCATTTTTAAGGGCTATTATCCAATATTAGTATATACATTTTAATAACTTAAACAACTTAGAAACTACTTGTTCGAATTTTGATTTAGATACATTTACATTTTCAAAAAAATACAATGGCTTAACTATATTCAGTAATAATTAACGTTTATTTTCATTTGAAAATGGTACGTTTATTTCATCGTGACATGGCAGTCCGAAAATAATATAAAAGTGGCATAAAACAATCTAAGTAATTGAAAATATGTTCATAACTTATAACTTATAAGTATACTCAACATTTCCAAAAATCAGTATAAAGTGTAAATTCATAATTATAAGAAAAAATTAGGGTTAGCATGATTATGCCGGTTTTCCTGAACAATCATTAAACATTTAACGAATCAATAGTGACTATGATTTAGTAGACCATGATTGGCCCATTAAATTAATACATTTTTAATGCAACCTGGTGTGAATTATATGTATAATAAATTAGTGAATCACCCCGTATAGCCATCACGTATAATATTATATAGCTATATTATACTATACAAGAGTGTGTTTTTTAAACCTCGAGAGGGGAAAGTAAATACAAAACGGACTTATATTACGTCCATAATATAATATTATGAATGATATCGGAAAATCAAAAATTTGTTTAGTTTTAATTTCCACGAATTTTTGTTGAGTCACGTCACGATGTGTTGTGCGTTTGCGTACCTACTGTGAGTATGTTTGTCTTGTATCGATCGATGTTCAGTCGAATATTCGTTGGGTGCAAGTTCCTATAGATAGTCAGGTACTCTATCAGTCTATATTATATATAATATACAGGGCGTAACAAATAGAACCAACTTTTGTTCTAATCAATATTAAATTTTTTTTTATATATGTATATAATTCATAGTCACTTGCGCTACACATATATTAAACGAAAAATATTTTTGTTTTTTAACACTAAAAATAAAAAATTTAAAATGTGATTTATATTTTTTTGGATTTATTCAAAATAACTAATTTATAAATCTGATTATAAGAATAATTTTGATAGCAAAAACATTTATCTAAGTCAAGTAGTTTATTTTTTAGAATTTTTTAAAATATCAATATTTTAAATGAATTTAGAACGTAATAAGTTTTTTCAAAATATTTTTTTTTGGAATATTTGCTGACATGAGTTTATTTCTTAAATTATCTACTAATCATATAGTTTTAACAGTTTTTTGTCATACGTTTAAGCAGCATCATTTTTGTTTCGTCAAGTCTTTCTGTTACACCTTGTATTAGGATAAATAAGGCTATTAAGACTATAAAAATACCGATCTCAAAGGGTAGGGTGGCTCACAATACTGACATACTATCACATACACGTCTATATGCCTACTTAAATATTATTAAAACATTGTTTAAAATCTAGTGGATTATATAGGTAAAACTTTTTATTCTCTAATGTTCTAAAACTATTTTTTTTTATTTCTTATTTTTAGTCCACTAAACTATACAACTTGTACAGGGTAAAGTATGTGGTAAATACTAAATAGTAATACTATACATAAATAGATAGTATACATATTAAGGGGATTCGATACCGTGATTTTCTGTTTTTGTCCAACACACCCGCGACATATTATTTTAGACGTGTTCTTTGCCAAACATTCCAATTGATCTAATAAAGTAATAAGAATTCTGAAATCAGATTTGAATTTGTCGTCAAGTCTATTTGAAATTGATTTTCCCACATTTTTGATACTTTTCCCCAAATTCCTAAAAATGTCATATTAAAAAAGAATGTTTAAAAATTGTTGTATTTCAATTTTTGGAGAAGTTAAACACAAAAAAATCAATTATTAAGTTAGGTTAGGTTAGGGTAATCAATTATTAAGTAATTATAACGATAAGTCAATAATATATAATATATTGCATAAGTTGCAAAATTGGTGGGTAATCGTAATCCTAAATATATTGTACAAATATAAGAAAGATGACTTCCTAGTGTGTCGTAGCGTGCAGTGTATACTGTGTAATAATGTTAGAAATAGCCGATAATTAATTAATAATTTAACTAATAGTTTCACCATTAATAAATAAATTCTAGTATATTAATTATAATCAATAGTATCCCAATCGGAAATTCTGTCCACGACGTCGCAACCGACGCCTATTAATCCGCTCGGTCACTCCGTCCCCCATTATTATTTTTATAATATTATTATGACGTATAAACAGTAAACATTATGTCGCATATAACATTGATATTATTCTGTGTTGGCTAGTATTGTTTATTGTTGACGACGATTGTGCCAAAACACTGTTTAATCGGATAGAATTAGTTTATTTATATTGTAATATTTCGACAGTAAATTGTTTCCAATAAACATTTAACTTTTTTTAAGTTTGGTATTTAATATTTATGTATAGTGTTTAAATTAAAGTAAAGCAAAGTTATGTTTTCAATTAATTGAATTATTTATTCTCGACTTAAAATAGCTGCCAACACAGTACTTAGCGTGCTAAGTTTCACGCGTGAAGTGATATTCTGTGAACCAATTAAGATGCCTTATATTAAATTTTCAACTTATTTTAGTCAACAAATAAAATTTAATTGATATTTATAGAAAAAAAAAACTAAAAAATTGAAAACTTACAATGTCCGTAAACAGCTCAAAAAGAGTCAAATTATTTTCAAAATTATATCGTGTATAGAAAATGCTAAAATAAACATTCAGTGAAATTTTCAAGTATCTACAGTGATACAATTTTTAATTATAACAAAATAAGAAAATCGTTACATGAGATATTGAGTGAATATCAAATGTTGTAAAAATATGAATTTCAAACGCTCATAAAAATGTAATTTGACTTTCTTGTAGATATTTTTTTTTTGATAAAGGTAGACAAGCTTATGGATAGGTTAGGTCTTGTATCTTTTATTACATTTTCAAATTTTCTCAACTCAAAATAATTAGCTAATTTTCGTGATTTTTCCGTATTTTGTCAAGATTTGAACTTTAAATGCTTATAAATAAAAACTGTGACTAATGATTTTTTATATTTTTCAAATATCATTGTAACAATATTTTAGGAGCCTTGTATTAAATTTTCAAGCTTTTTTACCCAACAAATAAAGTTTCATTGACATCCATAGAAAAAAATACTAATAAAATTGGAAACTGAAAATGTTCCTAAACTGTTCAAAACAAATCAAAATATTTAAAAAATTTTATCGTTTATAAATATGCAAATATAAACAACCAGTAGAAATTTTATGAATATACGTTCATTTGTTTTAGAGTTACACCAAAAACCAAAATCGATTTTCTCAAAAACGCATTTTGCGTAAAAATTCCCGTTTTTCCTTAATTTTTCTTTCGTTTTTCACGGCGCTTTTGAAAACTACTTAGAAATTTTTACTTTTGACCGCCCAAAGTACCAACTAGATTCACTTTCCTATCAGAAAAGATACTGTTGAAGAAAATCCAAGCATTTTTACTGTCCTAAAAGATGATGACAGACACAAAAAAATAAAAAAAAAAACACACATTATTGTAAAATCAATCCATTCGAATGTTCCACTCAGAATCTAAAATGTAATAGTTCTAATTTATTATTACTGATATGATGTACCTAGCTAAAAGCTTAAATAACTAAATCAGTGATTGTGAATATCGTTTTTAGATGATAATAACTTGGTTTTCATTTTGAGGAGGCTTTTTCTGAAGATGATGCTAACTGTTAAAATATTTAATAATGCTAAAATGTAGACATAATACAGTAAATATTATGACATGTGAAAATATTTTTTAGATTTAAAATTGGTGGGGTGGGGGTGGCCCCCATGACTTAGTTATAATATCCAATATCCAATGGTGGTAGGCGGGTATGACTGGTATAAGAAATTGTTCATTGTCACACCTAAAAAAAATTAGTTTGACGACACTGGGCGTAGGTATGTATTTTTAATAAAAGTGCGTTCGATATATACGAGATTCAAATCAAATGCACAATAGCTGGGATATATATAATAATAATACAACTGGAATATATTTATTATGGCTTTGATGGGTGTGCTGAAAATTACATTATGCCTATATATATATTATAATCAAAGGGTTTCCAACTCTCAACATTTTTTGTTATTTATACTTTGTTGGACATTTTTAACAATACCAAAGGATTAGTCTTCGGCGTCGTGGTATCTGATCTCTGTAAGGATTGGATTGATTCATATATTTAAACCGGAAACCTTTAATTTCTATTGTTCCCTGCAAGCATTCGACAATCGGCAAAGTTTTTTTTCTGGGTATTTTTAATTTTATGATTTCCGGTTTTATATTTTATACTAATGTATATTATAAATTATTCATGGTGAATTTGTCCCATAAGTAAATCGTAAATGGTACTTAATATAATATTATAAAATTTAATAATTATCTACATTATAATTTTTTTTATACATAAAACTAAAACACATAGTTACCTATGTATACGATCATTTTTAAACAAATTAACAAATTACTAAACAAATAGGGTGTCTAATTTTGTATTTATATCAGATCAGAAGTGAATAGTTATAGAATTATCTACATAAATATTTAAATAGTTATAAAGTCAGGGTAATCTCAAGTTGGAAATTATGTATTCAGGTATAATATAATAATATATAATGTAAGTGTAAAATACTATTGTGAAATCGTTAAACGTAAAATTAAAATGATATGCTAATCAATAATCTAATTGTTCTAATCTAACCTATATATCCTAATGATCTGGTATAAGGTACCTACATCAATTATTAAGTAAAAACACTTTAAAAATGGATATTTAACATATATTTATTTTACACATATGTTAAACTTCGTAAAAATGTATGCCTATATTATATTTAAAAATTAATTTTATTTATTATTATGTATCAAACTCATTGTTTTCAAAACAAATAAATTTGTTCTGAAAGAAATAATAACGAATAAAATTAAATAATAATAAATTATAAAATGTCAGCTATTGGCCACCCTTCTGAACCGCATTTGATATTTCCAGTATTTTTAAATTTCAGATTTTTTTTTAAACATCGATGAAACACCACTATATATACTCATAGAATATAATACCATAAAGGTGTATTAATGTATTACAGACGATGATAATATTAAACAATGTCACGCACCATAATAATTTGCGTATTTACCTAACCTAACCTAACCTATAATTGCCACTATCTTAAGCGTTATTATATATTTTTTCCTTTTGTGTCCGCACAAAACCGATCGGTTCGTGATTTCGATCTACTGGTGGACTATGACAACGACTCGTGACCAATTATGCATACAACAATTCCGTGGGTAGGACGGCACATATTGAAATCGAGACACGTTTCCCACGTAAAAAAAAAAATAGTTTTTAAATTGGGGCATTTGTACACATAATAGACAATGACCGCGGGGAAAAAAATCGCGCACATCGTTGAAAAAGATATTATATAGGAGCGGAAAAAAAATAAAACTCGACTGAAATTAAAGAGGGTCGTTCGAGGGAGGAAACGATATTGTCGCGATGACAATTGATTGTATAATTGAGTGGGCTCACACATATACGCAGCACGCACACTCGTCGGATCCCATTTCCGTAACGGGTTGTGCTAAATAGACGGATCCGGAACTGTGTTGACATGCGTCGGTGGCGGGCCATACACGCGCGAATGGATAATAAAATATAATAATATAAAGCTGCAGTACACGCGCAGCTTTTTGCTCTCACACAATGGGCTTGTAATTTACTGTTTCGTGCGTGAAGAAATAAAACGTACCCACCTATATCTATTATATATGTATATGGTTACCTAGAATAATACATTAAAAACGTGTCTCGTCAGTCGTCGACCCTGCCAAAAATACGTGAAAAAAATACCATTGTTATATAATATTATTTTTGTGTCAAAAATTGTATTTCGCGTATTATATTCCATAATTTGAGAATATTATTGAGAAACGAAAAATTCGCCGTAAAAATATATTGTCATCATGTTTTGATATACGCTAGCTACCTATATACGTATAGCGGTATACCTATACTAAATTATTGCTCATATAATAGGTAGTTAGTAGTTACATTCGACGTTTTCAGATACTTTATCATTATAATAGTTACTGCGCAGCACGATGAGACGAAATTTGTTCGATAAAAAACCTCCACGGTATAACTTTATATTATATAATATGTGTGTGTGTGTGTGTGTGTGTGTGTGTGTGTATATGTGTGTGTGTAAACACTGTACATGTCATGCGTATGTACGGGCATGATGGGTGGAAATTGCGTTGCAGGAATGCTAGGGGTTGTGGCTGTATATTATGATCCTGAACGACCGAAACACAGAATAAAACTTACAGAACATATTATTAAAGTAGGTAATTTAAATAGCATGACTGTATGACTTACTTTAAAATAATATTCGTGAACTTTTTACGGCCTCAGCATTATAATCGGAATACCTTATTAATTTGAATAATGATATCTAATGAAATAACGTCATTAATCAAAAATCTCAAAAATCTTTCTTACCATTAGTAAGATTGATTGAAAATCAAGTAATTTATATGTTTTGATAATAATATAATAGTTTGGTCATGTAATAACACAATTATTATTTGTTGCTACTTATATGATTTAAAACAATTAAATTCGACATTACCAAAATAAAATAACATTTAAGTTCATTGAGGAGCGATCTCTTAAAATGTATTAAATTACTTCGTATATTTATAATATAATTGTCATTGTAGGTGTATGTATATAAAACAAATTGAGAACATGAGAGAACTAAAAAATTAAATTTTGTTTTGAGTGCCACCCTATAGTATACACTGTACATGTCATGCGTGTACAGGCATGATGGGCGGAAATGGCGGTGCAGGAAGGCTTGGGGTTGTGGCTGTATATAAACACCCCCCGAATAGCCCCCTCCCACCGAGAAAAAATTCCGTCTGCGTTTCGACGGGACAATTTATTCTCTCAGATTTTTTTTCGGGCTTTTTAAATAACAACGCAGCCCCCGCCACACCAATGAAATTTTAATGGGCTACCCGCCTATTTCTTTATATCTTGTATGGTGTAGGTTAGGTTAGGTTAGCTATCTCGTTATATATATTATATTATTTGTATGTAGTGATTTAAGTGTTTTCGTTTGCGTGCTGCGATTATATAGGTACATAGGTACGCGTGTAAGTAAATTATGTATATAAATATAATATATAGGTACCTGGTACATATTATATATTGTTATTCTATGAACCGCTAAAGCGACAGTAAATCCATATATACAAATACAAATCGGTAGCATTTAAAACGCATTCCGTACCTGCGCACATTTACCCGCCCACACGCAAACGGCCTTTTGTATATGCAACACTGTCGGGCATTGTACATACATATACGCCTGAGATTATTGTGAGCGTATTTTATTATATATATAGGTATATATAAAGATTAATTGGTGTCGATATAGAGGAATAGCTACTTGACACTCGGTGATGCGGTGCCGGCGAATATAAGTATCCTGGTGGCCGTCTCCTGCAGGCTACTGGTAACGTATTTGTCGTAAAACTCGCTCGCAAACAATAATAATATAATACAAGATGTGTCCTTACCGGACCACGACCGCTGTCACCTGTACGTGTGAGTATGTGTTTTGTGTGTGTATGTGTTTGAGGAACGTTATATAAAAGAGTCACTGACGGACTCGAGAGGCCAAACAGTAGCCCTCCTTAATCCTCATCGTCTCGCTACGACGACGACGACGGCGCAGAAACCGCAGCGCCGATGTTGTTGTTGTAAATGGTTTTTAGACGACGACGTCTGACAAAAAAGAACGCTACACATTTTTGAGTGCAGTTTGATTTCCCATTGAATAGAAGAGAGAAAAATAAATCGTTTATCAAAACTCGTATAAAACCTTATAATATAGTTACACACTTATATTGTACATGTTTACACGTTCATTCATCATCTCGCACCAACGTCCGATGTAATCCTCTCGTCGCGTGCATTTGTGTGTACGTGCACACTGTAGCACGCTGTGAGGTTTATCAAAACGCTGTAAGACGCGGTATGGACTTACTACAAGATTTAGTCCGCATTATAATATCATCTTTTTCCTTTGTGTTCGTATTATAATACGTCGTGTATATTATTATACTAGGAAATGCTCATATAGTAATATACGTCGACCATTTATTGAATGCTGGCATGCAGTACACGATTTGTCTTCAATAAAACTAATAAATAATATATAAAATATATATACATAATGCATAATATTATCTGTTTTCATTCACACAAACCACCCGCAGTGGGTCACTGGGTTATCGTGCTCGTACAATATTATATTTTAACCTTGTTCGTTTTTATAATATTATATTATGTTCAATTTATTTTTATTTACCATCATGTAAGCCTACGATTCTTTTTCAAATTTATTGTTATGACATACGAACGATAGGTTATATATAATTATAATAGTATAGTGGTTATAATCTATACGTTAAAACCAGTTAACACCCACATAAAAAGTAAAAACTACAAAATATAATGTACTTGTATACCTTATGTACAAAAAAACTATAACTTAAAGCTATAATATTAAACTTTATAATTACGAACCTTGTGTGGCGTATGATTTCGATAAAGATGATCGTTAGATAGTGGCAGGTACCTGTCGAAATTTAAATAAACATTTTTTAATGTTACTCACCTTAATGAGTGATAATATATTGAGAGTATATAGTCGTCGTAACTGTAAATAACATGGTGTCTCTAAAATATCCAATAGATTACTGCAAAAATTGTCACATCATTATCGGTTAGCCTAAACACTAACCGAAAAAATAAAAATAATTAGTATTGTACAATTTTATTATTAATACTGCATTACATTGCAGTGTTATACGAGTACCTATATTATAATTGTAGGTACGTACATTTATTTTTAATCGTGTTAATTGTATCTTATTTGAAACGCCCCCTCCCCCCATTATACCTAATATTTTAAAATAAGTAGGCACATGTCTGAAAATACATTTTTGTAAAAATTGAAGAATTAAATGTAATATTAATTTAAATATTACAAATTACGCTATCGTCTTTAACAACAAATACAGATTTTTTAGCAAGTGTGAAATATTATGGGTACATATCAAACACATTAAAGTTAAATAAAATGTATTAATTTTATTATTTATATAATATAATTTACCTGTACCTAGTGTCAGGGACTGGAACCTTGATGTTTTTTACGGTTCCAATTCTGGTTCGGTTTTTAGAAAAACTGAAATTTTTGTTTCGGTTTCTTTTAGGTTCTTAAAAAACTAAAACTACGTTAAGAACAATTTAAGAACAATTTGTTTCTATTTGATTCTTTAAAAAATATAATAAAGTATTAGTATTTAGTAGTGTCAATTGGTGTTAATTATATGGCAGGTTATATAATATATATTATAATACTATTTTTCCATCAAATATCCTAACCTAACCAATTTCTTAGGATTAAAGAGAAGACTTAAATAATTAAAAAAGTAAAAAAAATACTCAGCACCATTGCATTGATTGCTATGTATCATTTAATATTTACCGTTTACCACTTATTGTATCAGTATTCAGTGTTTTAGATTTTAAAATAAACCAATAAACGACAATTTTTTTTTTATTACTACATACTATATGTTCTTAGCCTAGATCTCTGCGGTTGTGGATTCCAGTTGGTACTTTTTTTTTTTCGAGTTAATCGAGGGACTTAGGAGGAACCGCGTTAGCATTACTTCTCCTCCGGCTCCTGTAGATACTATAGATAGTATACTGGAAAGCATGTTAAAATTTCACAGGATTTTAATCTGAATAAGTAGATAAGTATCTAGTTTACTTCATAGATGTATAATAATTATAAATATGTTCTTTATAATTTTATAACAATATGTTATATGTGAATATTAAAGCATTTTAGAATACCTTCTTATAATAATAGTCCAAACAATTAATTTTTTTTTATTTTTGAATGGTGACTCATCCATGCAATGCGAATACAATAAAAATAATAACATGTAATAATGTATATTATTATAGTATGCAATATATTATTGTGCAGACAGTGCAGTAAATAATGGCTTATTTTTGTTGGCAATTTCTATTTCGTATTAAATTAACGTTTGTTACGTAGAAATCTTTGTAGGTGAAATAGAAATATGTTCATTTTTAAATACTATTAAACCTCTTAATAATGATAATAATAATTATATAGTATCTACGTATTTGTTTTGTTCTTATTACCTACCAATGGCATATAAATAAAAATAATGGAATTATAACAAAACCAAAATTAACCGTAAAAAACCCTCACAAAAAAGTATCGGTTCCGGTTAGGTTAGGTTTTTAAATTAATTTAAATAAGGGTTCCGGTGGGGTTCCGGTTTTCAAATTAATTTAAGTTGGAGATTTTGGTGAGGTTCCGGTTCCCAATATTCAAAGGGTTTCGGTTCCAAAACCGGTTCTTTTCGGTACGGTTTCAGTCCCTGCCTAGTGCCCTAATACCTACTTACCTGCATTATATGTTTAGGTTGAGTATACCTACTCAAATGGTTACACGTAATACAGTATGTGTTGTATCAATAAACATTAAATAATTTAGTTATAATATATGTTCGTATTATGTAAACAATTGTCAGTCAAAAAACAACCGGTATGAAATTATATTTCATACACTATACAGTATGATACATTGATACTATTATGCGTTTTAAAAAAAATACACCAATTTTGAATGATTGTAAACCTTTATTGAAAAATGGTAAAAAAAAGTAAATATATTTTTTGAAGTCTTACATTTCTTCAAATGTTCTATGTGGCCACCTTCCGTAGCAAAAAAAATATCGAGCTCTTACTAAACACGTTCTAACATGACAGTTGTGATGGTGCTTACTGCCTCGACGATGCGATTTTTCAAATCCTTACTCTTTCATCGTCGGAACAAAGACTTTATCTTTTACATAGCCCCACAGAAAGAAGTCACAAGGTGTGTGGTCTGGTGATCTTGGGGCTCATGAATTGAGATGCTGGTCCTGGTTACTTGCACGATCTATCCAGTATTGTGGATAGCGTGGTGAACTTCACGGTGCCAAAATGGAGGAGTTCAAATACTGTTCGTGTTATTGGTGGTGGCCAGTGGCTACATATTGAACATTTGTAGGAATATAAGGATTCTTGAAATATAGTTACTTTTTCTGTAAATACCATTTTTCAATAAAGAGTTACAGTCAATCAAAATCAGTGCATTATTTTTTAAACACTCTGAACTATTATATGTATAGAGTAAAATGAATTATAAAATAAATTTTGAATGAAAATCCAGAAATGTTTTAAAAATATATATCAAAATATGAATAGATATTATGCCGTGTACCTAAATACATATAATATATATATATATTATAATATAAACAATATAATACACACATCGCTCATATAAATATGTATTATTATTATAGGACGCGGAGTGACTTATGATGCGATACAGAATTTCTATATACAGAAATCGAAAAATATCCTCCTGGTTTTACAAATCTAATAACTTTGGAAAATCATCACGGGCTGCTGCTTCGTCGGTGTAATACTATATCCCTGGGGACAGGATGAACGCGAAACTTTCGACGGACTTGATTGCATTCGGCGAAAACTTCTCCAAAACCATAATATACTTTACCCTAACGTTAAACCACGTCTAACTGGCATAATAGCGCGCATACACCTGGGGATTTATTTATAGGTATAATATGATGATGTGTGTATAATATACCTATATAATTTATAATATATATGATACATATACCTACCTATAAAGTCACACATGTCATAATATATAATTTAAGAACACGAGTCTGGTGAAAAGTCAATCATTGTAGGTACGTATATAAGTTTAAACAAGCAATAGCTTAAAGAACTTGTATATTATATACTATTTATATTATATTATTATTACTTATTTATATTACGGAAGAATAGACATTTTATGACATAATAATATAACAAATCTATACGGTTATGATACATCATAAAACATTGAGGGTCGTTCGAAGATGTCATTTTCAGAAAATAATAAATATAACCTTCCACATTTATGGTAACAAATATAGGTACGAATTTTTACAAGTATATAATATAATATAATAATATCTTAACTATTACAATCATTTGATAAAATAACAAGTTGGTCTTGGAAATATTTAAAGGATGCTCCAGTGCTCTACACTCCGATCCCTCGGCACTCGTGATTCCGTATTACAGTAGTGAGTAACATAATATTATAGGAACAAATTTGAGTTAGCATTTCACGGTTAGTTTCGTTAGTTATACAATATTTTAATATGAGACCTAAAATCAAAATATCAATCCAAACGGTTAAAACATTTTTCGTGTTTTGTTAGGGGGGTTTTTTTCGAAATTTAAATTTTTAGTGAGTTAAATATGAGCATTTTAAATCGTAATATTTTACAAAATTATTTTATCTCACTTAAATGTTAACATTTTGCAAACCAAATCTCCGACCAAACACTTTATTAATCAAATTAATGAAACTATAAATGTAAAAATGCGCTGAACGTAAATTTGCCATGTTATACATAAGACAACCATTGAGGCGGGTGTGCCGTCCTCGTTTTAAAGCAGCTGTGATTTGTCATGTGTGTGACATCCTGAATGTTATTGAGAATTTTTGACAGTAAATAATACGGAAATCGGAAGGAACGCGATTTCTGGTCAATTCATCCATTCATCCGTTATTATATGTACCTATATGTATAATACGTAGGTATATTATATAATAATATTTGTCGTACATAAAAATAAATATTCTAGTTTAGTACGTCGCACTCACACTCTCCGTTATAAGTACTATGCTATATAATATGATAATATTTCATATAGATGTATTCTATATATTTCTATGTGAATGGAAAATTGCAAAAAGGGGTTATGATGTGTGGTTTTAACTTACATTATATACACATAATACAAGGAGGTCAAATAAATATATATATATATAAATATAGATGTAACGAGTAGGCAAGTATATAGGTACCTAATATATATATATATATACTATTTAGTATTTATAAAGAACTTCAGACACGGCGTCTGTTTGTGCATAGACTCAACACAGGGTATAATAATAATAATAATAATAATACGATGATATTATGATGACGATGTTACACTGCGGTGGCGAAGGGTATTTTTTTTTCGGTTGGCAAATCGGCTTAGCCCCTCTCGTGTGTGCGTGCGCTACGAAAAATTAATCATCGACATCGTCGTTTCTGCCGCCGCAGCGGCGTCCCGCGTTCACCGCGGCGCGGATGGCGGCGCCCTGTGTGTATATATATAATATATTATATGTATATATGTATGTAAAAGGCTTTACTTTTACAAAAGCTTCTTTTTGTGGGAAACCTTTCGTGGTATTTCACATAGGATTTTGGCTTTTGCTGTTGCTACACACCGCCTACACACGAGGGGCGGCGAGTGCGTTAAGCTCTAGGTTTATCCTTGTGTGGTTTAATTAATTAAAAAAGAAAATAATAATAATAATAATAATACATATATATTAAATACACAAATGCACACAAACACAATACGCACATTATATTATTATTATTATAGGCATATATACATTTACCGCGCGCGCACACAATATAAACTCATGGGAAATGGAGGAATAGGGTAAAATAATGATATCGTATAGGTACTGCTGCTGCTGCTGCTGCTGCTACTGCTCCTGTTCCAATAATTATATTCGTTGAAGCCCTATAGCTGAGTCCCTAGTATATACTGTATAGTGAGTTTAATAATATTATACGTACCTACGCTGTTTGCTTGCATGTTTAATATTGTAACTACATATGGCTATATACTTATATCGTTATGTATAGGTATATATCGGGATAATAGTACAATTATTATTATTATTATTATATTAACTTACCGACAACATATGTATGTGACAATATTAATAATTTATACAATTCTTTATTTATATTTATTGTACGCAATTATACGCCTCTAGTTGTACACTGGAATCTGGAGCCATTCATTATTATTGAGGACTCGTTTCGAACATAGTTATAATGTAATAGTTATACACCTGCATTAATATATTAATTCAATCAAAATAATATTTTCATCAAATTAAGTATTTGACCATGTAACAAATATATGGTGACTTATTGTAGAATAATAATTACGCACTACTTCAACTATATGCTTATATTTTACACTCTAATATTATACACGCATTACCTAGTCAATGTTATACACCTTATAATAGTATACGTTGATTTTAAATACATATAGTCGTATATATTATTATAGAGTTGCACATCTTGGTGGCTATAATTAGAATTAGATGGTACTTACGTAGTTACGTATAATATTTTATCATTGATAACTGCCGTTTATACTAACATTGTCTACTGCTGCACTTAATACGCCTGCATATTATAAATATGTAATTATAGTTAGATATACTAACTACTAACAACTAAAATAATCATTAAAACTGTCGTTACAGAGCGTTCTCAAACATTCTCTAAAATCGAATAATGTTCTGTATATTTGTCACCGTCTTATAGATTCCGAGCTGCGGATATTATGGATATCAGTATAATATGCAATACCTAATGTTTCGCAAATTTTTTATTGCCATCGAAATAATTTAATATTTTCACCAAATAACATACTTGAACAAAGTTAAAGAATAATCAGCTGCATGTCCTCGGCACCCCATCTCAAAATGTTAAAATTCAAAAATCGGCCATTCGTTTGTGCTTGGTTGTACTTTTCATCCCGACGTTTATGTCGCGGCAGTTCCCGAGATATTCAACTATGTAAGTGGGACATGTTCAGCTAAAATCACCTTTACAAGTTCACGACGCTTTTATCGTACCGGTCAGTGGCGTCGCCAGGAGTGAGCCAGGGTGGGTCAGTCTATAATCTACTCGTATGCAATTATACATCGTATAACATACGTTATATTCATAATAATATAATAGAGGATATCGATGATCATAGTTTAAACAATTTTTTCATCGTGCGGGTGCTGTCGAATCGTACGTCAAAACATTCTTCTTACGCGTGTTTTTCTGTTCAACTGCGGCAGCTCGGCGGTACAGATATAATTGTGTGCGAGTTTTCAACAATGTATAATAGACCACATGTGCATTGTACACGTACATATTATATTATACAATATATTATATAATATACAGTGGCAATGTGTGTACAGTGTAAAATAACGAGGGGGATAATCGTATTATTATTATTATCGTTATTATTGTTGCATTATATTATATTATATTATTATTTTATATGTATTGTATTATTAAGGAAAAATAGCTGAATGACGGAAAAAAAAAATAATAATAAAAATGGTTCGTCACAAAGACGTAACCAGAGACCCACTTATATACATAGGTAGAGGTATAATACGTGTTGGGAACCGTTTGAAAAATCAGTATTTTTTTCTTCTTTCTTCAGTTGTCGTTCGGCTCTTATTCTCCGCGCAAATCGATCGACTACGCCGATTGTGCAGCACTCGTTGACGGAATAAATAAGCCTCCCCAAATTGCCCGGGCTCGCGTACAATATATATTATGTATACTATATGTGTGTGTGTAATACATCACAATGTATAACGTCGCGGATTCTCCGCTTATAAGAAGTTATTATGTTATTATATATCTACGAGAAGGTGCGAACCGCTGCGGTTATAATAAATATCGTGTTACGCCGACATTTCACGCAATTCCGACGATGATGTGCCGACACGATTAAATTATATTATATTATTATTGGCGCACACCCCGAACGCGTTTAATAATATAATAATATGTCATTTGTATAATACGCTCGTGTGACGAGATAAGTGTCGGCTATCTTCTGCTGATGTTGCTGTATGTGGCAGGGTATTGGGGTGGGTAATATTATATACAGGGTAGCAAGCATGACTAAACACACTTTTCGCCTTTAATAATGAAATTATTCAAATATTCTGATTTTTGAAACTCTTAAATATATTTAAAGGCCAATTTTTTCAAAAACTTATATTTGTTTTATACTACCTATATGTATAGACGAGAATCACACATAAAAATAAAGTAGTTTGATTTAAATTCAAACTACAATGCTCAATATCTATTAGTTAGATACGATTTTATTTGTGTGCATAGTTTTTCAATTATTTAATTTATAGACTAAGGTGGATAATAGGTTATTTGAAAACTTAAGTTATTAAAATTAATCCATTAATATTTAAAAATTGTATTTATCTATAGATACCTATTTCGTTAAATATTTTGTACTTTTATCATTACCTTTTCGCAGATATATGTATTATATTGATAATAAACGCATTATTCCTTGGAAAATATGTTCAATGTGTCGTATCAAATGCATAGAAACTCAGTATAGAAAACGTAATAGTTATAAATAAAGTGTCAGATTGGTAACGATTTTGATATCGCCTTATCGTTTAATGATAATACAATTTAGACATAAATAGAGAAGTTGTCGTTCGTTCGTTTGTTTTTCGATTGAATTATTTAAAATTATTTTTAAATAAAAACTTTTTTCTTAAATATTTCATGTTTTTTTTATACAAATTTCGGGAGAAAATAACAACAAAAATATTTACACATTTTGACTTATTTATTAAGTAGGTAGGTACTTACATAAAATCCACACCGTAGTTTGCCATGGCGATGAACTTCTTTGTATAATATAATATATATATAGGTATGTACATAACAAATCATATATAAATGAGACGACGTCGTCTTATTGTCGACGTTATATGTATTATATTTCGAACCACTAAATACCTAAATCCCTCAAACACGTACTTATAATATTATTATTATTATTAATGTGGATATAAACGGCGTCCGGTCTCCTCATAATATAATATATTATATTATACAATACAATATATAAAATAACATCGAATTATCTCGGGTTTATCGCGTTTGACAATCGACGTCCTCGTCCGGTCTCGATCGGTCCACCGCCACTCGACGTCGCCGAAAACCACGATCTACAAAATCGATTATAATATTGATAACATATATATATATATATATAATGGGCACGTCGCAGAATCAGCAGGTAGGTTAAGTTTAATCCGTTATCACCACACCTAATACTTATAGCACCTGTAGATTACAAAAAAATATATTGTTGTAACGTGTAGTTATTCTGTATATAACCTAACCTACCATATTATATACATGTTATAACTATTAAATGATTATTATAAGAAGCTGACATCCAATTAATCCTGACGCATTGGCCACTATATTTTGTTTTCTTTCTCTGGCCTATTCTCTACATGAATAATATGCATTCACGGAGAATCATCTATTTATGTTTTTGAATAAACTTACAGTAAAATCTCCTATTACAATACAGTTACCTATAAAGAATAAAAGAGTTTTTAAAGGTTTGACATATCGATTTGTCTAAATGTCGTGTATCAAAACATAGTCTTTAATTTTTGTAATAGGTGAATAAATTAAATCTACGATTATCTTAAAATCTAAAAAAATGAATTTCCGTAAATGTGTTTTGTTTTGTCTATATTATTGCATGTGTGGGTCTGGGAAAGAAAACAAATATAGCACAAACAACCCTTAGCTTATAATATATTTCATACAGTCACGACTTACTAAAACCTAACGTGTACATTTTCACTGTCCGCGAATATCAAAATATAGGGGTATGTGTCACATGTGAGTATGTTACCATGTGAATGTGAGACAATAATTAATACCTATATAGGTACATAGATTCCCACTAATGTACAGCGTTCATAAAATATGATATATAATAAAAAATAGGATTACCGTCAATTAAAGGAAAATCATTTTTTTTTTAATTCTTTTACCGGCCCTGAGTAAAATGAATTAATTTTTTTTAGAAAATTGTTAGTTAGATTTTCTTACCTTCCTATTCATTTGAAACGCGTAACATTATTATTCAGCCTTATATAGTGTTTCCCAAGTTCCGATCGCGAGTTATTACTTATTTCGAATTATATTATTATAATTACCTGCAGTGGCGCCTATCACTCTATCCCTATACAATGTAACATATAGTTAAGTATCCGTAAATATAATAAATAAAATATAACCCGTATCATATATCTATATATATCCACTCATAATAATTTAGTTTTTATCGAAAATTTCCAAAAAGGGCTATGAATAATGGATTCTTAATGATGTATTTGATTTAACCGCAACAATGCTACTACGCCCAATTTCCACCAAAGAATTTAATTACAAAGTCGACGGACGAGTTGTTGTAACGAAACCATAATACTGTAGTATTTTATTTATATTTTTTCCAGAAGCCTTGTTTAATGAAAATAACGAGCACACTCTAATAAATTATCCGGAGAAAAACGGTGAAATTTCCTCGGGATCCGTTCCCATAGTTTTTGTGCGAGATTTCTATCCGGTTCCGTAAACTCGATGCATATTCATGAGTGTTCCTTTGCGGGCCGAGAGGCCCAGAGTATAGTTATTATTATTCAGACCATGAAGCCGCCATTGCTGTTTAGCTGTTTTTTTATTTCATTTAAATACGATACACAATTTTCCGCTTCGCTTGCTTACAAAGTTTTCTCGTGTTTTTCACCAAAACTGTCTAAAGTTGATAATAATGAAAACGTTTGAACCGCACTTTTAATGGCGTTTTTCAAATGCAGATTACGTGCAATGAATTCGGTTCATATAATAATAATATAATAATTTATGTTATAGTCGATTCAAAATGTTTTGGCCGATGATGCTGTAACAGACATTTAGGTGATTTTTTTGTGTATTTCACATCATAATCATTAAACAAAGTTATTCGTCTAACCACTTAAATTTATTGTTGTGCCTGAAGTGTGTTTATGAGTGTATAGTGCACTGTATACCTACTTCAGATTTTAATTTAATAGACAGTACGGTCTATAACATATCATTGGACTCGCGATCCGTTATATAGGTTAGGACTGTTACCGAAAATACCAAGGTGTCTCGGTATTACCGGTAATTGGTATCGACGTTTTAAATACTGTGCGTCCATGCGTACTTTAACTTGTACTTATATACATATTATATTGTTATTAGTTAGGTTATGTTAGGTGCGAGCGCCGAGCAGTAAAAATGTATAATACCTAATAGTATCAATATATTATGCTCATATCGTGTTTAATTTTCATACGTTTTAGGAATACCTACACAACCCCGTTTATATAGTATGTTTACAGGTGTTACAGGAATACCTGACAGATGAAATTACTTTTGTTTTATAGTTCTAATCAATATTTAAAATTTTATTTTATATATAATTTATAGTTACTTGTGTTACACGTATAATATAAAAATAAAATATTTTTACTTTTTAATACTGAAAATAAAAATAAAATGTTGGATAAGTATATAGTAAGTTTGTTAGTTATAGCAAATAGGTCTATTTAGAGTTTAGATCAGCGGAGTAGTGAACCAACATTTTGCGGGGTATCCTTATATATACCACCACTCATCTTAACTTTAAAAATTTAGGTACCACCTATACAACTCAAATACTAGTCCTACAAAATTAGATATGCTGTTTTTGAATAATGAATTAAAATTGCATGTTAAAAATGTAATTTAGAAAAATTATGCGTTTTAACGATAGTTTTGAAATAATAAGTGTCTTACGTTAAATGGAATGGATTACCCGGTATAGGTTAGGCGCCTATATTATATACAATAACATTTATGTAGTATTTATATATAATATACTATAATATATAGGAATATTACATACACAATATTCATATAATACAATATATAACATATATATTGTATGTATAGACAATAGACATCGCGGCTTATAATTGGATTAGAATATACTTGCTTGCTTTGTGTTTGTATTATATTCGTGGTTGGTCCGTATACAAAACGTTACTGTTATTAAACAATACATTATAATATCGCTAGTGCCAACAATAATAAGCTCAGTTATATACTCATACCTATATACATATATATAATATAGGTATATGTAGTCGATCGCACGCTGGTAAACGATTTTTCCCTAATTCGATATTATATTATATATAGGAATATAATGTATTATGTATATCGGTCGTTCTCGAGTTCGTGGTCGTCGTTGTCGTCGTCGTATTTAAGTATATAATAAGCTCACGGGGTTATATTATGTGCACCGTTATTGTACGCGCTTTTTCTGCGGCTGCACGATGACATTGACGCGCTCGCCATGGGACAAAAAGGGGTTTAAGTACGCAGCTCAATCGTCGGGTGCGCTAATATGCAGTATATGACGTATACTTATATATAAATATATAAAGCGCAAAACTCGCGTAACCAAATTATTGCTCAGACTTGCTACAGTCTCCCCCGAACCGACGTAATAAAATAAAATAAAAAAAAAAAAAAATAGAGAGAAAAAAGTGACCTTATATACATGTTTTCCGTCACATATGGCCCGGTTCAAAGGCGCGGCGGTCTCTCCTTTCAAATTCAATATTGCCACAATGGATGGACACGGTTACACATATATTATTGTTGTCAGCCTGTCATTATGCCGCGTACATGTTATTATTATTATTATTTCGCGTGCGTGTATACATAATTTATATATATACATTATATATGGATAAGTATATGTATTTAAATATATATATATACAATATACGTATGTGTGATTTTTGTTGTGTTCGGTGTTGGGTGTGGTTTGTGTACACATACGGTATTAGTTTATGGTATATAATAATAAGTATACGTCACATATTATACACTCGTCGCTCAACAACCATTTGAGTGCTTAGAAATATTATAGGTATAAATATAAACCAAAAACCACGTATTTCGAATATAATAATCGCTGCATGATCATAAATTTATATAGGTATATGTGAATAACGTATATACAAATATACAATATACCTTTAGACTTTAAGTACTTAATATTCATCCTGCAGACCTGGACGACAAGGAAAAGTTCCCTGTAAATATAATATATATATAGGTAGGTATGGTCACGTAATAATATATATATATAACTTTTCTATAACAAACTATATAATCCTTTGATTATATATATCTTCTTGCCCCGAATATATATTGTCTGTTAAGGCTGCAGCTGTTGCTGTAAGTTGGTTTTAGTTTTTAATACCTAAACAAGATTTATCGAAAAGCTTACCATGGCGTTATATATAAATATATGATGTATATGTTAAGTATTATATAGGTAATTTACTATTATATCTATACCTAAAACCTAAAGCCTGAGGTATTAATTATTAGTAATAATTATTATTGCATACCTACAATAATATTGCAGTAATATTACACAAATTGCTTGAACTACTTTGTGGGCTGGCCCTCGACGACATCCCAACTAACAAGGCAGAAAAAGCAACGGCTCTAATTGACGTGGAAGAATCGTACAGATTATTCTATCGCATGGTAGAGACAATAATGTTTTTGAAACAGGATGAAGAGCGAACGTTACAACACTAGAAGATATTGGACCTACCATATGTTTGAGGTGTCACAGACCATAACTCTATCCTATATGGCACCAAGGGAGGGACAGGCAATCATATATCAGTCATGATGACATGATAGTTATTTATTTTATATTTAGTAATGTAAAAAGAATTTTTGTTTGTCCAATAAACGATGTTGCACGGGAGTAAATATTGTGCAAACACTGCAAACGGTTCACCCCAAATGTAGCGATACCACAAGGAAAAAAAAATTACATAGGTTTCTACTAATAAAATACATTCAATATTCATAGTATTATAGGTATAGTGTATATTGCATAATAATAATTTATTATTAAACAATAGTCCAATAATAAATAGGAATAATAAAATATTATGTATAATATAGGTCAGGGAGCGCAATTCCAATTAAAACCCCCTATTTTTTCAGTTAGTCTTACGTAGATTATAATATGGAATACACAATAAAATATGTTGGCTCCCCCTCCCCAATTCAATAATCATATTATGCTATAAGGGCTTTGTAGGTAGGTAATATATTGCAGAAAGTTGCAATGCATTTATTAAATTAATAAAAATAAAATATGATCTATAATTAATCATAAGTTACATAAATAATGAAGAAGTAAAAAAAAGAAAATTTGGTAAAATGATAAATAATATAAACATTTGATATATTATATTGTCAATAACAATACGTAGGTATATATGTATAACATTTTAATTTTACAAAAAAAAAATTTTAAAAAAATTGGGTAAGTGGATGTCGCTTTGCTGTAAAGTATAGGCTACAAGTGGGTCACTTATAGATTACTTGAAACTTGGACGGTGTTTATAGCTTTTAAACTCCTATATAGGTTATAGATTAGGTATTAAAGGGTAGCTCACCATGATTTTTTTTCACTATACGAAAAAAGAACATTTTTTTGTTTATCTAAATGGTTGCAATTGGTTAAATATTATAATAATATTATAATTAGAAGAAATTTGGTATATAAATTTTGTACGAATATACTTATTAAAAATAGGTATAAGTCTTTCACCTGCAGGACAACCTCGGACGGGACAGCTAGTATAATATATTGATATATATATATATATTGAATCATATATACCAGATGTATAATATATTATATGGGTACCTATTATATATAGATGATATAGAGTATATACTCACTATATAGATGTATCTGACTATCGCTAATAATTAGAGACGACAAAAAATGTTAAATTCAGTAGTTTTTCATAGTTTAATACCGAAGACAGCACGTCGTCCCGGCGAGCATATAATAGAGCCCCTGTTGCAGTGATTGAAAATGTTACTCCTGCAAGTCTAATAATAGGTATAAAGAAGTGAAGTGCAAGCGTGCACGTTGCAGGAGCAAATATTGTGATGATACAACTTAAAAGCTCAATATAGGTACAAATAACGTATTTGATCGTAAATATTATTTATTTTTTATGTTTTCAAATGGTTTTATTTTATACTTAATTTTAAAGTTTCAAAGTTATATAAAATAAGTTCTTGCAGAATAGTTACTTGCTAACTATAAAGGTTTTTTGATGTTTTCAAATTCCAGATTTTGTTTGTCGCTTTATACGATACTCTATTCATCTAACTATTCCAACTATCTGTTCCTATATCCCATTCGACATATATTATACTCCATGTAGCTTGGGAAAGATGCAAAAAAATGCATATGATATTAGGCAAAGTATATGGTAGAAATACTCATAAAAATTACAGTTATTAAAATTTATATTAACAGTTTCCCAGAAAAATCGTAGAAGCTTAACCTCGTCATCTTACTCCGCCTTCTTTTATATATCCTTACAATAATATTATAAATTGCAATCAAAGCATCGAAAAAGCAACCGACACGCCGTATGCAAGATATGTACCTATACAAATATACATAATTTATTATAAATAGCAAATATACTCCTATACCCAAGCCCGGATTGAGGGAAGTCCAGGGGGGGAGGGGCTGGCCCCCGGTCCTCGATAGTTATAATTTATTTAGGGGCCTTAGATTCGTAAATTACTTTTTTCGTTATAGGCTATAACACTGCATAAATAACCTAAAAAAAAATCGATGATTATTTAGCGAGGAAAAATAAGCTTGTAAATTATAATTTATAAATAAAGTGATACACTATTCATCATTTATTGCTATGTACCTCTAATACCTATATATATGTATTTATAACAGCTGGTACCTAATATTCAATAATATAATATACATTTTTTTTTCCTTCAGGGGCTTCATTTAAAACTTTGGCCTCTGGGCCTCAAAATGTCTTAATCCGGGCTTGTCCTACCTAATTTATAAACCTATTATGTTTTATCGAGTTATTATAATATAATATACAAGATCCTATTTTACTTACCTACTATACCTAGCTTTATTATAAAAATAATTCGTTTAGGTATCACACGCACACGCGCATATATATATACACCTATTATAGTAGAGATTTTCGTTCACGATATTGAACAATCTCAAAGAGAAACTATATAAACGAGAATTTGTTTTTTTACCATATAAGCACACACACACACTCACTATATATATACATATCTGTTATAATATTATATATATACTAAATCTGTCTTCCTCGCGTCCATTCGCGCGCGCCCTTTTCGATATATGTATAAATAATAATATATAGCCGTCGCATCCCTTTCTCTCTCTCTCTCTCTTTCTCTCTATCTTTATTCGCGTGTACCTCTGGCGCTTGGCCGAAATGTTGGTATAATAATAATATATACATAATACGGCTAGCGGGACTGCAGCGGAACGGTAACTTGCAGGCGGCGCGCGGCGGCGGAGCAATGCACGCAATGGGGTGGCACCCAACCGGACCAATCGGAACGCCGACCGGCCGTCACGCCCAGAAACTATCGGTCGCGTCGCTGAATGTTTACCCGTGTTTTCTCCCCTCGACACGCACGGCAACGGTAACGGTGAAGTATGTGTGGTGGGAGGGGGAGAAACACGGAGAAACTACGCAGAGAGAATAAACCGCGCGCGAGACACACCGCTGCAGAGAGAAAGAGAGCGAGAGAGACGGTGACGGTAACGGTAACGGTGACGGATTGGTGACGAAAAGGAGCGCAGAAATCGAAACACAGAAAACGTACATCACGCACACACACACACATATACGTGCGCGGGGGGAATGAAAATAAAACAAATTTGTATATATTTACGCACGTACGCTCGGCGGCGGCGGCCGCTTCGATGTTTGTGTATTTGTTGTTGTACCGCGGCGCGACCGGCTGGCGGTGGGGAGAGCGGCGGCGGTGCGTCGTAGGCGTACACCAATAATAATCGCGCGCGTATAGAGAATATAGGTACGTGTGTACTGCCGCGGACAACGCGTGTGCAGCGCTATCGTTGTATATTCATTCGCGAACGTACCACCGTCATGTGCAGCAGGGCAGCTATCACCACGTCCGCGGACGATCAGCTGCAGCAGAGCTCGGAATCCGGCGCCGCTGCCGCAGCCGCAGACTCATCGCAGCAGGCAAACCTTAACCGGTACCGGTTGCATCTTTACAATTACGCGCTGCAGGCAGAACGGCTGCGGCTATCGGGTGGATGGGGCGCCGTGTGCCCAGTTTATCCGGCAGCGGCAGCGGCCATCTACCAGCCACGGTTTCCCGTGGCGCTGTTCCACCCCAACGGCGGCGGCGGCGTGGCCGGCGGACTGCAGACGGCTGACGAGCCCAAGCCGCAGCACAGCTATATCGGACTGATCGCCATGGCTATACTCGGGTCAGCCGAGGGCAAGCTCGTGCTGTCCGACATCTACCAGTATATACTGGACAACTACCCTTACTTCCGGACCCGGGGCCCAGGCTGGCGCAACTCAATCCGGCACAACCTATCACTTAACGACTGTTTTGTCAAGGCCGGCCGGTCAGCTAATGGCAAGGGCCACTACTGGGCCATACACCCGGCCAACGTGGACGACTTCAAGAAAGGCGATTTCAGGCGCCGGAAGGCCCAACGCAAGGTTCGTCGGCACATGGGCCTGGCTGTAGACGACGACGGTAACGACTCGCCAAGTCCACCGCCACCTCCACCGCCACCACCACCGCCGCAGACTCTGCAGCAGCAGCACCACCATCATCTGCACCATCATGTGCAGCAACATCACCACCAGCAGTCACAACATCTGCACCACCAGCAGCAGCAGAGGTCACCACCGGCCTTGTGGCAGTCGTCCACGGCTGGTCACCCGCATCACCCGTTCTACTTCCAACCGGTCGTCCCGCAACCTACGGCTATTCTGCAGCAGCAACAGTCCGCGGCGATCTTGGTGCCTGCCAGGGCACAGAAGCGGCAGTTCGACGTTGCGTCACTGCTGGCGCCAGACCCGCCGAAGCGCATGTTGCAGCAGTTGCACCGGAACGATCCGATGATGGCGCTAACCGCGACCACCGGTGCCGGAAGTAGTGACGACGACGACGAGACGATGACGTGCGGCGGCCGGAATAGCGTCAGTGGCGTCTGGGAACCAGCGGGCCTGCTGCAGCGGTACTACGAGCAGCAGCTGCAGGCTGCGCACCGGCTGCACGCGTTCCGCCAGTCATTGGGCCTGCAGAGGATGATCGGAGGTGGCCCATGGCCCACCGTCATCGTTCAGGACCGCAACCAGACGCCCACGCCACCTTCGCTGCAGCCGTACGCCGAGGCCACCACCCCGACGCCTGACGACGCCGTCTGCAAAACCGAACTAGTCGACTGAGGTAAACGCTACCGTTTTCCGATTTTTTATTATAATAATATTATATAATATTATATTGTATTGTATATAAACTAACTACTAAATAGTAAATATATCTACGCCTTCGTTTCGTTATGGACTTGCCTGCGTCAACGTCATTGCGTGCGTTATTACGATTTACAATTTCCTCTTAAAATAAAGTCAAACAGCAGATTTTACGTAAGCCTACCCTAATTTGTTTACCGTACATACCTAATAATATATTATATAGGTACAAATCCATATTTTATGGCTTGTATCAGATTATATTTTATGTACATAAGGTATTCGCGTTACTGGTTAGTCGCTTTATTGTTTTTAAGTTAGTCCGCACAAGTTGAATAATTATGAAGGTGCTAATTTCAGAATTGGGAATGCAAATCATCGCAAGCCCCTCCAAATTGCGTCTATGAAACGGCGTTTAATTCGTAATCTTCTTCCATCTTAGGCTACGGTGCACGAAAATGTATTCATAATATTATGTATAATGTTTATGAAAAGTATAGGTCGCTACGCTTAAAATTTCTCCGACCAGTATATTGAATATTATCGTAATATCTTTCAGCCCGTATAATATTCACTAAATCAAATTTTATTCGCGGTGATCATTCGTGATTCATCATCATTCACATCTTGATCGTTTTTCTCCCCATGATAATGATATATAGATAGTATTATAATTTATAATATATTATGTAGGTACATTTATGTATAGATAGCGTTTATCTATAGATATAAAATATTATAAAATTGAAATCGCTATCTCACGATGGGGTGTAATATATAGGTTAGGTGGTCGATGGGCGAGTGCATTACGCATGTAATATAATTTTGACCAAAAAATTAATAGTCTGTATTGGAGACTGTCATTTATACTGTATGGGAAATTATTTGTACCTACTTATAGTCAGCGATACGCTAATATACTATTATGACTGTGACGTGCATGTGATTTGATTTTATCAATTTTTGACTGTACATACAAGTAAAGTACTAAATTACATTAATAGGTATGTACGTTATACCCATATCATTATCTTTTTAAAACTTTAGAGTCCATTGTTAATTATGTTTATATTATATGTGATTTTATTTTATTATTTTATTTTTTCAATTGAAACTGCAGTAGTGCAGTACATTACTTTGTACAGTATATAATTAATTAATTTACCTATAAACCAATTAATACTTATTCGCCCAAACGATCTACGCCCATAATAAGGACATATATAATATAATTGTCCGAATATTAAAACTAGGTATCTATATATATATATGTATATATAACCCTTTTGGGAAAATTTATATTATATATACTGTGTTGAACGATGTTTAGATTATCGATAATATAGAGCAATGTTTTTGAATCGCAATAAATTAGTTAAACATATAAATATTATTTTTTTCTTGTTCTTATAAATCATGTATAAAGTTATATAATATTGTGAAAAACGAATAAATCATCATCTGTAAAATTGATCGATATATACGTGTATATTATATTATATCTATATGCCGACGTTTAAGATTGATTATTATTATTATTATTATTATTATTATTTATTAATAAAACAACATGAAATTATACTATGTTATTACGTTAATAAATATTATGTTTTGTATATAAATGTATTAAAAAATGATAAAAGTCCAGTCCTGTTACACTAACTAACTATATATATAATATTAATTTGCAGCAGTAGGTATATAGCCATAAATCTGTGCCAACCTATATATATGTGTGTGTGTGAAAGTGTGTGAAAATTCTCATGTCGCGTCATTCATTGCGCCCGCGAGCCGTTTTTAAAACTGCGATAAGTGCGACCAAAATTGTACTGTGCGTATATATATAATGTATGTGGTTTATATTTTTACTTGGTCTGCGTGGAAGGAAGGTGGAACGTGGTCGACAATAACGGTCATGAATTAAATTTCCAAGTGATGCCGACACGAAACAATAATAATAATGATAATATATATTATTATCTCATCTACAGTACATAATATTGTACCTAATATACCTACCTGTATAAGGTATAGAAACTGCACGCGCGTACTTATATATGAGTTTGTAGGGTTTTCGGCTACCGTCAAAAACCATAATTATTATACAATGTATTATTGTTATATCGTCGACTATTTGCTCGACCGCTGCTGCTCAGTGGACTATATGTACCTATACTAAAATATTAAAATATTATATAAACAATGATCACCTATACGATACAAACGTCACCGATTATCTACGAGTGATGTATTGGTGTGTATATAATTAGAGATATTTATTTTAATTATACTGGAATAATAATAATTACAATTTATTGTTTCACTCTCGCAAAAGATGGCTTTTCACAATAGTCAATCCGCATAATATACTCAATACCTTTACTTAAATATAGAAAACATAGATGTGATGCAGATCATTGCGTTATACAGGAACCAGGTACTTTTATATAGGAATATAATATTGGCCTAAGTCATATATATATTCTATGATTTAGAAAACATTTTTCACTATTTGATGCATTGTACAAAGTACAAAATATTATTTAATTAATTATTAAATTAAATGAGTAATAATTTATGTGCAGAACATTATACCTATACTATTATTATAATCTGTATAGGTTATAATGGTTATATTATATGAGTCGGCGTCTTATGCACGTCTGCTATATTATAGTAAAATTATATTTGCTGAGGTATATTATATTATAGCTAGGGATAGGCGTTTTACCTATATATAATATGCATGTGTATACGCCGACAAACAACGTACGAATATACTTAATTTATTTTGTTACAATTTAATTTTATACTTTGGTATTTTCACTATAAGTTCATGCAGTGAACAAACATAAAATTAAAAAAAAATTTTTGAAAAATATTGGTTTTACAATAATTTAAGAATGATGATCTTTACAACTATAACTTATAGGTAAAATATTAAATACCATCATATAGAAGCATTTAACTGTTGTGTTCAAAAATATTATTTTTTTATTTACAGTACCAGCTTGTGTTTTTTTTCATTAGTTAATAGTTATATTGTGTTATTATATTTACGAATATCTAAAGAGTGTCCCAAACGGGCAAAACAATATCTTATAAAACCTACAGTTCCACCCCCCACAGTACCAAAGGCTAATGACCTAAGTTGTCGAAGCCTCAAAACAAACAAAAAAAAAAAATATCTTATAAGTTAAACATATGAAAATATATGTACAGGTTTCACGATATAAGTATATATATAGGGTGTTATCACTGGGTACCTTCTCTAATCTTATTATCATATCATTTTTACTTGTCACTCATCAAACCTATTTATTATACTAAGAGCATGTATAAATTGTAGATAACTTAAATAAATAAAAAAAAAGTGTATATAACACTATGATAGGTATCTATATTATATTTCAAAACTGTCAAAACAACCGTTAAAAATACAATCAGCATACTAATAATAATATATTATTATATTGTATAATACAAGTATATTCGTATAAACAAATGTATAATTGTCACAGAGATCAATCGCAACGTATGGTAATTCAAAAAATAATTAAAAAAATAATAACTACATATTGTCTACATCCATCCCATCGCATCACATCGATTATAAAGCATCATTAAAACAAGCGATGCATTTATAGACTCGGTGCGTAATATTATGGATAATATTGTTCAATTTTTATTCATATTGCGATGTGAAAGTGAGGTATACCTCGTACCCATATATTGTATACATGAATGTTTCTCATTGTATATGTTATTGATAAATTGTCTTTCGTGAAACGTATAGGTAATATTTATATTTGGATAGTGTATATTATAATTTAATATTATTAAGTATATATACATAATGTGTGTTGCATAACTCGAGTGCTAAAATACAGAATGCAAAATATAATTTACGCAATATTATATTTATTATGCTTAGTAGGTTATACGAGGGTACCCATACTTATATATATTTACTATCTGGAGTATTTGCCGTGTAAAGTTTTGAATATATTATATTTATGTACCTAAGTATACACATTATATTTGCAGTATATCCACGCGTAACACCCGCCCTACATAATCGCTGTTACATAATATGTCCGACAACTCTTATTATATTATTAATTCCTAACTAAAAATATAATCGGGTTGAAAATATTTTATCTCGTGGCGAATACGACTTAGGTACATTATTACGATAGGAGGTAGGTAGGTATAATATTATAATAATACAAAATTAAAAATGATTCAATATATTTTTTTTTAATTGCATTCCGGTAAAAAGCAAACTATTACCGCACATAATATGCGTACCCTGCCTTCTTCTTCTTCATAATAATAAAAATAATAATAACAAACAACCGTCAAGATCTCAGCTATATAATATTATGTGTAGGTATGCATTTTTCTTTGTCCGGTATGTTTTTTTTTTTGAAACCGTTTTATTTATTTAACCGAATGCCTTGCAAGAGAATTTTAACAGTATATACCATTTACTCTTAACGGATATAATATATTACAATAATCGAAACTATATATGAATCATTACAATAACATAATAATAATCGCGGCCACTATATTATAAAGAGAAAACTATATGGTAAAATATAAAATAACATAAACCGTAAATATTTAAACCTATACCTATCGCAGCTATACATTATTTATTCACATATTATTATAACATTATTGTAACGGATTCAAGCCCAAGTTGTATGGTTGTTTTATTTTAGATTTTTAAACTATTATATCTATATTTTTTTATTAATTTTGAACTTTTAACTGTACCTGTAACAATACAACACAATATATAACTATATAGGCAATATTGGGCTCTTAATTTGTTTTTAATTATATGTTAATATACCTATAGAGTATATATATAGACACTCATCAAAATAATCTAAAATTACGTACCTATTTGGCTTTATTAGTTAATTATATTTTAATATTTTATAATGAATATAATATATGCGTATAAAAAATATTTTAATAACATTTCTTGTGTTTGAGTGGATGGTATCAAAGATTTTAGATTTATAACGGAAATCGAACAATTTTTTTTTTATATAATAGTAAAATAGGTGAAATTAGTTTTTTATTTATATTTTATTTTAGTTTTTTACGGTTGCTATTGGTTCTCGGGCAGATTAAAACTGTAAAAGCATGCATCGAATCGTCGCGTTTATGGTTTCGTTTATTGGTTTACGTCAGTTAGGACAGCTATGAATTATAATATAGGTAAATGTATTACTTCGATTTAATCATTATTATGATTTCAATTGATTTATTAGTTTTGACGTTTTCATACTAGCGGTAAAATCATCATAATGCTGCAATGGACCATATTCTGCGAAATTTTTCTAGGAATCATATAATTTTGTTTATTTAATATTTACAACGGTTTAGTGGTAAATTCATCATGATATAATTCTTTAATACAAGTTATTTATACATTTATAATATATATAATCTTTAGATTATCCTTCTGAAGCGAAAGCGATGTAATAAATATACACTTTTCCCGCCGTAACGAAATAAAAATTTGATTTAATTTGGTAAAAATCATATAAAAGTAAAATTTCTTTTGGAACTATTTCAAATTTATCATCATATATAATATTATTATGTTATAATGTTACTAATGTAATTTGAGCAGTGCAGTGTTTCTGTCATTAATTTTGTCTCTCAAATACGCTACTGCATGCCACTACCACTACCATATATGCGCTATATATATACCTATAAATAATATATAGATATAGCTATAGCCATATAGGTAGGTACCTATTTTATTCGTTATAGGTTAGGTGCTCACGTCGATATTGTTCACTCATTGCCGTATAATAATAATAATTATTATTATTATTGTTTATGTTGTGTACGGACGCGCGTAAACGCCAACAAAAAAAACAACAATATAATCATAACGGAATCATTTTTTTTTTCATTATTTCGTTATTAGCGGCTACAGTTTGTATACACTAGTGTGTAACACCTCAAGCCCTCGACTTCGAATAATAATGGGTACGACGTATTAAATTTATAGAGAGAGAGAGTGCGTTGTATGTAATTGTAATGTACCTATTATGAACAGTCGGTCGCGCGGACATAATGATTTCGCGGGGATCAAACAGCGTCATCGTCGAGTTTAAATAATGATGAGGACACCGACTTGGGGTGACTACTTATATAGTATTATATTATATTGGCTGCATACCTGTATATATATTATGTAGAGAGGTACTTCTATATATTATACACTCGTCGAGACGTCACAATATATTTTGTTATACAATTCACTAAGTGTAACAGAAAAAACTGACGAATATAATTTTATAAAAATATTTATAACTGTGCGCGTGACAAAACTTTTGCAATATATACGTAATCAATTATTATTTTTTTAAATTCACATGGTAATTAAAATAATTTTTCTTTTCCATTGTAATTATTATACCTATTATGAAAGACGTTATAAAATATTGATATTAGAACAAACAGAGTCAGTATATATTTTACTTCACGACAATTATTTCTGTTACACTTTGTATTTATATTATATTATAAGAACGGAAGTGTATAGCATGTTGAATAATATTATATTTATAATATATCCAAATCGACGCGCCGGGACAATCGACGCGTTTTATAAAATTATAAGTCGCACAATAATTACAATAACAATAAGATATAATATAATCGCGATAACGACACACGCACACGCTGTGCCCTCTCGAGTATGTATATATACGCTTAACCGCGGTAATATAAGAAGGGTGCAAAAAATTGTGTACACGCGGGCGGTACAATAATATACAATATACGTACCATATATTATATTCTATGTTCGATGGGTAGAATAACTATAGCCGACCATAATATATAAATCGAATATCAATGGTTATAATATTATATAATATACAACGCGATTTTTTTTTAAAGGTCAATTTCAAAATATGGTCTTTGCAAGCGGTATGATATTTAAAAAGTCCTAAAATCGCATTTTTAATAGATTAATATTGTCAAAGGAGGAAACGGGGGTGAGCATGCTTGGCGAATCACACTGTATACAATACATGCAATGGACATGACCGACTCGCTCTGCGGTGCAGTGCAGTGCACGGTGCGCGTCGTATTTGGTAGCAACACTATAACACAACATAATACGCGGACGTTAATTTGCAGCGGGCCGCGAGTTAAAAGTCCCGCGGAGAACGGCGCTCGCGGCACGCCCCCCGCGCGAATTAACAATAATAATACGCGTTCTCGCGCGACCACTGGTCCAGAAATAAAAAAGCGCGCGCGCCATAACGGTGGTTTCCGCGGCGGTCCCGCGGCGCGCGCTCAAATATATTATTGTATATACTTATTCGCGTATTACTTCACACAATATAATATAATAATGTGTATGCCATCAAACATATTATATTATAATGCGCATACAGCGTATGTTATTAGCGATATGTAATTGTTAATATTTTATGATATATTATTATTATATTGTGCTCGACGACGACGTTAATAATACCTATATGTGATTGCACAGTGCACGGTGCAACTGCCATCGCTTCGCTCTCGACCATGGACCCAAGTACCTACGATTTTTCGATTTAAATAATGACTGTTAGTTGTTTCTCATCGATTTCGTTTGTCTGGCTCGCGAGGTTTTTAGTATTTTTACTCACTCGACGTCTGCCGTCCACATATACGAGATATTATAATATTATATGAAGTGATTCACCAAGCGTATGCTCACCAGAAAACTAGTAAACTATAAATAACGAAAATTTATGATAGTTATTGTATAGTATTTATGGGTTTCATGTTCGAGTATCCAATGTGAAATGTCGTCAACATTTGAACTTCGATCGCTCATAAAATTATTATTATTACTTCCATATGTATAGTGCATCCGTGTATAGAGAAAGAGAATACAAACAAAAGCAGGAAATATAGTATAGTTGATGAATGATTAGTATTTCCAATTTGACCCAAATTGTTCAAACTGTTATTGCTACTAAGAAAATTGCCTACACACCACGATTTTGTTTTCAGTTCGGGATGAAACCAAAAACACGAACTGGATCTAAATCAAAATAATTTGATTTTGTTCATTTCAAATTTGTTCATCGGTCTTGAACATTGGTACACTATTCGTTTTATTTGAACGGGTAATATACCTACGGTTATTAAAACTTATATGGGTACCTATATGTGTATGATAAAGTAAGAAAGACAATATTTTAAACCACAACAATAGTGCGGTTGATCTTTGCGACTTCGAAATTATTGAAAACAACCATTGGAACACATCATGTATAATGTATTCATAGTTTTCTCTTCGATTGCGCATGTACTTATACCCAACTTTATATTTTATAACTATATATAAAAAGTTTTCGTTAAATAAATACATTTGTAGTCTTTTATTTTTAATCTTACCAACCGTTCATCTCTCAGAATCGGAAATCGCCTCATACAGTGTGAAAAAAAGCATTTTCACTTGAGGGAATTGAAAAGGAAACGAATTCGTAGTCAACAGACCAAGCCATGTGGAAGAACGAATCCAATTTCGTAGAATCGGTAGGATTTTGTTTTTAAATGTATTATAAAAGTTATAATATGAACACTAGCTATTAAGGATAGGTAAAGTGAGATGTTAGCTTAAGTGTGATATACTGATATGTGAAATGTTATTATTAGACTGTAATCTTAAATTTACTCTTCAAATATTACCAAAGAATATTTTTCTATAAAAAAAAAAAAAAATTAAAACAAATAATTATTTCATATAAATGTTTGGAATAAGAAAATAACATTTTTTTTAAGATATTAAAAAAAGAAAGTTATGGGTAGACAACATAAACTGTTTTTATTCATTTTTTTTACACTGGGAATAACAAATTAAATTATCGATTTAATTTTTGTAAACTTCGCAGTCAACGTGGGTTTATAATTATTATAGTGCATAATTAATAACAATACAATTTAAAACACTTTTGTTGTCACATAAACTATATAGGTATATATAGGTACACGTTTTTTAAAATTAACTTAAATATAATTTTTAATTCAATTGTTATTGATGAACTGCAAACAACTATCAGTAATAATAAAATATGATTTTATAAAGTCAATTTTGTAGCTGTAGGTACCGCGTATTTTATTTTTAAAAATACAATAATTCAATATTAATTTAATTATTTAAGATTTTTATTCACATTAAGATTTTGGAATAATTCAATAAATTAAAATGGTAAAATAATATAATTATTATTGTATACAATAAGCAAACATAGGTAATTAAAATAAATATGAATGTGATTTTCAAACAATAGTTGGCGATGAGTGATGATTATATTATACAATAATCTTCTTACTAACATAATTTTTTTTTTTTATATATATGAAATATACAATTTGTACCCTGGAGGCACAATAAAAATATAGGCTAAATTACGTGAACATGAAAGAGATTGTTGAAAGAAGCCACCCAGTAGTGACACTTCCTATTGACTTGACTAAAACTAACGTAAATAATTTTAATATTTTAATATCTATATATTTTATGATTTTTATTATAGATAGAACATTCTCTTCTCGAAATGTGTGTGGTTGAGCTATTTCATGAAGTTGTGTTCGATACTTCCAACTTCAATGTAGGTACCTATTGTAGTAGTAAATAGTATAGTATGTATATTGTATAGTACGTAAGTAATTATTAAAATTGTTATAAGTAAATATTATATTTTTATGATAAAATAAACAGGTAAATTGACAACAACGAACTTTACTATATATTTCCATTCGTCGTCGTGGTCTACTTGTTATGTTTGTAAAGTCGTGAGGATTTGATGTTTAGTTCGTAATCCTTCATAGGTATACATGTACGTTAACAGTACGTCAGCATTAGATATCATTACTTGTTTTCCTCCAAATAAATGTTTTACAGTGCTCTAGCAGTGCGTCGGATATTAATTATTATTTATATTTTTTCATCAAAATAGTTAATGCAGCGCCGGGTTATTGCAGGTTTGTCTGGTTCAACAACCCACACACACACATGAATAAACTTCCCTAGTAAATTGCAGCCAATGTGCATTATTATTATCATTATATCATATTATTATTTATTATTATATTAGCCCACTACACAAAATCAGTAGTCCTCAAGTTTATATATACCCTTTAATGCTGTCGACGGCGGGGAGGTTCACCCTTTTTATTTGTACTTCACACTTCACACTCTTTCGACAAATAAGTACACTCTTACACATAGAATAATATATACTATGATACTGTGCCCATATAGGTAATAATATACGCGCCGAGCAGGATTTAAAAAATAAATTTCTACAACGTCGCGAGTCGTGACCACGTTTATAGATGTTCTATTATTTACTTGTATATCATTTAAAGTTAAATAAAGCACTTAGAAAATACGCTCGTCATCATTCAAATGTCGAGATAACGCTACCTGCACAATGCACATGTGTACTATACACGACCTGCTGTGTATCTATATGTACATATTATTATAATATTATAATATGTATATAGTATAAATTGTGCATAATAGCACGCACTGCCGTACCTATACGTTTTAACAACAAGATGGTTAGGTTTTCGAGCGTTTATTTTTTTCGTTTTAATGTACAAACTTAGCACGCAACATCCGGACCACATCAATCATAATATCTTATATATATATGTATAGTCACATAATATTATTTACATTAAAGTGTGAACTTCTGAAAGTGGCACAATAATATTGGCTACATTTTTGTCATGGATAGGGATGGCTTAGATACTATTAATAATCAGTAATGCGATTCTTTATACTAAATATAGATACTTTTAATTTGAGTATCATTATTATAGATACTCGATACTTACATTTTATGTACTTAGATAAAGATGAACAGTTCAATCATAACATTTTGCCCACAAATCTTCTAGGTCTAGCCTAAGCATTCCTCAGGTCCTAAAAAATTGATTCTATGAGTTGAAATAAACTTAATAATATTTTAAAAATTAATAATTCATTCCCAATAAATAAAAAATTACTCACGAAAATAAAAAAACGTTAAACAAAAAATACAATAATTTATTGATAACTATAATATTTGAAGTGAATTTCGGACGTTGGATGTCATTGCTTTTTAATGCTTATAATCTTAACTTTTGAATAATTATTTTTAAAGTTTTAACTAAAAAATAATCACAATTTTTCATTAATTGTTAGAACTTATAAACGAATTGTAAATTATAATTAAAATACATCTTGTATGATTATATTAATTATCGTTGCTAAGTATTTTTAACTAACATAGTTGTAGGGAGGAAGGATAAAAGTCATCTATTAATGTTATTCTGACACTAAAAGAATTTTACTAACTCGTCCATTATAGGTAAGCTCTCGGGGTGGACCTGATCACAATTAATTCATCCTAGGAATAAATAAATCGTGCACGACTTGTTACAATAATGTACAATATTAATTGACTAGACTGCAATATATCGTCTTACACTAATTTACTTTGTGAGAGCGTTAAAGAGGTTATACAGTTGGTGAGGTTAGATATACATTTCCATAACATAATAATAATGCTGATGATATAATATTAATATGATAATTGGCAGTGTAACATAACATTATCCTAAGCAAAATGTATTGTAAATGGTATTCAAATCGGCGTATATGATAATATATTATTATATTGTTAAAATGGCGGATGCTCTAATTAAATTACTAGATATATAATTGAAGCGTACATAATTCTAAGAAAACTCATCCTTTTGCATATAATGACGGTCGTTATTATTAATAATAATATTTTATACTAAATATTCGTAATAATTATTTCGTCAATTCTGTTCCCTATATAATGTTTATTTTATTGGTACATAAATGTCACGTGTGTGTATATAGGTTTAAGATCCATCCAGCCGTAACTTCATATATTGTAGTCATACATCGTTTTGGTAATGGCAATAATGCATGTACAATATGTACATTGTATACACTATACAATGGTTAGTGGTTTACAATATAACTACCAATTATTGATAAATGCAAGTACATAATATATGGATATATATATAATTATATCTGGTGTTAAAATTGTACTTGGCGGTGAAGCAAGTGATGTAAGTACAAAGTTTATTACATATATTCACTATTTTATGAAACAGTATATTGTATGTTAAGGGTTAGAAGTGAGTTATTTCAGTTACGACTCACGGGCGGCGTGTGCGGCACTGAAATTGCCTTCCCGCACAAGCCACACATACTATTTTTTGTCACGAATTTGCGTTCATCGATCACAGCCAGTGTCGGCCTGGGATCTAAAGGGCCCATGAGGCAAATTTTTCAAAGGGCCTCTCAAAAATACCCCTTTAACTTTTTTTTAACAGCTTTCGCTGTAGTAAAAAATGTTCAAAATGTTAAGAATATAATATATATATAATATAGATATAGACTATATTTATAAAATATGTAACCACAAAATGTAATATGCATAAAAATTAAATAACTTAACAGAACTAGATTGTTGTATTGTTCAATTTATATTAGTAATTCTTTTAATAAACTTGATGAGTTCGCCACATTGTCAATCAATTTTTCTCGGTCGAATTCTATATATTTTTCTACAGCCATCATCATTAACGGACCCAAATTTTCTTGTTTTATGGTTGATCGTAATTTTGTTTTTATAATCTTTATTTTTGAAAAAACTCTCTCGCATGAAACTTGTGCAGATGTTAAAATTAATACAAATTTGTAAACTATAAATAAATTACAAAATAGATTTGATTGAAAAGAATACTGGGCACGCATATCATGCGTATCTCCTGCACAACCAGACACTAAAATCTATACCACGGTCCTTACAAAACATATACTTTTGGTTACATCTTATATTCATATTATAACCTCCTTGTATGACGCGTAAACTTTTTTCTTTCGTTGAATAATCTAATTGTTGCATTTTCTTTTGCCGTGATCAATATAGCGATTGATTACTATTGATTAGTGATTAAATTGGTTTATTCTTATTTTATTTTAATATAATAATAATTATTTAAATTGAAATGTATTACATATATCTTCTTAATCTCTAATACCGCATTATAGATTCACTAGCTGTTCATTGTGCTTATATCTGTTCTAACGTCTAGATATTTATTTCAAACAAATAATAATATAAATAGTTTCTTTCGATTTTATTTTGTTAAGTTCTTATATACTTAACATTTTATACATATTTGATAACATTGACGCATTTCAACAATTCAAATAAATAATTATACCGCTATGATGATGGCCAACTAAGTTCACTTCTAAATGCCAATCATGTTTTCTGATTTTTTGTAACCATATGATAATAATAATATGTGATTAAAAAAAATGCTGTAAACGTTTTTCAATAACAATACAAAATACATAATAATATGTTTGACCACACGGCGTTCTGGATAGGCTATTTAGGTACACCATTATCATCGGTACCTATTATAGCTCGCAGTGTAATTGAAATATTATCGAAATCCACACGCAGCAGTGTTGGTATATACCCTTTAACGATGATGCGTTATTCATTGTTCTGGTAAGTGAAAAGTCGGTTAATTTTTCCAAGGATTGAATATTATTATTTCCACCCACTTAATATGTATTTATTTGTTAATCTATTATATTATGTTTTTATAATTATTAACTCTAATTACTTATACATCTGTACCATTTATTTATTTAAAAAATAAATAGTTACATCATCGGTTGATGGTGAGGATAAATTATAGTAAAATATAATACGTATTATATAGAATCGACACAGTGAGCGTGTAAAAGAAGAAAAAAGTATTATAGTATAAACACACAGAACTGGTTAGGTACATTGAAATATTGAATTAACTTGGAATTTTAAATAATAGGTGGCGAAAAAAACTAAACAAATAATTTAACTGGCATACCGTTCTATGTACAGGGTGGTTATTAACAGTGAGTGGTTACTTATTGTGGAATGGGCTGGTTCCAAGAATGAGATTGATAAGAGCCGGTCGGTACAGTCAATTGAGTTACTTATATGGGAGTAACTTAAGTAATAACGTCGGAATAAACACACCGAGAAACAAGGTTAAGAATATACCGAGGAAAGAGAGAATAATTGAATACCTAGTGAGGAGGTAAAGGATTTTTCTTATAAGAACATTAATCGAGTATTATAATTTTAGTTTTTAGAAATACATTTTTTTCAGTTAATAATAATATTTTTTAATCAATGCGCACTTACTATAAATCACGTATTTTGCATTTGGATTGTATATGCGCTATAATACAGTTTGACGAGAAATATTTAATAACAATCATATGGCCTGTTGTGAGGGGCTGCGTAGCTAAATTATATATAAAATAATCGACCGAACATAATGCGACGGAGTGAAAAATTCCCTCCGCAATAATAACATCGTATTAAATCGTCGACTGCTGCAACGGTTGTTTCGAAGAGTACAATATAAATAACCTATTTGTAATATATTATGAACAGTCGTCGTGTCCACTTGAAAATTATTTAACAAAAAAGCAGCTCGTCCCGTCCCGGAATAAAGTAATAATAATATGATATCGGTTGGCGGTCGTATTGTTACTGTATAATAATATAAATGTATGTATCATATATAAATGATAATATTGTATTATATACGGAGCACGTTCCTCGGTGGGGTTAAGAAAACACAAAAATATCGCGTGTTTGAATATATACAGAGACAGACGTACAGAAGAGAGAGAAAGAAAATAACACTCTACGTGAGCATACACAATGGTATATTATGAATATTATCATTATATAGTATACCTACCTACCTACCGTACGCATAATATTTTATCATGATGCTATTACGGTCCTTTTATTTTTTTTCCGCCTCAAGTGGACCACTCCGACCGCGTTTATTGTATTATAATATAATGATATAATATACTAACATTGGGCGCACTTTATTCGCCCATCATATTATATAGTATCATACATATTATTATATAATATAATAAGCAATGATGATAATAATAAAACCGTCACACTTTTTTGTTGTCGTTTCGGACGTTTCGCGTTGTTGTGTCCCGTACGGGGACCAACCTATAGGGGGGATTTTCGTACGATTTTCCTTTTATCTGATTGTCTATTATGTACATATACATACTCTCTATCTCACACACACACACACACACCCTGCCTATATATTATATTATTAATTTGTAGTATTAACCTCGTCGGCCGGTGACAATATAGGTACGTAGATAACCGAATTATAGTATGTGATAATCTCCGTTTTAGTCCCCCAAATTATGATTTATAGTATAATAGGTATATACTATACTAATACGCGTGTTATTATGATAATATCTGAAAATAACGCAACACAACGATTTGCATAATACACCAAAGCGGTGGCTGCTGGAAATATTATTATACTATAAATTATTATTTATTAGTTATTACGATACAAACGATATGGTTTTTATTTTTACGGTTTGGGCGTGGCGCGTTTTTGATTTCGACTGGAAATAAATATTATTCTTTGATATATGTATAATAGTTAATATGTACTTATGTCCCAGTCGTTATCCGAGACAAAATGTATGTATTTAAAACCGTATTTTTTAACCACCCGCGTCTGAAATATGTGTGTGCAGGATTGGAAATGTGGAATAAATGTATGGCGTTTATCCCACAATATGATATTTCAATGTTTTTTTATTTTCACCGAACAAGTTTGACTAATAATTACCACCACCGCTAAAGTTGGGAAGCACTGAAAAATTATGCCTATTTTATGTATTATAAATTAATTTATTTTTATTAATTTATTTATATAATAAATTTATAATTTGACGTATCGGTTAAAATTGTTAATATTATTTTATTATTCAACGAACGATTTTTTTTCAAATGTATACGTAATAATGTAATATCTTGTGTTCAATTGTATACAAAAAGTTGATATTCTTTAAAGTTTAATTTATTGTATATTATATTATAATCTATAATTTCCACTTGAAACTTAATTTTATTCGTAAAAGTAAAGCCGTTAAAATGCAATTTATTTCAATGATTCGAAATCAAAAAAAATTTACTTATCTAATGATTTGTATCCTATACATTATTTCCCATATTGTGTAAAAAAAAAAAATTGTTCGTGTATCGATATGAAAATATCCTTCATTACATACACTGTAGCTCAATGATAAACTATTTTCCTCTTGTTTTGAGAAATAACAATATAATATTGTGGGCATAACTAATTTGGAGTCATTGTATAAAATGTAATTTTTGAAAAAACTATATTTTTCAAGTTTTTTGTTTTTCAAATGTCACCATACAATAGTAAATCCTAGAGCAGAATATTTTTCGGAATAGGTATTTCGATTTACATAAATTAAACTGCGAACTAGTACATTTTTTAATTTAGATGAACCCTATAGGGGACCAATATTTTGCGGCGTACACCTATACCACTCCATTCCGCTCATCTTACAACTCTATAATTTATGCACTTATAATTACAGTTAATTATAATATATAATGTACCTAATTATTAAAGAATATCCTTTTTCAACGCGTTGGACATCAAAAAGGTCGATCTAAATGTATGAAAGACGTCTAATATTTATGTATAATATGTAGTACCTATATGTATGTATAATATATGGTGACGGAGGCAAAAAAGAAAGCGGTGCTCGAGTATATACATGCATACTTATAATATATGCGATATACGAAACACACATATACATATAGGTATAATATATTAGGTATATAGTATATAATATATGTGCGCGACCGAAGTGAAAAATCCAATACACTCCTCTTGAGAGATTGTCTCGTCACAAAGTCAAAAAGCACCGGCGGCGGTGGTTCGAAGTACGTACGTACGTAATATAATAATACGATATATGTATAACGCTCGCCAAGCGCAAGTAGGTATATACCTTTATATAATACATATATACAACTAGCGTACACCGGAACGTGTTGATTACATTATGAAATATATATATATCACACACTCACACACACACACATGTTCCCGTGTATGTGTGCGTGCGGGGTATATATATATATATATATATATGCATGTTTTAAAGGGGTGAAAGGGGAAGCAGAGGGGTTGATGCGGCGATGAAGCAGTCGCTCGCCGTCGCGCGGGGGTAGGTATATAGCATATACACACACACATTTATATATATACCGACGGCGTGTTTAATATTTGTTTAAAAGCCGTACGCGAGCGGTAATTGGACCGTTTGAACGGGCAAATGGAACGTGCGTAAGCCAATTATGTTATCGTTTCGCTTTGCGCTCCCCCGACGACAGCGGCGGCAGTGGTGGTTTGTGGCGGTGGAAGAGCTGCAGCAAAAGCCGAGCGGCGGCTGGAGGAGGTGCGCAAATTCGATTTGGCCGGCGTGCAAAGTCGATCGGCCAAAGTGCGAAAACAATAATCGTATTTGGCGCTCACGCATACGCCCCCGCTCCCGTACGTTATAATAAATTATATAATATAACTCACGTATATATGTTGCATATTGTTAAATAACACAAGTAACAACAACTATAATACCTATAATATATCAGTGCGAGTGGTACCAACATATAATACTGATATTGATATTCTTAGTCTCTGACCATGATTTAGCCCCCCCCCCCCCAAAATATCCCATATTGGTTTAAATATAAGCCACTTATGGGTTATTTTAAATAAATATAGTTTCTTAAGGTGGGCTGTCACCCCCCAGAATTTTTACCCTATTTGCGCCAATGCACGTATATAACATATAATAATAAAATATAAATACTATATTGGTAGTTCACACCATTAGGCGTGCATCTAGATATCTGAAATGGTGGGGGGCCTCCTTTTTCAGAAAAAATACAGTTATAATTTTATTACATAATGGATTATAAATAGTTAATATTACTATTGATAACAATAATAACAATTTTATTTATATTTTAAATTTATGGATTTTAAGACATATGAAATATTCATGATATAAATAAATATAGGTACATAATAAAATTTAAAAAAATATTTCTTGTGGCTTATTAAATAGAAAAATGTGGTTTATAATAAAATTGGTTTTTTTCAGTATTAACAACTTCTTAGTAAGAGTCTGAATTCTTAATGTTGTTAGTAGGTAGGTATGTTTTAAAATCTTAAACCGTGGTAGGTATATAAGAAACTAACCCAAATTTCGGCATCATATTATATATAGTATAGACATTGTACTGTCAAAACTTTAAAATATCATATTTATTCCGTATTCATAAAGGCATTTATTGATAAATTTGTTTCAGCTATAGCTGTATTGAACAATAATTACTTTAAATTTATTAGCACCTAGGTATATTATTAATCCAACAAATCATTATATTATCGTACAGCAGAAATGTATGAAAAACACAAATCGCGCCCATTATAAAATTCGTTAAAATATATTCAACGTGCGTGCTATACATGCAATATTATATACGACCACACACACACTTATACATTGTACCTCACATAGGTTCGCTCGTATTTATTTTACTACTTCTACTACTTTTAATAATAATAATATATGTTTAACAAATATACAAAACGAGATGTTTGGTTTTCCGCGTGTATATTATGTGTGTGTTTGAAGTGTTTGCTGATACGTGGGCAGCCGAGTTGAATGCGTGCAGCGTACCATGATGTAGGTATGGAACAGACGTCGTGTTATAATATTATTATACAAGTGATTGCCGTGGCGGGCGTGGCAGTCCGACTTGGACACGCGGACCGTGTACATAACTCGGTGAACAGCTGAACATGTATTGGATTTCAATCCTCTCGCGATGAGGTTTTCGTTACAAACGTGTATAAGCGTACCTATATATTGTTTTCTACACAACAATAATAACATACATATATTATAATATGACGCCTGTACACGTGCGTTCCCGATAGGTACCTGCTATTATATTATTGTAACCGACAGTAAATTTTATTTTAGAAATTATTATATACATAATAGGCATCAATAATGTCTTAAGTTCATCAAATCTGTTGATAGGACCCTCTATACACACGTCAATTTCAGTATATTATACTACTATTGATGTATATGATTGTATGCGTATAAAACACTTGACACATTGTCCCTATATTATAATACAGCCGGTACCTATACTCTAACGTCCGCGGAAAACATCATTATAACCTGCATACAAGTATACGTTTATGTTATTGCAAATCTAATTTCGAGTCTGTAATATTTATTTTTTTGTAGGTTTTCGAGCTTCAGCATTGTAGATATAGAATATATTATATAGATAGGTACCCGTTGTCGGTTGCGATACGATCCGCCGTTATAATGTATATAGATATATATGGAGGACGAACTATTTAAATCATATTCTGAACAACTTCTTATTTCTTATAAATGCAGTATATTATTATTATTATTACAATAATTCATCTGCAATCCGTGTTACCCAGTAATACTCTGTACGTGTACGTATTATATACTCATATATTATGTATGATGTATATTATTTATGTATTACGATGTACAGGATAAACGAGCTAAATGAGAGAAAAATTATTCTAAAACGTAACTTTATATAACAGTATTCATATTATTATATATTTATAAATATATATGGTGTCCCCGACAAGTTTATATAATATGTACATAATTCGAGAGCCCCGTGTCTGTGATGTGCCCACCCACCGTTTTTCCACGAACCCAAACTGTAATAATAATTATAATAATTTTCCACAAAGTCATTCATTAGCGGTCCGACACAAAAGAGTCCTTGTTAGACGGGAACAAAAATTATTATTGTGTTTCGCTTTATTTGAATACAAAATTGTGCGATTGTATATACACGTTTATGGCATTTTTTTTTGTCTTTCTAGAACACTGCGACCAGCAAAGCGTCAATAATCGATTATTTTTGTCTAAACGCCAAAAAAAGTCGAAAGCAGGGGGTTAGTGAAAATAAAATAAAAATAATAAAAGAGAAACTTTTTGGTTCGTTGATCCGCAAAACATTATTCGCGTTACATTTTTTTGAATCCACTTCGTTAGTATGAAACGCGCGTGTGTCAAAAATGTATACACACTCCAGCGAACACTCGAACGACCTATTCACTCAACGACCTTTGCATTTTCTCATCCTGTGCGGTAAGTCCGATTAAGTGTGCATAAATGATACAAAATACTACGCAGCTATTACTCGTTTATATAATAATATATAGGTATATATTATCCGGTACACACACTGCAAAATATGACATCGAAAACACTTATATGAAAAAGTATGAGTGCTGCAGGTATCAAGAAGTATTGTACGAAAATAATAATATTGTAAATAGTACGCAGTATAGGTACTATTAAAAAACCGTATAACGAAGCTGCGAGTTTCTGTCGAAAATGACGACAAAGAAGAAGCGAATTTTTCATCTTTGAAAGCATTACGTGTAGGTAGGTACATTTAAATCAACAACCTATAATTTTGTTTTATAAATTTATTTAAAATCTATAAATGTACTACAATATTGTTGCAAATTTGATAAATTATATACCTATGTAATTATTTTTATGTAGTTTTTCCCGTTTTATTCTTTTTAGTTTTTTTATTATATTATTATATTATAATTTTACTTTGACCGCCGCTTCGTCGTCTCAATATATATTATATCGTTGAGTCACGACCATATCGATGGCGATTATTATGCGTTTAATATATTGTATTTACGTTATTCTCGTGGACTCAGTAACAATATTTGTTCAACACTCTTCGGCAGGACGACGAGATTGACGTACTGCGCGTATAATATAATATACATACACATAGGTGTATACATCTCATGTATTTATACATAATATTATATTATTATACGAGACGGGTTGGCGGGAATGGCGGAAGGCAGGGTGGTGTCTGCCGGTTTGTGTTTTTTTATTTTTATTTTTTGCCTTCGTGAAGACAGTCATCGCAACGATCGCCGCCGTGACTAGGTAGTTCGGAATCATAACAATATAATACAAATAGAGATACACTCATATGGCCGTATAGGTATATAATATTAATATAATATGATGTATTGGAATGCAGCGCCTATATTTGTAACCGAATTCGGTGAACACATAAACTGACATACAGAAATCATCGTCACCGTCATCATCATCATTATGTGTATATATATAATATATATATGTAGATGGGATAGGTATAATATAAGTGCGTGTGTGTGGTGTATTATATATTATTATAATACGGGTTTTACAAACAAATAGTAAATACACGCCGTGAAAACGTTCGGTTTTCTATCGCTCTTTCGTTTCAATAATATTTACAATCAAAACATCGTTTATTTTTTTAACCATTCGTGTATTATATCATATAGGCTACGTAGGTACCTACGTATAATAATAACGTGTTCACCCATATATCAGTGGTACAAGTGCGACTTTCGTACAATATACGTTTGTAAAAGGTGTTTTTTTTGAATTTGAATTTGGATGCGTTTCACTCCGCCAGTTCCATAACGAAATATTTAATAATAACCGTAAACCGACCAAAAATAATATACATCGGAGACGTTTGTAAATTTTAATATATTTATAATATGCAGGGTTAATATTACACAATTATTTTAATGTAATTTTAATTATTTGGTGATCGCCTATATTATTATATTATATAAGTATATATGAATATATTTACAAAAACAAGAAATTGCTTATAACGTTAGTGAATAATATTAATAATATAAATCTATAACACGAAACAGCTGTTGACGGATGACTTAAAAGTTCACTTTTGTGTCTCGTAAAAAGTTTTGGAAAAAAAATAATAAAATGAGACAAAATAAAGAAAACCATTTGTGCACTTTGATCACGTACCGTGTTTACAAATACACGTGGAACGTGCACCATATATATTTATACAGTCCGGTGGACTTTTGGCCATTATATATCTGCGAACAAACGCCGTGTAACGACGGAATGGTTGTGGATGAGACGGGGGGGGGGGGTGATGGGGGTTGATCGGATGATGGCGAAGGAAAGTTCTATACATCGGATATGAATGCGGCGGAAAAAATCGCCGGTGTCTTTTTCTAATCCGATCGCACGTGACTTGTTTTACGGGCAATTTCATCGACGTCGTATCGCGTTTCCTATAGGTATATACACGGTGTATGTATCTAAATCACATACCTACCTACCTACTAGTTACATGCATTCACACACGCAACACACATAATATAAAGGTAAATCGTATACCCATCCTCTGTATCATATCAGTTGGAATTTGAAGAGTTTACTCTAAACAATTGTTTCAAAATTTTAAATATTTTATACGATGCATATATGCAATATGCATATACCAAGCCACCCAAGGATGGGAAAGATACTTAAAAATCAGTATCGCGATGCGCTAGATACTTGTCTGTGAAATATTTTGATACTATAGCTAATCAATAACTACTTTCATTTTAAGTATTTGGAATAATAGAATCTATAAATCTAAAATTTTAGATACTCCATGATCGATATTATATACATTTGAATAAAACTATTCGTGGTTTTTTTCTAACTTATATTTATATTTTATAGACGTATATATTTTAAATAGTTAAAATAAACTACTGTTAATAACTTAATTATTTTAGGTACTATATGGTATTATAACTTCTAAGTAATAATAAGTATGATACTATTATGGTATTATAGCTTAGTTTTATATAATACTACTAAACTAATATTTATTACCTATGTATTGGATTATGATTAGATTAGGGTATGCATTATTAATGTAAAAAAATTATATATGTAATGATAATAATATAGTGTACCTACTTGCGCACCTTTTGTTTTATGTTAAAATTTATTTTTGACAAGATTTAAACTTTTTTCGTTCAATTACCCTTTTAAATTATAATCAATAGAGATATAATAAATTGAGATGAAGGGATAGATAGCTATATTATATTTTATTTATTATTACAGCACACAATACATATCATAATACATTATCATCAGCAGTAGGAATCTATATAACTCATGATTATAAATAATCACAGGTCACATTTTCATGTACGGAAAAAATATATTTTGGTTTCTATTAATATAAAATTTAACATGACAAATATATAGGTACATCTATAACTAAATCAATTTTTTTGATACAAATTACATAAGCGTTGCAACTCATACCCCGGTGGTCCCATCATAGCTTCACGCCTTTACTGTTGTTTATTTTCAAAGGTTAGGTTAGGTCATCATTGAAAAATGGTTTCAAACTTTCAACAATAACCCGTTAAAAAAAATTAATAAAAAAAAAATTAATTTATTTATTAAATATTAATTATCATTAATTAAATATTCAATGTTTTCTCGACTTGGCTCATAATGTTGTTAACGGTATCGTTGTTATAGGTATGAAAACCTGTGTTACCACTTAGTCTACCTATCTTCAAGGTATATTATAATAATTATATCCATTTTGATATTACAAATAAAATAATAATAATTTATTTATTGATATTACATAATAGATTAATATATATTTTTAGATTATTAACTTGTTAAATCGCCGGTGATCATTAATGTCAAATTAACTATATCCAATTATGATAACTATTTTATTTTATTTTTATGTAACCAATAACAATCAAATAAATATACACACGTTTTGTTATTTATTACTAATGTAAATATTTGTAAAATATCAAGAAATTATAGTTGCAGTAATATTCATATTTCATAATGCCATGGCATAGGTAATAAGCGGAACGTTAGATACGAAACGTTCCATATTGTCATTTTATCACTTATAATTAATGTTAACATAATACAAATAATAAGTAATTAATCACAATGTATTACTGACAGCACCTAGAAATGTTAAATTTAATCTACCCTTCAGATGTTAATGAATATATATATGTATTTTAAGTTTCATAAAGATTGGTTCAGTAGTTTGGTAGGAGATAGCAATAATAAATATCTGTGGGATAGTAAAGCTATGCTCCATCCAATCTATACATATAAAATCAAAATACCACTTAGTCACTGATCGCTGTAACTCAATAACTATACGCAACGTACAAACTTGAAATTTGGAATAGAGGTTCTTCTCATATTTTCACCGTGCAATAAGAAAGGGATTTACCAAAACTCGCATTTTAAAGAGGTACTCAAACAGGGACATCGAAGTTTACATTGGAAATTGTATTTTTATTTATTATCGATTGCCATTGGTTTTTTGGGCAGATCAAGTACAAGCTTGCATCAAATCGAATTATTGAAAATTGCCTACCAAAGTGATTGGTGAAAGAGTTGCCCTATGTCCGCGATCCGACGTAGTCGGATTGCCTACCAGGGTGGCTGAGTTGCACTTACTGCAGGCTGCAACATGTTACACCCAAAAGTAGTTGAACAATCATAATTTTTTTAAGATTTGCGTTTTTACGGGTAATGAAGTGCTACAAATATTGATTTACAATTAATACCGCTAGAAACATTTCAATACGTTTTCATTAACCGTTTTTTATATTCACTAGTCGATCACATTAAACGATAAAATTTAAATAAAAATTATGCATATCATCGTCCAAAAACAAAATAAACAACTAATCACGGGCGAAGCTGTGACGGGTCGGCTAGTAAATATATATATCTGAGTATATAAGTCTATACGAATGTATTGACTATTGAACTTTAACTTATATAAGTTTAGTGAAATAAAAGTTGATAAAAAAATAATAATGTAACCGTGCTTTGGATAAATCATAAATGTAACGCGTACCTAATATCTATATATTTTTTTCAATTTTAAATAATATACTTTAACCGTTACAAAATTCAACTGCAGTTTAGTGTTTTCTAATGAAAATCAAAACGAATTAAATAAGACTGGGTTGTAATGAAAATGAATTGATTACATTTATAAACCTCTAATCATATATTTGGTATATACTATATACCTATGTTTTTATTATTTGTGTATCGCTAGTATATATTTATATGGAGGTAGATCATGACGTGTTGGACGTAACGCCGTGTCCCACGTTAATCCGGCAAATGCGACAAAAAATAAAACAGTTTGTATTTCTTCGCATCGGTCGCATCGTACCTATTGTGACGGAACAGCATGATCAGAATAGAAATCGTCGGACTCACCGGATTTACGTAGGACACGTCTGTGACAATCGTACACAATCGTCGTTGTCTACCCTATAAGTATTACGTAAGCATTACGTTTAATCAAGACGTTGAACATGATATTATTTTATATATTGCCATAATGCCATTGATGTCATATCCATTAATTATTATATCCATGATAGTTACAACGACTTAGGAATACATTATAGGCATAAGTAATAATAGCCAATAGGTAATATTGCCTACCTAGTACCTACCTATTTTACGTACTGATATGGAAACAGTGGCGTCATCATTTTTTTTTTTTTAAATAGGTACCCTTTTTATTAGCAGGCCAAAAACCTTGTTTGAAATATATTCATTTTTCAGAGTAACCAATTTGAGAAGTGGTAGAAATTACCTAACCTAACCTAACCTTGTGCGATCCAAATGATGCCATTGATGTTTCGTCTTGATAAATAATTTATCTAAGCTACAAACTCAATTCGAAGAAACCTCAAAAAAATGTAACCAACATAAGAATTTTTATCGAGTACAGCAAATCTCCATCGCACGATGAAGTAGCATCGACATTTAATAGAACAATAATTATGTTGTACGTGGTTTTATTTATTTCAAAAATACACTATTCAAACACTCTTCGCGTTTTCCTTACCACCTTATTAATTAGTAAAAATGTAATGTTTATATTCGTATACCTATATAGACTATAGGTAACTGAAAACGATTATCTATACACCATTTATTTCATATTAAGACAAAATAACAGAAGTGTAATACTGAAGTAACTCTATACAATTGTATTATGTGAGAGAATGTACGATAACTAAAAAGAAATAAGCAAAAAATGATATATTATATTGGTCAGATACGACCGACAGTGGCATCTAGCTGATTGTTTGAATGCGATTGGTGCGATAGTATTCAAACAGATGGCGCAGATAGTAGGTAAATGGAACCATTGGTTATAAAATACTTGAAACGTTCATAATATAAGTACCTATCTATATTATTGCTCTATGCTATTATAAAAACATGATACACTTAATTTCGTTATGCGACAACTGGACAGTATTTCATAATATTTCCCACTGATGTCCTGTTTTTTGATAAATACACCAATGCACGAGAAGTATTAAATATTTATTAAATTCATGATCCAACTTCAACAAAAAAATGAAAATACCTACTTAATATTAATTCAACTATTGTAACTCATTTTTTGATACATGTTTAGAGTATGAATAAAAAAAAATAAATAGTCAAATCCAACTTTAAGTAAACGTAATGGCATAACGTGGATTACACTTTAAAATATACAGAATGATTTTAATTTTGAAAATATTAAAGCAATAATAGGTTCAATTGAAATTATTAAAATAACAATAGAATTATTTGATGAACTCATAATATCACATTAAAGATTATTATGTGAAACATAATGAAAAAAATAAATTCTAAAACTTCATCAGTAGTACATATGTAATCATTTTATAATTACATGCTAGACAGTAACATCATATAAGGAGCTTTGTATTAATTGTTCAAGATTTTTATAGAGCAAAAAATGTTAGCTAAGAAAAAAAATATCTTATGCATATAAATAGCTTATAATTGTATGGTGAATAGAAATTGCTGATAAGTGATAACATTCGATAAATTAATCACGTACCTACAGTTATACTTTTTTGAGTTACACCAAAAAAATAATAATGGATTTCCGAAACAGTTTTTGCGTAAAATTGTCCTTAATCTTGGATTCTGAGCGGATTGTTGAATGTATTGATTTTACACAAATGTGTACTAACAACAGCAGTCTAACAAAACTAACAACAGCAGATACTTTAAATAATCACCAAATGTTTATATTACCTTCCGTTTTCTAATCATAATCAATTTTCGAAATATTTCTACTTTTTTTGAACTATAGTTTTTATATAGGTATTAATGTGTATAAGAAAATTTTGATTTTGAGTTCTTTTTTTAGTTAGGTACTGTCAATAAAAAAAATGTTCTCTCCGTCAAAACACAAAAAGTTGAGCGTAAATCCTCAATATTTTTTTTATGAGCGTCCAAAGTCCATTGGAGATTTCTAGACAAGTATGGATAGCTAACCTAACCGGAAGAGTCGATGTTTATGCGAAAGTTTATTTTCAGATTATTAATAATTTACATTTACTTTTTAGACTTAAATTAAATATTTATTGCTACGGACAATCTGTTATCTGGGTAACGTAGAAGCATTTATACGTTTACTCCCAAAAGCGCAATGTATAAAATATGTGAGCCCTAACAGTCCAAACCCGTTTTCATTTCACTACGCTAAGTTTAATATACGTACTTTTTTGCATATACTATACGCCGGGTATCACCTTAGGATTAAATAATTTTTCGAAAAATATATGCAATATATTTAACGATGAAGCGTTATACATTTTATATAACTCATGAAATTAAGCATTCATAGTTATCATACTTCATACATATCACACACCTATGCGATATGCGGTTGTATTATATACTTCATAAATCTTTTTCGATTGAAATCGTGTAAATCATTTAATTAAACAACCGGGTATCAATTGTAATATATTACGTGTAAGATCACCGGACAAGGTGGCAGAATACATTTTAAAAATTAAAAACATAAAATAATGTTGTAGTAAAACCGGGAAGCTGCAGTTTATTCTAATTTATAATCCAATTATTGTAATAACCAGGCCCGGATTGAGCCGGCGGGCTACCCGGCGAAACCCGGTGAGCCGTTAAAAATTCGAAAGATTTGGGCCGACTCGAAGAAATTTTGAATCAGTGATTTGGGCCGGTCTAGGCGGACAGCCCGGTAAGTAATTACTTCCCTATCCGGCGCTGGTAATAACTATTAAATTCATCATTGAATAATTATTCAGAGGTCACTTGGGGATAATAAATACCAAAAGTATAAATGTAAATTAAATTAAGAATCATTAAAAAACATTTTGTGAAAGGAACAACATTACTGCTAATATTAATCTCTTAATTATTATTAACAAATAAATACAAATACCGGATATTTTAATAGCTATTAACAATTAGTATAAATAGATTCTGATCGACGTACCTATATGTAGTTTGTAGGTTGTAGGTAACTTCTATAAAATAAAAATCCTAACAATTTAATGCAAGCATTCTCATACATTGATCTTACAGCAGCCTAAAAACACAAAAAATACATTTGTACAACATTTATGCATCACACTTACTAAATAGAAATTTTCACAAAATTTTAGTTCTCTATATTATGATAACAGGAAAACATAATTTTCTCCAATACTGCCGAGTACGAAATTTATAATAATGATTTAATATGTTAAGTTTAATTGTATCAGATATATTTTAGATTTTAGATTCTGAGCGTATCGATGACTGTATTGATTTTACAATAATATGTGTTTTATAATTTTTTAATTTTTTTAATTATGTTTTTTGAGTCTGTGTAAACGATAAGTATTCGTAAATTGTAATAAAGATTCGATTTTCATATATAATATTATACCATTGGGACTAATCTCTGCAGTATAATTTGTTTATTTTCAGCTTCGTTGTAGGTAGGTAAACCTATTTAGTATATAATAATATACGAAATTGGGCGTTAATATACATTAAAATTACCTATGTACAAAATTACTTCAGTATGTAAATTAATATATACGGAAACGATTCTGGTTTAGCAACCTGTAATGATATGCTCACACACCATTATAATAAATAAACTAAAATCTTACAGAGTAATAAATAACGGCCAGACTGTTGTTTGTAGAAATCGGACATCTTCAATAAAACCGTTGTCATCGACAAATAGGTACGATTTCTATTATGCGATCACGAATTAAGAAATCGGCATGTACTAGCGCCCCGTAGAGCGCAGGGCGTGCGGAATTCTCATGGACATAAATAAATGGACTGTGCTTAGAGAGAAAAATCATGAAACCGACATTGACGAGAGAGAAAAAACAGTTGGGGGCAAGCATGGGGGAAATAATTGAATACTCAAATTATTCCATGATATTATTTATGACATAATCATATATCAATGATGGTTATCACTACTTATCAGTTTTATAATCTATAAATTACAATAATTTCATGGCATGAATGAAATATAATTATTATTTCTTTCATGATTGCCCCCAACAGTTTCTATCTCACTCACACAATTTACATTTCAGATTCGGTTAGATGGGGAGTGAGGAAGCGCAGTACATTTATTAATATGTCTACGGGAATTCTTATATGTCGCCAGAGAAAATGAATGGTAAAAAAAAGGTCCTTGCTGCCGAAGAGAAATCTAGCTCAGGGAAGTACAAAAAAACCTTTGTTAAAAACCGCCTACCACTCTCTGGTCGACATATCCGTATCGTCCCTAATGCTGTGCATGAGCACCAGCCACCAAGTAACAATTTCTCAAAAATCTCAATACCGATTTCAACGAGCGACAACTGGATTCCTTGTGCGAGCAATAATCAGTGCGTTCTTCAATTCAATTTGACAATTTGTGTATTTGAAGTATTACTTTGTGCCACCTAAAACTCCTACAACATTATCCATAAACAACTGCGAATCAGGTAAGGCATTTAATATAATATTGTATATTGACTGCAATTATTACATTATACGTGCTTTTTCCATAACATTTTTACGGTGTTTTACGGTGTGTTTGATCTAATTCTCGAATACACAATCTCGAGAGCCCTCCGAACACCTGGAGGAAGGTAATAGCATAACTTTACTATTTTAATATAACTGTCGACAGGAGTCGTTTTCATATTTATCGTATTTGTACGTTATTACAAATCCGCGCACAACACAAGTTCAGTGTATTCAGATAAATAAATTGAGAATTTAATCAAATACATTTACAAAATTATATTATTCATATAAAATTATAATATTTTACTATTAATTTTAAGAATTAATAGAAAATAAATTATCAATACTAAAATATATTAAAAATAAATCTTAGAAAAACAATAATAACAAAAAGTGATTTATTTAATAATAAAACATACTAATTTAACGATTTACGATTTAACATATACGTATTATTATTTATTATAAAAAGAAAACCAACTAATTTTATATTCATTAAAATAATTTTTTTACTTATTTAGTAATAAATATATTAATTAAATCTATTAAATTAATTTAACAAAAATATTACTATTAAATAATGGTACATTATTTATTATAAAACCTTTTTTTTAAAGTAATACAAATAATTAAATATGGGATATCAAGATTACCGGTAACCACTTCGGAAACGGTTTTTTTCGGAAAATTTTAGTTTTACTTTAATTTACACAAAACAAACATCCACTTTATAAAACGTTTTAGGAACGAGCTAAATTAAAAAATAAATATGCTTCTAAACATTTGGTTTTTTTTTGTTTTCTTCATTTGCTTATAAAAAATGATTGGATAGTGCTATTAAAAAAAGCAGGCTGTTGCACAGATAATATATCAGTTCTTCTTTACGTGCTGTGAGACTTTGGTAGTTCTAAAACAAATATGGTGCGAGAAAAGTTGTCCCGCGCAAAACAGTTTTTGCTATGTTCTACATTTGTAAGATGGAGACAACACATGCGGGTGTGACATCCTCTTATTACTTATCATTGCGACTACAGGCAGTATACCATTTTTAATCGTACTTATTCTTTCATTACATTTAATATCTTGTAAATAAAATTATTAATCAAAAAATTAGAATAATATTTCCAAAAAAAAATATAACATTATTTTTTTTTGAAATTTCCGGTTTTGTTGAATTGACCGGTTTTTTAAAAAAAAAGATTACCGCTCTATGTTACCCCTTAATTGAATTGGTGGTTACCGGAATTGTTAACAGCTTCTCAAAATGTAAACTTACAAACCTAACCTAACCTACAATGTATAATGAAAGGCTTAAAACCAAAAATATCGAGATTTATAGGATAATTAGGAAATGAAACACTTGATGAATTAAAAAAAAAAACGTTCGCAAATATGAACTTATAGAGTTTATGACAGCAGATAATATAGATAAAACCCCATATGAAGTTGGATCAGAGATAATCGAAAATAAAATCCAGCAAATAAATATAAACAACAAAATAAAAAGAAAACGAAAATAGCAAATTACTAGAAGAAATAGAAAATTTAAAAGAATCTATAGATCAGTTAAAACTATCTCAGATAAACAATGATAGTAAATGGCAAAACAATTTTACTAAATATGACCTAATTCTTAGATATAACGAAAATAACAGTAATTATAACAATAATAATAATAATATTCAGCACACACAAAACAATGCTCGATATGCTCGAAGAATAACCATACCGAATATGAATGTTACTTTATAAACAACCTAATATAATATGTCAATTATGCAATAAATTTGGACATTCCGCGACTACTTGTCATTCAAGTTCAACCAACAACAAGTCAAAAAAACTAAATACAAGGTTAAACTAATTTGATAATTTCTCATCTTTAAATACAGATATACGGAAACAAAATATAAATAAAATTAATTTTACACCCGATGCTATTTATATTGAAGCTTAATTTATTAATATTACCTATAACCAATAACACTTGACAAATATATGTTGTATTAGACAAGAATTACTACCCAGTGGCTATATACAATAACACCGAGTACACTATACAGCTATCAGGACCAGATAATAAACCATTATGTGTGGCAGGTATAACCAAAAATAAAACCAAAATCAACAATAACTACTACAATATTAACGCTCACGTAATAAAAAAATTAAGCAGTGCAATCATACTTGGAAATGACTTCTTGATTAAAAATAATGCCCTAATCGATTTAGAAGACAGTAACATTATTTTAAGTAATAATATAAATATCCAATTAAAAATCAACAATATAAACGCGTTAAATAGTAGAAATAATACCAACAATATTATAGAATTAATAGTAGCATATTAATAGCCCAGATAACTTTGCTATAGCTCAATGTATATCTGCAGATCTTAAAATGAATAAGGGGATAACAAATTTAATATCCAAAGTATATGGTGATACTCAATTACACTGGCTGATGGACCTATTAAAAAAAAAAACAAATAATAAAAAAGTCAAACAAACAAACATCCTTAAAAGTCTATAAATCACAAATCACAGAAAAATTGTCAAATAAACCAATAAACAATAAAAATAATTACCCTGACAAATATCCAAACTATTTTAAAAACAAAAACTAAAAATAAAAACTATTATAAAAACAAAAAAAAATATTAATGCTAACTCTAATCGGAGACTCAACCATATTATCAACCTTTTATAACGCTCTAATTTATAATTCCCTCTTCTAACCTAACCTAAAGGAGACTAAAAAAAAACCCCAAATAAATGCTTTGTTTTATTAACAAAACTTTTAAAAAAAAAGAATCCATTTACTATTAAGACTACGTCTACCTATATAAACTACTATAAGAACTTTTATATAACTATTGTATAAGAATTACAGAATAATAATAAATACAAATAACTTACTTTAAGTTACTTACCTAAGTAGGTACTCAAATAAATGTGACCTAATTAAATCAACATAAGCACAAAAATAAATGAATGCTAAAAAAAAAGTAAAATGATTAACCTAATTTAAGTTAGTATAAGCATGAAAACAAGTGTAAAAAATTATAAATAAATGAAAAAAAAATGTTAAAGGATTAACCTAATTTAAGTTTGCATGAGGTATAAAAAAAATGTTAAAGCAAGTAAATACAAAGATTGTGTAAAAATTTGTTTTACCTGATAAGTCAGCAAAAGCATGAAAATAATTGTAAAAATAATATAAAAAAATGCAAAAAAAAATTTAAATAATTAACCTAATTTAAGTTAGTATAAGGTATATAATTAATTTAAAGAAGTGAATACTAAAAAAAAAAAAAAGTCTATGAACTAAGTGCATTGTAAGCGAATTAACTATGAAAAATGTATAATTAGATAAGCATACCAAAAATGTCATTGGTTATAAGTTAAAACTATGTAAAAGAAAATTAGTATTTAGAAAAAATATAGAAGAAGAACAATATATGTAAAAAATGCATGATATGTTAACATGACAGTATACATATTGTACAAAAATATTAAATAAAAAGAAATATTGTTTAGCTATCATTACAACACCAGATAGGGAACTTAAAATATAATATACATAAGATCATTAACAATAATAGAAACACAACCATGGAATAAGGGTAGAACGAATTTTAAGTTTCAGTTCTATCTCACTAATTTTTCCCATATAATATGTAAACTTTAATTTTACTTCCATTGCCCCTTTTAGATTGTATAGTAATATACATATTATATGCATATAAAAATGTCCAGCTTAAATTATATTCAAACTTTTCAACTTTCAACTTTTGAACTTTCAATTTTTTTTTCATTTTCTCACTACTCTATTTAAATGTTTGTAGGTATTACTTTCACTCTAGTATGCTCACACAGTCACACACCATTATAATAAATAAACTAAAATCTTACAGAGTAATAAATAACGGCCAGACTGTCGTTTGTAAAAATCGCACATCCCCAATAAAACCGTTGTCATCAACAAATAGTTCAATTAAATATGATTGATATTTAGTTAAATTATATTGTACGGTGTATTTGATCCAATTCTCGAATACACGATCTCGAGAACCCTCCGAACACCTGGAGGAAGGTAATAGCGTAACTTTAACTATTTTAATATAACTATCAACTGGAGTCGTTTTCATATTTATCGCATTTTTACGTTATTACAATTCTATCAATTTTTCAAATATAGTTTTTTCCAAAATGTGTATTTTAGGGTGTTTTATAAGAATGTAAAAAAAGCACGGACAAACCACGTTTCGACATTATTGATCAAAAACTTCAAAAACTACATATTTTTTCGTATAACGCGCATTTAAAAAAAAAAAAATACTTAGAACTGAATATTGTTCGAACAAAAAAATCGAAAATATCCCCTGATTTGATAATCGTATGTAAAACCACCTCAGGCAGGCCTCGGAATTAAACAAAGTTAATAACGATAATATTGTTTTTATTTAATAGTTTTTATGGATTATACCAAAGCTGGGCAAGTTAACCAATTATTTTACTAGTTAAAGTTAAGTTATCCTAAAATAAAAATAAATAAACCAAGTTAAAGTTTTAAAAAGTTACTGAATTTGAGTAACTAAATTAAGTTACAAATTTTCATGAAAATAATAACTAAGTTAAGTTACTTTTTTTAAAATACCTTTAACTTACTCATAAACGTTTTTTTTATCTCATCGTAGGAAAATAACTAGTTTTGGTATAAACCATAAAGTAAAACAAGTTAATAACAAATGCACAGACTATATTATTTTATAAATAATACAACTGTTTTAGATTATTGTTATAGCTGTAACTTACATACAGATCAAAATTATATTGTATTTGCAGTATAATTTAAATATTAGTATTTATTTATTAAAAACAATTAATAGTAGTTGGATTATGATTTTTTTCCATTTGTTTCCATTAAAATACAATAGAAATATAAAATAGATTATAGTAATATAGTACCTCTTTAATCATATTTTACTCAAAAAATATAAATTAATCTATACTGCTGCCAATTCTGCTATAAAGCAAATTTGTGAAATTAATAGTTATTTTCAGTTTTAAATGTTGTCTAATCTAAATATTTTAGATTCTGAGCAAAGCCATGACTGTATTGATTTTACAATGATGTGTGTGTTTTTTTTTTATTTTTTTGTGTATGTCATCGCCTTTTACGGCAGTAAAGATGCTTAGATTTTCTTCAACTGTATCTTTTCTGATAGGAAAGTGAATCTAGTTGGTACTTTGGGGGGGGGGGGGGGGGTTAAAAGTAAAAGATTCCTAATAGTTTTCAAAAGTGACATGAAAAACAAAAGAAAAATTAACAGGAATTATTACACAAAATCTGTTTTCGAGAAAATCAGTTTTGGTTTTTGGTGTAACTCTAAAACAAATGAGCGTAGGTACAAGACATTTTGACTGAATGTTTATATAGCATTTTCTATACACCATAAAATTTTCAAAATATTTTGATTTATTTTGAGCTGTTTACGGACATTATCAGTTTCCATTTTTTTTAGTTTTCTTTTCTATAAATATCAATAAAATTTTATTTGTTTGGTAAAAAAGTTTGAAAATTTAATAGAAGGCTCCTAGGTTATTGTTTCAAAGGTAGATGAAAAAAATTAAAAATCCTTAGTCACAGTTTTTATTAATAAGCATTTAAAGTTAAAATCTTGACAAAATACGGAAAAATCACGAAAATCACGAAAATTAGCAAATTATTTTGAGTTGAGAATTCATAAAAATTTTTATTTTTAAATCTATGATTTGAAAATGTGATACAAGATTATCCATAAGTTTGTCTACCTTTATCAATAAAAAATGTCTACAAGAAAGTCAAATTAAATTTTTGTGAGCGTTTGAAATTCATATTTTTACAACATTTTATATTCACTCAATATCTCATGTAACGATTTTCTTATTTTGTTGTTATTAAAAAACGTATGACTGTAGATACTTGAAATTTTCACTGAATTTTTATATTAGCATTTCTTATACACGGTAAAATTTTGAAAATAATTTGACTCTTTTTGAGCTATTTACGGACATTGTCAGTTTTCAATTTTTTTAGTTTTTTTTTTCTGTAAATATCAATTAAATTTTATTTATTGGGTAAAAAAGCCTGAAAATTCAATATAGGACTCTTGATATATCGTTCTAATAGCATTTGAAAAATATTAAGAATACATAGGCACAGTTTTTTTTTATAGCATTTAAAGTTCATATTTTGACAACATTTATCAAATTTATAATTTAATAATTATTTTGTAGTTAAAAATTTATAAAATGTTCAACTTTTATAGCTAAGGATTGAAAATTTAAATCAAGGCTCCACGTAAATAGGTTATATATAAATTACTTTATTCACAATAATATCATCAAATATACTTGGTAATATCATAGGCTAACCGTTTTCGCTCAGAATTGTTTTTCTTATACAATGATATTATATCATTGAATTCAAATTTAACACCATCCATTACAGTGACCCACTTGTAACCTATTGTACAGCAGAGCGACATCCACTTACCCACCTTTTTTAACTTAACTTTTAACTTTTAACTTTTTAACTAGTTACTGTCCAGCTTTAGATTATACACATAGAAAATTTGCACAACTAGTGCTTAGTCCATTTTTTTTAGTTTTAAATAGTTTCATAGCTGGTTAAATTGTTTACAGATTATTATTATAGTTCGTGCATACATTTATTTATTTAAATTACTATGGTAAGATGTTGTCTCTTAGCTATGTGTTTAAGACACTCTTCATAAATATGTCAAATTTGAAGGGTTGGGACGAGGTACTTTCCTTTAAGTTGTTTTTAAAAAAAAAAAACTCATCGGCATTGATAAAGTGTTTTTATGTGTATTAGAAGTCAAAACATGTTTTTATAGATTTATTTTCCCTATTAAATATTAAAAAATAAACAAGTGGATAATATTTTTATCAAAAGTCAAGACAATTATATTTCATCAACAAATAATTGTGTGCATAAAAATACGCACTTCAACTTTTGACTAAATTATATTATTATTTCAATTAATTTTCATAGGTAGAACTTAAATTATTATACATGACAAATTTACAATATAATATTATTATATTGTATTTATATTTTACTCACTTTTCAATGCATTTCGTGTAAAATGATTTATGCCTCTCATGGAATTCATTGAAATCTACACCTATACCTTATCTTGCAAAAATAACAATTTTGAATGAACACAAACCACCTATATTTTCTAAAATATACTGCAACATATTTTAAAATATAAAAATCGTGCGATTTTCCCACTTTGATAACCAATACTAATCCAATTATAGGCAATAAAGAACACACTATACTCATTGAAATTGTACGCAATATTTTTCATTTGTTTTAAAATATTGTTCGATATATCTGCTATGAACTACGCATAAGTCAATTGTATTATAGGTCCGTGATCTTATTGTAACGAAATTAACGTGTCGATGGGAATATAATCTTTATATTTTAAATTATAATAGCTCTAATTTCGTTAGAATAAAATCATTCTCCCATAAAACTGACTTGTGCAGTTGCAGGGGTGGTTCCGAGAGGAGGGCCCTAGAGGCCGCGGCCCCCCTCCCCAAGGCCCAAAACCAGTATTTCTAAAAAATTGTATATTGCTAGCAAAAAATTACAAACAAAAAAACATACTATAGTATCGACTGTTATAGAAACGTAAAAGTATGTAATTATTGGAGGTACGTCGGTGTATGACTCGTAGCATGTATCTGCTATCTGTATGAACTACGAGAATACTAATTAAGAAAAAAACTTGAATTTGTGTTGAAAAAATTGTTGTTTTGTAGTTGTTGTTATAAGTTTTGTGAAAATTATAACTATAACCTCTCCCTCCCCCCACCAAGTGTCTGGAACCGCCCCTGTGCAGTTGTGCATATATAGCAGTTCAATATGTTGAACAATATTATAAAACAGATGAAAAATATTACATCAAATATTAATGAATATGTACTTAGTGTGTTCTTCATCGGTGATATTGAATTAAGTCCATATGCTACTTTTATGTGTTTGAATTGTGTTCAGCTTATTATATTAATATCTTTGAATTGAGTCCCCGTATAGATAAAATGTCATAAACTCATAACTACCTATTAGCTGGTGGCGACCTTTAAACTTGCATATTATATTACACAAAGGTAAGGTGGGGTAAGTGTGAACGCTTTTTTCAACTATTATGGTCATTAAATGGTGCCTAATTTACAGAGAACCTAAATTTATACTCAAAAAGCCTGATAAATTAAATTTCAACTGTTTTGCGCTCATTTCAAAATATAATTTTGAAATCACACTTTCTCCATTATCTGGGGCAACTGTAAATCAGCTCATAAAAATATGTTATAACTATATTGAAACTTATTGAGGCAAGTGAGATAATCTACACGTTTTAATAATTTAATAGATACAAAAAAGAACAAAATTGAACCATTAGTTTTAGAGTTATGATCTTTTCTAATCATAAATTTTAGTCTTCCAGATTACATGTGTCAATTGATTTAGGTATTATCATAATGTATTGGTTGGATTACTGAATTAATAAATACTCAAATTAACTAATTACTTTATTATTAAGTATCAACTTTTTGTAAAAAACAAAAAATAAAATAAAATAAAATTATAGACTTATAATAATAATAAAATAATTTTTAACAACTATAAATTCAACTTAGAAAAGATTAAACTATATATACAACAAATTAATTAGGAACCTATATTGATTACTAGTATTATAATAATACATCACAGTAACGCAATTTGCCGTGACCGCACTACCCGTCCCCACCGGCCAGGCATGCTCAGTCATCTATGAGTAGGTATAAGGTCATAATACAAAACATGCCCTCTCTCCTTGGAGTTTTGTCAGTCATCCACTATTTAGAATTATAATTTCTGGCAACACTGTAATGGCCGGGTATGCAGTTAGTCGGAGCTTGCGAGGGGCCCGGCCGACGCAGAGTAGCTCAGACACACTGGAGGCTGCAAGGATGTTCGTCGTGTTTCAGAAGGTTAATAAAAGATTGTTGGTCGATAGATTATAATTTATATTAACTTAATGATTTAAAGTCAGTGTTTCTTTTCTATTATTCTTATTAAGTAATATCCTACTTTTGGAAAGAACAACATGATGCAACTAGTAGCTGGTAACTATACATTATACTTAATTTTATTAAATTATAATAATTATGGATTTATAATAATTTCGCATTTGATTTTTCACATTTTTCATTTGTTCGTGAGATTTGTGTATGATTATGCGAGCAGTACGTTATCAGGTAGGCAATCTACCTGCGGTAGATTGCTGACGCCGCGTGATGCGTACGTAAGTGTATGATTTAACTATAAAGTATCAAAAAATGCAATTAATTGGTCTCCAAATTTGTTCGCATTTATCCCCGGACAACGCTGTGTAATACAGCTAGTATACCTATTGTATAGATTTTTTTCAATTATATGCCACGTTAAATATACTACTTGATCAATGTATATAGCTGTATACTATACAGTTATTACGTGTACGTTTACGCAACAGACCCACCCTCGATCAATAAAGCCACCTTGGGGTTGACGAAGCCTGCCCTCCCATCCCCACGCCCCACAAACAAAGGGGAGCATGCGTAGATGCGGAATAGTTGGCGATCAATAAATCCGTGCGGCCGCCGCGCGCCCGCGCCGTCGGGATTATTTCTTACTTCTTATACAAGTTGCCACGTTTTTCTTGTAGCTTTACTTAAGTTTTCACTATACAATTGCTTACAAAAGTATAATTGTACAAGTTTTAATAATACTAGGAAAAAATAAAATTTTAAAAGTTACTTATTAGTTAAGTATATTACTCGGGTGGATATTTCGTCTCGTGTATGGCTCTGAGGTATTGAATTAAGAAATACTAGACTGCAGATTTTGATGATTCAGCGATGGTTTTGACTAGTTATATTAGGGTCGCACAATAGAACCACCCTCGATCAATAAATCTACCCTGGGGTTGACGACGCCTGCACTCGCAACCCCAAGCCATCTTCACTAACAAAGGGGAGCATGCGTAGATGTGGAATAGTTGGCGATCAATAAATCCGTGCGGCTGCCGCGCGCCCGTGCCGTCGGGATTATTTCTAACTTCTTATACAAGTTGCCACGTTTTTCTTGTAGCTTCACTTTAGTTTTCACTATACAATTGCTTACAAAAGTATAATTGTACAAGTTTTAATAATACTAGGAAAAAATAAAATTATAAAAGTTACTTATTAGTTAAGTATACTACTCGGGTGAATATTTCGTCTCGTGTATGGCTCTGAGGTATTGAATTAAGAAATACTAGACTGCAGATTTTGATGATTCAGCGATGGTTTTGACTAGTTATATTGGGGTTTAGTAAGTTCCTACACGAAACATAGCAGGTAAGCGGGTACATATGTGAGTTCCCTCACGGAAAAAAATACACCCGTACGTAAGTTCCCACACGAAAATTTATTCAGACTTAGGACTGACAACTTAAACGTAGTTGGTCCAAATTTATAATAAAAATTAATAATATTATGTATAGATATAGTCTACATATTATTTGTACTTTCGCGAGCGTTTGTAGTAAGACTTGTATCGGCAGAATTAGCACTAGCCCAAATACTAGGGGGGAAACTATATCAATAACAAAATATATCAGATTATAACTTAAAAAAATTTATACAGTATGAATATATGAAGGGTTTGAGCTTTCGCAATAAGACAAATAAAATTTAACTTTTTCTATTACTATTATTATAATTATTATAACTATTATTATTTTCTACCTATACAATTATACGAATAATATGTGAATTTTAATTATATATTTGGACTAGATTCAATGAAAAAATTGATTGTACTTTTTTTATGCAACACAAAAACAAACAAATTTTAACTGAACCAACTACATTTAAGTTGTCAGTCCTAAGTCTGAATAAAGTGGGAAGGAAGTTTGTATTCGATTTAATTTTTTTCGTGTGGGAACTTACGTACGGGTGTAATTTTTTTCGTGTGGGAACTTACGTATGCATACACGGGTGTGTTTTTTACCTGCTATATCTCGTGTGGGAACTTACATTCGCCCGTTATATTAGGGTCGCACAATAGAACCACCCTCGATCAATAAATCTACCCTGGGGTTGACGACGCCTGCACTCGCAACCCCAAGCCATCTTCACTAACAAAGGGGAGCATGCGTGGATGCGGAATAGTTGGCGATCAATAAATGCGGGCGGTTGCCGCGCGCACGCGCCGTCGGGTTTATTTCTTACTTTCTACGTTGGTTTTTACTAGTTATATTAGGGTCGCTTACTCACTATTAATGAATTATAACTTTAAAATCATAACCACATTATATTTGTTATTTATTTCTACTTGTAGCAGTTTAATGGTTAACTTAGGAAAAAAAAGTTACTTATTGTTACTATTCTGAGGAAAATAGATATTTCGACTATTACGCGGGAGGTTTCATAGAAATTCCGAAAATGGTCTTAAAAATTCATAAAATTAAGTTCTTGAATTGTGCAATATAAAATATATGAATACTTAATTATTTACATTAGTGGAGGCTTAGAGATGTCGTCAGCCCCCCTACCTTAATTTCGATATTGCTCGATGACTGGTGTCGAACAAATTCTAAAAACTGTCAAACAAATTCATACAAATGACACACAAAATATTTGGATACAAATTTTAGGGAATATCATTGTTGGGAGAGTTGAGAACACGTACGTGTGGTCACGGACTAACATAATACAATGAACTGGAAACGATATGGTCGGCGGGGGTCGGAGGACGGCCACCAAAAGGTTCCTCATACTGGGAACCGAATGTTTTCAGCGCTACCGGTGGTTTTTTTCGGCTTCAAATTTTGTATCTTAGTCCGTGATTTATACAGATGGCGTTGTAGAACCCCGGTCTGCATCGCGACCAACCGCACTTGTCTATTGTACATACATCCATGGCCACTGATAAGCTGCTCGATTCCAATCCATTATACCTATCACAGAATAATATAAAAACGACTCTCTATCAGCCACGGTTTAGAATATAAGGTCGGAAAACTTCCCACTCTCCACCTATTACAATATTTCCTCTTATTGAGGAAAAAACGTTTCCCAAGTTGCCGCAAAAGCGCTACCGGTTAGACGTATTTTGAGGTTAATAACATTATTTATATGCTATTCGGGGTTATTTTTATGGACTATATTAATATATTATTTTCTTCGACCATATAAACTATTTAGTTTATAATAAACTAGCTAGTTTATATGGTTGAAGGTTATTTTAAACTTGCATAATACTATAATGCCGTAACCTCAAAAAACGTATGTATGGCAGCGCTCAATTATACAGTGGCAACATTTAGAAATGAATTCGCCTCACTAAGGTCGGACAACTATTCATTATCAGCATTCCGCTTCAGCCGGGTTCACACTACACCGTGTCGTGTAGTGTGAACCTGGCTTAAGCTGATTGCTAATAATGAATAGTTGTCCGACTTTACCTTCTAAGACTGTGCGGTCAGCTGATCGTAATTATAAAAACGGAAACAATCCATAGTCCGATAACCTTTTATCCGTATACGAGTTGCGGCCTGAGGAATATAATTTACCGGGCCTCATTTCCCCACTATAGTATTTAGGCACAGTTTATTGCTAGCTGCAACCGTACCACTAACAGATTTGAAAGTTTTCAATCAAAACTAAATATTTCGTTCTACACTAGCCATCCTAATATCTATAACTTTTATTGATGTGTTACTTGGGGTTGAATCTGAGATTTACATAAAATGCAGAAGTACCTATATTAGGACTAAAATCAAAGAAAATGTGTGAAAATTAAGTGTTTATTAGACAACAGTTGACAAAGCTTATATAAAAAGAAATAAAGGGCCGTTTAATTTTGTTAAGCCATTAGGTAAGTATTAAATTTTTCCAAACCAATTATTTAAAATTGAAAAACTGATCGATATAAAAACATAAATAATAAAACAACAAAACAATAAAAAAAAACATATTTTTGGCAGACGACTCCGTCAACCTGATAAACAGTGGTAATTATTACGTGGCTGCAATTTATACAACCCTCTCATAGCCTGGTTCGTAATTCATATATGCCATTTTAATAAACTCGGGTCGCAATTCATACTCGGTTTAGGGTAACCACCATCGAATCTAAATTATATTACCCTGAAGATCAATACTACACACCTCCACTCCGGCTACAATATTATACCGATACGCTTTGATTTTCTATCCTCCATTTTAGATTCTGAGCCGTAGTTTATGAGGAACAAATATTGTTATAGTTATAAACATAACCTAGGAACAGAACCGTCCTTAGCATCAAATCAACCATTAAAGCTTATAAAACTGATTATTATTATTTAAAATACATCGAATTTATTGTTATTAATAAGCATTTTACAGATTATACTCTTGTAAATAATTAAAATTAAAATGAAGCATAACGTGGCAACTAGTATATGTAAAAAGTAATTACTAATGGACCCCGATGGTTATTAAGCCCCGACTATTCCCTGCATCTCAACAATGCTCCCACTGTAGTAGTTTGTACAAATGATGTGGGGGGTGTGAGTGGAGATGTCGTCGGCCACGAAGGGTGAAATTATTGATCGAGAGTAGAACTGTTAAATATAGTTGTGTACGTAATAACTGCTTTAGGTATAACTATAAACATCAATACGGTTGGTGTATTAAATATGGCGTCATATATTTGGAAAAATTCTATATACACCATAGACCTTATACTTATAGACGGAACATTGTGTTGTTACACCTTCCACAAAAGGTAGAGTTTCACATTTTCCAAAGCTCTGCTCACATGCGCGCTTAATGTATGAGAATTATTTATGTGACACGATAATATTATTGTATCTATATTGTGCATTATTGTTAAGTGTTAACAGTTATCCCTATAATTTCTGTAATTGATTTTATTTAAAAATGTAAGTATTTAACTACCTATTTGAGATAAATGTGAATTAAATACTTCAATATTATTAATTTAAATACAATATTATCACAATTATTATTGTGTGGAAATTTCAAAAAATAATTTGATTGAGAAATGGGAGTTGAGAATGGGAATCACTACAACTCTACTTCTCTTGACCGCACCCACAGACTGATATAATCAGGGAATAGACACTGTGTGTATTGGCAAAATCGGGCGATTATAGTCTTGAACATGGTCTCCGTGGAGCGTGATATTCGTTATCAATTAATATTTCATCAATATTATAAATTATTTGAAAAATAACAATATTATAATATTTAATTCATAGAAAAATGTGTACAAAACTGAAACTGACAACACTATACATAAATACTTTGAATAAATTAAAACTGCCATCATCTGCGGTCTATGGATTGTTTCCGTTTTTATAATTACGATCAGCTGACCGCGCAGTCTTAGAAGATAAAGTCGGACAACTATTCATTATTAGCAATCAGCTTAAGCCAGGTTCACACTACACGACACGGCACGACACGACACATCAATAAAAGTTATAGATATTAGGATGGCTAGTGTAGAACGAAATATTTAGTTTTGATTGAAAACTTTCAAATCTGTTAGTGGTACGGTTGCAGCTAGCAATAAACTGTGCCTAAATACTATAGTGGGGAAATGAGGCCCGGTAAATTATATTCCTCAGGCCGCAACTCGTATACGGATAAAAGGTTATCGGACCAGAATTCACAGGTCTCCGACATCGTAAACTTCTGTCGGGCCGCAACTCACCCACAACCAATAAATGAAAGCCAGTAAAAAAGTTAAAAAATTTATTTTTTATTTTTGAAACAATTGAAAATAGCTATTTTAAAGAGTTTATTTATGTGAAAACATTTTATTTTCATTAATCTCATTATTTTTTAGTTTATAGGTAAAAAGGCTAAAAATCGGTTTTTGTCCGGACGGCCGCGGCGGTCTCCCTCTACGGCTAATGGGTTTATCCTCACGGGACACTCTGTATAAGGTATTTTATTCATTTAATCAGTAAATAGTAGTATACTAGTACATAATTTCTTTAGTCACGTCAGAAATTCCGTTTACAGTGGTATTTAAAATATTTACCTATTCATAGTTCATACTATTATATTATAATGTGTAGTGTGTAATTAAAAATCACCGTTATTTTACTAATTTATTGTTTGTTTGTTTGCAGTGCATTTATTAACATAACTTGGGTTATACCTACCAGACAAAATGATAAACAGCGATTCTCAAAATTAAAAATTCAAAAAGGGGTCATGACAGACTAGAATAACAAATATTTCGTCGATATATGGAAAGAAACCATTAGATAAGGACAATATTACATTAAGTTAATCGACAGCTATTGGTTAAATCTATCCAAGCACCACCTCATTCTACGTTTGAAGAATTTTGTATGCCATTAATCATTATGATGTTCGGCTACATCAGTGATTTCTATTATTATCAAGTTAGTAAATTCGACATTCTTATTTTGAAAATGCACACAATTAAAGTGGCAAATATCACAAAAAAATTAATAAAGAGCTGGAATCACGTTTCTATTTACATTTAATGGTTTATATTTGTGGACTTAAAAATAACTACGTTACGTCATTGGACAGTACACCGCACAAATGAACTCATCTGTGTAATATTCAACAAGTTACAACCTTCACATAATGATTTAACTAAAAATTATATTTTATTTATTTTTCATTTAATGTGCATTGTGCATTTTTTGAATTTGAAAATATAATTTTGATTGAGTGTTTAGAGTATTTTATATTAATACTATAAGTAGGTACATACTATACTCTTTTTCACATAAAAATGAACCGCTCAGCCGACGAGAACTCGTTTTGTTTGCGCATGCCCACCACAAACGGGCACCGCCGCGAGCCTTGGTGTCGGCCGTCACGAAACGGCAGTGCCGCCGTCGACGACCGGCGATGACTGTCGACCAATCACAGAATGCATAGCTATCGTCAGACACTGTTCGGCCGCTAAGTCTGCATGTGCGAAAGCGGTTCATTCTTATGTGAAAAAGAGTATACATGAGTATTTTTTTCATAATAGAACGCTACGGTTTAAGCCGCATGCCATTTAATTATTAAATACAAATATAAAATGTGATATTTAACACGTTTTACATTTAAATTAATTTAGTCATGTTAATTTTATTTTTATCGAATAAAATTGGAATGGAGAAGTTATACGTTTCCAATTAAAAAAAAAATGTAATTGACTTATTTAATTAGGTACATAGTTTCTTTTATAATTGTAAAGATATTTTATATACATAAAACTGTCTTATACTGATTAATGATAATGTTAAAAACTTTAAATTATTTACATCGAAAATAAGTTATTTCAAGTCCGTGAATAGTTTGCGGGAGCATGAAAAGCACTAATTCTCTCATTAGGGCTTGATAAATGTACAAAAACTAAAAATGAGTGCTTCATTCGTACTTATCTACAATACTAAAATCCTGCCACTAACTTCACGCTGCAATATAACGGAATTTATTAATTCCTCCAAAACTGCTACATTATAATGCTCAATTGGTACTTCGGGGTTTTAAAAAATAATAAATTAGTGCTCCTTTAAAATTATATTGTCCGAGTCGATTAAGAAAATGTTGGTAAGTTTCTATGCATGTTCGGTAAGGTCTTTGGCATAGGTGCAAATTTTTTTAGTTTTTTTTTTTTTTGGGGGGGGGGGTTAAATAAAACAAGGTTCCACGTAAATAATCAATTCTGTAACCAAAAAATCTAAAAAAAATATAAACACAGTTTTTTTTTATAGTTATTTTAATTTCAAATTTGGACGAAATTATATATTAAATAAGAATAACGACTTTAGTTGTTTTCTTTAATTTAAAAATATTATTCGTAGGTACTTGAAACTTCTAAAGTATATTATTATAATATATATAAAAAGTTAATAAACAAATAATATTAATTTAACTTACCGGCTACCGTATTGATATTAACAAAATAATTATAATATAAAATATCCTAGGCTGACAAACCGTCTCCGCTTAGAATCATTTTTCGAACACAAAGATATTATACATCATTGAATTCAAATGTAACACCATTTATTGCAGTGACCCACTTCACTCTTGTTACCTAAATCGTATAGCTGAGTGAAAACCACTAAATCGCTTTTTTTGTCTTTTTTCCTCCATGTTATCGATGGCACTATCAGAACTGCTTGCGCCACAGAACTATAGAACGGCGCTGCCATCAAATTAACAATTTATAAGAACAATTTACATCATGTTAAAAATTTGCAATACTTATACAATTTTTATTTTATTTACTCGCTATTATGTATGTTGTATAGCTACCTACAAATAATAATATTAACTGTGGCTATTTGGAAGATTTTGAATAAGTTCTTGTTACTTCTCTACGCCCGTATTAGATGCAACTATTCACTTAACCACTTGAAGTAATCACTAATTCTTATATTTTATAAGCCTAGTACTGGAATATTATCATTTCCCCCCACTACGACCAATAATGTTTTGGATTTATTCACAACATTGAAATAAACTACGCACATTAATACATTATAATTTAGTAAAGCAATATACTTTATTAGATACTCATGGTTATTATGTTGATTACTTGGACTAATATTAGTTTTAGAATATTCTAAAAGAATTATTTGAGCACTGGTATTTGATGGGATAGTGGGAACTGGGAATTAGTAAATTTCAATATTTAATGTCCAACCTATATTAAAACTAGCGGGAAGGAAGATAACTCGGGTTTGGATGGAGCACTAATTTATGTATTAGTACCTTGAACTCATTAATAATTGAGCTGCACTAAAACTTGAAAGTATAACGGAAATTAGTACTTTCCATGCTCCCGCTAACATTAAGTATTCCGAAAATTAATAAATTTTAATTTAACATTATTATATTGTTTTTTAGAGCGTAAAAACGTATTCGAAAGAAAAAAAATGAAATCGTTTTCATCAACGAAACAAGAAATGATTATAACCTGTGTTATTGACATCAACAGTTCCTGCGGATCTTATTTAATATTTTAATATGGTAATGGATTCACTTATTGTTATTTTATTTTAAGTAGACGAATATGATTAAAACAATTGTAAGTTAGTTCAAAGTGAACTAAATTTTTACACTTTTACCAATTAGGACTCAAATTATATGAAATCTCAATCATACATAATTATAAATTAAACGCTTTTCTCCATAAAACAGGTAACAGGAAAAAATCTGAAATTGTTTTCAGACACGAAACACAAAACCCATAATATTTAGGCCTTTTTTACTTTCTGATTTTTTAAGCCAAAATATATCTTCAATTGATTTTTTTAATTTCATCAATTATACGCAAACAATAATGATTACACACTAGTTTTATTAAATATTCTAAATAATATGTTAATGATTAGGTAGAACTATTCCATTTTATTTGTTAAGCTATTACATATTATAATATCTCGTTTATTCAACTACATAATTCAAAAGTTATTGTTATTCATCCACTTAAACAAAAAAAAATCAAATACACAGTGATTTATATTAGGCGTTAAAAATAAAATTACTGTCGAACTTGGTTAACTCAAAATCGTAGATACCTCAAACTTTTTCCCCAGTCCCTAAAATTTTCAATTTAAGCAATGCAAAAAAATCGTGTATAACTCGAATATTTTCAATTTTATTTATACATTTAAAAGACAGATATACGGGTTTACTATGAACACAGGATAACCAGAAGGTTCACTTAACGGGAACTCGAAAATTAATCGAATAAGATTTAATATTAGAAAAACACAATTATAAGGCAAGAAGTGGATTGCTCGATGGTTTTAGAAAAGAAATGGCATTTGTGCTAAAACCGTAATTGGTCAAAGTGGTGATGTATATGTTCAAGTGGCTGATGATTGGAAAATAAAATTAAACAAATAATAAGAGAAAAAAATCCCAAAGACATTTTTATACATACGAAACAGATTTATTTTATAGGTGTATATCCTGGGCAAAATACTAGCTTTTAAAGGAAAACGGCGAAGTGGTGGTAAACAAATTCAAGATTGCACAACGTTGTTATTAAGAGCTAACATGGACGGTTTAGAAAATTGCCATTGTTGATGATAGGAAAATCCACAAATCTAAGACGCTTTAATGCAAAATCTAAATCAGTAAAATATCATGATTGAATTCCAAAAATGGCTTGGTATGCTCGTGATCGAGTAAACACGTACTGGATTCGGCGACGGTGGCTCACGGCGGCGATTAAACTGACTCCATCCGACAGCGGCTTGGTATTGCTAGCGGTGGAGGTAACATATACTGGCTTCGGCGATGGCGACGATGCCTACGACGGTGACACGGTTCACGGCATATTCACTCGAAGACGAAAAATACTTTATTCGAGGGATGAGAGAGTGTCCATGGACCCTATTCGATAACAGCTAATAAAGACCGTTCTTAATTTGTATATACGTAAATGGAATTTGTAGAATTTTTTTGTTTTCCTCTGTTATTACCTACGTCTATAACTTATTTAGTTAAATAACTAGCAGTGTTACTTCTTCGCCCTCAATTGTACATTGTATGTATGGACTCACTGAACTGTTCGTGATCTGTATTTGATTTATTGAATGACTTAACGTCGTTGTGTGTTACTTTCGTGGTTAACTGTTCTATACGTTCTTCTTGTGATTGTTGGTTATTTTGATTGTTCCAATTGTTATTTGGAGTTCCCTGATTGTTGTGTGATGGTTGATTGTTACAACGATTGTTCTAGGGAGGTTGATTGTTCCAATTATTCCTTCTTGAATTTTGGTTAGGCTAATTACTTAGCTGTTGAAGCCTATATTCTCAATAAAAAAATAATAAAAAAAAAAAAAAATAAACTTTGATTATTTGTATTATTTAAAGTTACTTATCTCAATTCAATTTAAATTGAAATAACCAGTTTGCTTCAATACCCTTGCATTTATTAAACCGAAGCCCTAATATGGTTATGTTAATTTTTTCATTCAATTCCTAGTACCATTCTTAGTAGTGTGAGAAACCGTATATTAAATCAGTACGTATATAATCGGATTACTCATAGCTAACAATTTTCTCCCAGCCACCGTTGTAGCATGAAAAGTTTTTCGATTTTTAAACTAGTTTCAAAGAACATTCGCAACTGAATATTGTTTGGCAAATCAAATGAATACTTACATACCTACAATTGACTCAAATAGCTCAAAATAATGGTCATAACAATATTATAAGATCAAACGTTCACGAATCAATTATCATTTAAAATATCGAAAAATTATCTGTTATTACTTATTAGTTAGGTATTATTGTGTTGGAAATCAATAATAATATAATTATTCTAAGTGTAATTTTAAGCGATTTTGGTCTTTAGTGTGTTAGAAAATATTATTGTATATTGTTAATCCGATGATTTTTATAAACATATTGACACAAACAGTGACAAACCGATGTTGGGTTATAGAATTTACGAGTCATCTATACTGCCCCTTTTCTGAGAATAGTTATTACTTTCTTTTCCTAAATTTAGAAATTATATTAGAACCATGGTATAAATTGTCTTCAATTTATCTTACAATATCTTAATTATCTGTTTTCCAAGGCACCGTCACGTGCGGTGAACTTTGTTCTCTACGATTATATAGACCACAAACACCATGTCGCGCGACAAGCCTTCAAATACTGATAAAATTATATTGCCAATTACAATATTAATTAGCAGATTGCATCCAAAAACAACAAGACTTCAACGTATCTAATTAAAAGAACCCTTCCTACATCACCAAACACACCAACAATACCACCTAATGAATCACCAAAAAAAGCTTTTTGCCACTCCTAATCGCTACGGCGTTCTCGTCGACACTGAAGACGACATCGGGGATCAGTCAGAAGTTCTCTGATACCACTACACATAATATGCCAACGAATGTCTCATTGCCACCATATATTTTCATAAAAGATGTGTAAAACCACTCAAAACTACTCTCTGAATTACGGAACTAATCCGCATTAACAACTTCATATGTAAATCAACGTGCTAACTATAAAGGCTGCACCGTATACAAGGAGCTCTAAAATCGCCGCCGTCAGCCATCCAGTTCGACTAATTTCAACCAGAAACACTAACAAAAGCAGACGCCTCAACACCAAGCATCACCAAACAGCTCGTGTTTGTTAGCTTCGTTATCTGTTAATTGTATATTATGTTTTTCTAATATATTATTGACATACTTTATATTTTGATGACTTAGCAGTTAGCCTTTCATGCCATAATCTTAATTTGTCTTTGATAATAATATTTGCTTGTGGTTCTTCTATATTTGGTGTGATGACTTTGAGCTTTAATTTAAATAGTTTTCCTTGTCTATTAGATGTACAGACAATCTGTCCATTTCTTGAAATTTATTTTTGTCTGATGATAGTTTTAAGCCTTTATCTAATGCTGTACAACACTAAAATAAATTATACTTTAATTCCGGCACGTCAAATAAATAATTATTATTCCATTTATTGTTTGCAAATGTTAATATTTTGATGTTAATGACCATTATTTTGAGCTATTTGTTAGTTGTAGGAGTGTAGGTATTCTTTTGATTTTCCAAACAATATTCAGTTGCGAATGTTCTATGAATCTAGTTCGAAAATCGAAAGACTTTTCATGTTACAACGGCGGCTGGGAGAAAATTGTTAGCTACGAGTAGTCCGGTTATATGAGAACCAATTTAAGATACGGTTTCGTACTCTACTAAACTGGTACTACGAATTGAATGAAAAAATTAAAATAACCATATTAGGGCTTCGGTTTAATAAATGCAAGGGTATTGAAGCAAACTGGTTATTTCAATTTAAATTGAATTGAGATAAGTAACTTTAAATAATACAAATAATCAAAGTTTATTTTTTTTTTTTTTTTATTATTTTTTTATTGAGAATATAGGCTTCAACAGCTAGGTAATTAGGAAAATCACGTAGGTAGTTGCTTTAGGTGTATATGTAGTTATAATATAGTATGGATTAAAAGAAGTATAGTTATTCTAGTATGGTACCATCGATGATGATCGGGGTTGGTTGGTCACATCTGGCAGTTCATGACGGTGATTTAGTGTAAGTTGAATTCAGATTCTATATATTGCAGATAAATAGATTTTTTCACGTCTTGGTTTGAATGGTGGTGGTTTGTTTAAAAGAGACGTGCGGTGATCATTTGGGCGAATGGAAAGCAAACTGTTTCTACATTAAACGAAAACACTATACTATATATTATAATATAATTAATTTGTACCTTTACTTTTGTGTATCATCATTTTATAATTGATAGTAATTATTCCGCGAGTTTAAAGAGTTTTGTATAGGTACTCTGTGTTAAAGTAAGGGAAGATTCAATTTTGTCCTGATAAGTAATGACTGTGAACGTGACAATGGGTGGTATCAACACGGTTTTGACACATTTGTTGTTACATAAAACAGTATGGTCCATTCTTAACCATTGATGATGATATTGTAGTGTTGAACAAATTAGTTATTCCAAAAAAAAAAAAAAAAACATTAAACGTAAATTAGAAGCATGAAAGGAGGTGAAGCAGATATTCAATCTTATGTATCGTACAAAAAATTGAAATCAATAATCGTACCTCGGAACAAATTACATAACAGATCATCAACACCATAAACTGCTGAAGCCGATAATAATGGAATTTCTAATGTGATAGAAGATGAAAGACATACAAATGAAGCTTTTGATATCCAAATTGGAAGCTTTAGTAAATTAGAAAAAGAGGAAAAAGATAAGACACATACAGAAAAATACTATACTCAAAAAAATATTTAAATGACATTATTAAATTTGGTCGAGAAGAAAAACAATTTCGGCGGTGGCTGTGGCTGTGTGTGTTTGAACTGTCTATTTTATACTACTTGTTAGTACATAACAAGTTGTGAAATTGATACTTTTATAAATTTGATAATATTAAAAAATAAAATTAATAGTTTCTATTTGAATACTATAATAAAATAATAATAAATATTAAACTGTTTTAAATGAAATAAAATATTTTAACATTTTGGTCGGATTTTCGCATTGAATTAACTAAGTCCGACTATTTACTATTCCATCACAGTTACTGACCTGGACTAAATTCGATTGCTCTCAATAAAATTAAATAAGGTTATAATACTTGTTTGTGGCCAGTACCTACTATTTATAATCAATATATTTGGCAACAACATGGGGAAACTTAATATCTATATCTGTTGTGAGAGATGAGACGCAGCGACTACATACATAAATACTTATCTTAACAAATATGTATGTATAATTAATATAAAAGTCCTGTTGGAAAATGTTTACAATATTAATTTGGTCTTCCGTGTTTACATTCACTATACCACTATAAGTATCATATTGCTTTTTAAAACTTATGTCGGAAATTTCATAAGTATTTTAATTCATATAATTTTAATACTCATCGATCATACATGAAATTTGTGGATGTCTTAATACAATTTGAAACAAATACTTAAAACGTATTTAAAAATAAATCTTTCTAAAACAACAATAAAACAAACGCAAAATAAATTTGTGATAATAAAACATCAGGGCATTAAAGAGTTAAGAGTTACATCTACATCACCAATTAACTTTATTAAAGTAAGTAGTAGCAAAGTTAAAGTAACAAAAAGAATAGGTATGAGTGTACACACACGATGAGGGGTGGGGGGGGGTATGGGTAATAGATCCCCATAGATATTCTGAAAATGAAGAAAGAATATTACAATACCTATTTATAATAGGGAGGTATAAAATAGTGAGACGGTAATGACAAAAATTAAATATTTAACCTGACCAGATGAATGACGCAACAGAACAGTGAAACTTGATTTTTAACCACACCAGGATAATATATTTTATCCTGTCAGTTCGAAGTCTGAAAAAAGTGGGACGAGAAGTTAGATGTTGCCAAATGTATTAATTTATAATGTTACTGGTCACAAAAAAAATGTTAACATTATTTAATTTTATTAAGAGTAATCGAGTCATCTTATCGAGTTATCATATCACTTTTACAACTATATATTATTAGTTCTAGAAGGTTGAAAAAAACATATGTGACGGTAAAAAAGTAGGTACTTACCTACCCATATAAAGTAAAAATAAAAAATTAAGTGGATTTATAAATATACAAAATAAGCTTTAATAAAATAATAGTTTAAATTCTAGAAAAACCTCCCATACTAAAGCATACATTGTATGTAGGTAGTTAATTAAAATATGTATTGTGTATTCTACATCTATAATTAAAACCATTCTTAGAGTTTATAAATAATAATATTTTATATTTATAAATTTAAATAATATAAAATCATTCTACTTTTAAATGTATGGTATGTGTAATGTGCATAGATAATATATAAAGAATAGGACGTTCCTATGTAAATCACACATTGGGTAGCCAGCCAAAAGAACACATATATACCATATTTCTGATTAAAACCACTGTGGTATTAAAATTGAAATATCGTTAAAAAACATTTTTAATTGATCAATAATACAATAATATTCTATTATTACCATAATAACCCAATAACATGCAACACTGCAACGGGAATCGTCAGTTAACCAAGTCATACCATACCGTTTCCATTATGTTTACCTTGGGGCACTTTCGTCTTATGGTTTGAAGCCAAAATATGTCCTATCCATTGTGTACCTATTTTCTATAATAATGACAAAATATTTTATAAGGTAATAAAACTCCCCAACTGTAATACAACCTGCTAAATAACCCAGGCTAATTACCTCAGATGTTGAAGTTTCAATTTAATAAAGGATAAAAAATATAGTGCAAAACAAATGATTTACATGTTTATTTAGAGGTTTTGCTTGCATCTATTCGTATCTATGGATTATGAATTTGGCTTTTACAATGAAGTATAGAACAACATCTTTTTACATGCATTCTTTTATAAGTTTTTTAGGAAAAATTGCTTTATTCAATTCTTTCATAAAGAAACTTGGTATCTGCTATTAAATTATATAAAAAGTCCTTTAGTTGATAATATGCAATTGGGTTAGTTTTTAAAATTTTAGAAGTAGTGAAAACTATCTTCTCTTCTGTTGACCGTTGTCAAATTCAATGTGCATCTTTATTAAAATTGTTTTTGTACTTATATATTATAACTTAATCATTAATTTAATTTTTTTTTTGTTTTCATTTGATTTGTATTAAATTGTATTTTAATCAGCTCAGTCTAAGCTATATGTGGTATATATTGTAGTATTATAATAGTAATAATTTATTATTTTAGATACATGTTGATTATTTTCTAATTCAAAGAACTTTACGCTGTAAAATATTTTTTAATATTTTTATATTACGTTCAACCTTTCTATTATTTATATGCTGTATGTTAAATAACTATTAATGTTATAATACGCGTAGGTACGGCTACTTAATTATAAGACTTTAAAATTCATTATCGTAAGAATTATTGGCATTATCTGTTTGAAATAATTTTGGCTAAATTGTTTTCAATATATTTAATTATGTATACCTAAGGAGTTTAAATCAACATTCTTTGTAAATTACTTATAAAATATATTTGATTGCGATTATGCTGTTATGTGTAATTTATTATGTACCTACTTTAAATCAATAATGATTAATGTTCGTATAATGTAGGTATGTATATTGTTTGTATATAAAGATCTTAATTTATTTTATACTGTAAAACTTTTGGAGTTTGGGATATTTAAAACAAATAAAATAAGTATTAAATATGTTTAGTGCATTATTTTACTGTTGTAAATACTGTTATAATTCATAGCAATCAAAATCTATTTAAACCCATAGTTTTTTAGAGTTTATTTGCATGTCTATTATGTATTACAGTTACAAATGTTACAACATTATAGTACCTACTAATAAAAAAAACCTAACCATTTTTTTTATAATTATCTATTTTTACCATGACTACTTTGAAGCATTGGGACTTTGGGAGAGTAGTCTATATTGGACCACTAACTTTTATTTTTACATTGATAAAACATCTTGATAACTTGGTCAAATATTTTTTTAAGCGACGTGCATACTTCTTTTATGGTTATCAGATGTCCACGTATAATAAACCACACAGTTTATAATGGCATAGTATATAAAATCTGTCGGTCAATATTACTTTTTCCATATTTTTGTGAGAAAATTGCATAGATAGGTAGGTACCTAACTTATTAATACAAATTAAGAATAACAATATTTATTTAGTTTAGGAGAACGAGGAAAGACGAGACACTTAATTGTTCAACTCGTTGTAGTAAGTTGAATTTTTCACAACAATTTTGAATTTATGTACCATTTATAACTTATAAGTCAATATTAGAATAGTATTCCTTAAGAATTAATAAATTATTCTTGCCTTAAAATAGGGTAGAACTTTTATCAAAATAAGTCATTTTGAGACGAAAATAAAAAATACACTGATATTATGCCATATCAATCAGTTATCATAAAATTATTATCAACAATCATCTAAATTGCCTCCATAAAATATTCTAAAGATGTTTTGACCATATAATTGTTAATAATGATGGAGGAAAACGCTGTTGCATCTTATCTCGTATACTCATCCTGCCCCTGCCACATGTTCCCCTATCTACTAAAAATTAACTGAAACTGCAGGTGCCGAAACTATCAGGAACTGATACCTTTATTTTTTTTTTTAATCAAAAAACCAGAACCAAACCGGAACAGTTATTTTATTTTTGGAGAACACGTATTGGAACTGATACAAATACCTTCAAAAGGTTCCAGTCCCTGGCAAAGGCGTCATTTAAGGGGGTGCAGTGTGTACATTTGCACCAACTTTTTTTTAAAACGCCTTCTTTGGCCTACAAAAAATAAATATAAGCGCCGATATACCTAAGTGCTTTATATTATAATACATATTTTATATTTTTTCAGTATTAAAAAAAAATGTATTGTACTAATGTTTAATTTCCAAGAATGTCTGTTATGGTTTGGTCGTCCCACAATATTATAATAATTGATAAAATTATAACACAAACATTGTGAAAAAGGATACCTATAAAATACATTTCTGGTTTTATTAAGCTAGTTATATTATATATTTTGAGTATGCAGGGAGAAAAAATGTGTAGGTTAAGTTTGGTTAGGTGTTTTATTATAAAGGTGATTTATACTCTACATTTATTTACTAAGTGTAAATATAACCACTGTACACTGATATCCACAATATAAAATAAATACATTAAAAGTACCTACACATAGTTCGTCAAAAATAGTAATAATATTGTGATATTTTCATAATAATATAAGTGAAATATTAAATAAATTATACAAATATTCTACAGTTTTTGTCTCCACTTGATCCCCCCCCTCAAGAAAAAAAGTTTTCTATATGGCCTGGTAATGATCTGAATGGCCTGCAAACATTTTGGTACCAACAAAAAAAATTTGAAATGACGCCCTGGACTCCCTGGTACAATATTATTAAAGCTTCGTAAAAAAAGTACGTCTAAAAACTAAAATGGAGAAAAAATCGCCAAATAAATGATTTCTCGGAAATTACAAAACGCGTTTTTACCGTTTCGTCGAGCCGATAGCTCGACGACAGCCTTCTCATGCAAGAATGTATAATTATAATACAATATTATCATTATTATTTATTATTATTATTTATTTATATAACGGGCACAAGGCCCAAAGGTAATATATTATATTATTATACTATGAATGTTGAATAAATTATTATGTTCACGTGGCTAATAAAACCCGCTACCCACCCGTTCACAATCAATATAAGATATGCTATGTGTGCTCATTGCTCAATATATAGGTACCTCGTACCTAGGCACCTATATAGTTATAATATATTACATATAATATTATAGACAATTTTAAGAAATTTTAAAGGGCGATATATATTATTATGATTTATACAGTGTGTTTCAACAATAGTATGTTCGCCATCCTCTTTTTAATTTAATAATTCATAATATACTACAATTAGAATTTTTACTATAATACCTACTAAAATACCATATTTTTAATTACTTAGAATTGTTTATACTATTTAAGGAGTGTGTTGTGGCGATAAACTTGATTTTCAAATGACAACTATAATTTTTTTTACTGTAAATTATTTAGCAGGTGATTTGTTTTAGATATTTTTTTATGTATCTATTTAAAAATGTTAACGAGTAGTTTTCGAGTTATTATTTGTCCTTGTCTTACTAAATATTATGTATTTATGCATTAAGATTAACATAGTACACCATGGAAATGTTGGTTAAATTTGTCTTGAGTACCTATGTAGTATATAATATTATCTAATAATTAAATTAAATATTACATAATATGTTTTATATTTTTGCAAGCCATTTTTAAGGATCAATATCTTTAGAAGCCAGTAGTTAGTTAGGTACCTACTTATAAACATTTTGATACACAACTCACTACTCAGAAACTATACTCGTTCAAATTTTGATTTATATACGACAAAATTCAAAAAAATTATCTACTTAACAGTTTACAGTTTGCAGTAACAAAGGGATGTTCTCATTTGATGAACCAAACATAATACCGTCAAAAAACATTCCTGATACATATTGTACAAAAAATCGAAGTATTTAATACATGACCTTTAGGTGGGTACACGTGAAAAATTCAAAAATCAGAATTTAAATAAATGCAATATTAAACGAAAAAAGAGGGTTGGAATGTTTGGTGAATCACTCTGTATACTAAAGTCTAGTACATACTGCTGCGCATATTATCTGAAACTTAAATATTATGGTGTAGGTATATGTAATATTATAATATGTATTCTATTATAGGTAGGTACTTTGATTATTTTTACTGTCGGCAGCGACCCGTCCGAAATATGTAAATGGGGTTCGCGTACCTACTTACTAGTTACTACTATAAATTATTATTATTATAATTTATATTTTATATAGGAAGTATACGCGTACAAAATGTATACGGTATGAACTATGAAGGACGTATATAATATACGCGAGAATGGAAAAAATTAAACGACGATCGCAGTCACGGTGCAACTCATGATTAATTGGAAAATACGGAGAATCGGTTTCCGAGTCTAAATAAATTGTTGGTTCCCGAAAAAAAATACTTATCATCATATAATATAAGTATCATGCAACAGCTCGAATTGATTCCCATTTAGGTATTATTATTATCACTGCGTGAATATTCACCAAAAAAGTAGATAATATATTTTCCTTCTACATCAGAACGAACTATAATATTCATGTTGATGTTGCATGTTGCCATAACATGATTCAGATTTGTATTATTACAAATATTTTATTATTATTACACTTACGAATGTTTGGTCTTATTTTTCTTCGTCGGATTTCAGTACCGTTAGCTTAGAATTTTGTATTAATTGATTGTATTAATCCGCCGTAGGCTGAATTAAATAAAAACGACAAACTTGGTATAACTTTGATACTTAAGAGTTAAATTATACACTTACGTACAAACCACACGGGGTCCTCGATCTATCGCAAGTAGATAGTCTACCTGATAATATACTGCTGTGAATCTCACGGACAACGTCGGTTGGGATGGTCATACATTAAAATATAATATCATTTATACATTCAAAAAGACATTGAAAAAGACAATTCATGTTACACCCAAAAGGAGTTGAACAATCATAATTTTTTTTCCGGACAATGCCGGGTAATTCAGTTAGTATATAAACATGTATTAAATTAATTTTGCACTATCTTTAGATTTTAATTTTAAGAGTAGAGAAGCCAAAATTTGTTTCGACTCCCTGCTGCGTGTTCGACCTTAATGCACACCACTGCATTTTGGCAATAATGCGAGTATAATTAATGTAGTAATTTTTAAAATGTTACCAAGCTTGTGACAATTTTTTATATAGTCATAATTATAATTGATGTAAGGACGTACCAAAAAACAGTACCTGTTCCCGGGTAAAATTTCAGAACTCACTCAAAATTAATAATATTGGACCGAAAAAATAAAAAAATAATTAAAATTTGTTGTGTATTTAAAGTTGAGAAATTATTGTTATTATTTTAAAATCGATCGAAACCCGATAGATTTTGAGTAGGTACCTATATACTATAATTGACGGCATTTAAGATTTAAGTATAGAAACTAGAAAGTAAAAAGCAGTACTGCAATGTTATCCCATGCAGCAGCAACAGCATCAGATAATCGTCTCAGCATGCCTAACCGCGACGTTACAGTTTATAGCTGAAATACATAATATAGATAAATATTTGCAGCGTAATATTATACACGGGTATAATATGAAACATATACACTCATTTTGTCGATGTTCATACGTTTTTGGAAATATTTTTTTTCTTTGTTTAAAGTTGTTTTATGATCTAAATGTTTAAGTTTTTACTTTTTTAAAGACAGTATATTTTAATTTCATCATCAATGTGAACGAAAAATGTTCACAAAAATCGTTAAAATTGCAAAAATTCTCAAATAATTTTGCAGTTATGAAATCATAAAATATTTTCTTTCTATATCTAAGATTTTAACTTTTAAAGTATATTATTTTATTTTATACACATTACACACGATGAAATTTTCAAATTAAATGTTTTCACCAAAAGTTAATTTAATCTACCTACTGTATGCTTACTTATAGACAATAGTAACATCAATTACTATAATAGTATAAAACAATATCAATAAATATATACTTAGTAAATACTAAATAGTAATATATAGGCTTATAGACAGTTTTCGCTCAGAATCGTTTATTGTATACACTGATTTTAATACATTATAATTTATATCATTGAATTCAAATTCAACACATACATTACAGTGTCAAACACGAGTGACACGACACCTGCTTCTGTATAGAAGAATGGTAGGTACCCACTTACCCACCCACCTTTTATCTATTGAAATTCTCGGAAAAATATTCTGCTTAAGAATATGAAATTAAAAATATATGATGTTGCACAAAAAATAGAAAGACTTTAAAAACAAAATTATAACAATAAAAATTAGTAATAACAGTATAATTGCTGTTAATTGTTTCAACAAGTATTTTTTGTTACATTTTCCATCTTATATCCTTATAAAAAATTATAATTTAAAAAAAGATAATTATTAAAATATTAAAATTAATAATGATGACTATAATTCTTCACTACCTATAATACGGATATACCTATATATAAAAAATTTTATTTACTTATTTGTACGAAAAATTCCATTTACAATAAGGATTAAAGATAATAATTTTAACAGCAGCAGCAGAACATAGAAAAATTAAAAAAAATAAAGAATAACAATAAAATATAAAATAAAAAAAATTACTTACAAAATGTGTGTACTTCTAAATAAAAATAAATATTTTTTACTTTAGATTTCGCTTTTTAGTTTTACTTTGTTATTATTACTTATGCTATTTTGGGTCTTGTTTTCATCTCGCTGCAGACATTGCGATTATTATTATTATAGTACGATTGCACGAATGTACAGTACACGCTCATCTTATAAGATTATATCAATAATATATTAGGTATTATAATTTATAGTATATTTGTATATTATAAAACAGTTATTTATCATGTTATCTGCTGTCTCGACTGTTTCTGAACTTCCGGTTCAACTTTCGTACCCAAGACCACTGACGATTATCAGCCGTCCGTCGGCAGTGAGCCTCATTCGCGGTCAAGTTGTTGTCGTCGTCGTCGTCGTCGTCATCAGTTTCACGGTCGGTGGCTGTACACGACCAGCAACGTGACGTGCCACCGATATACGACGACGACCAACTACGTCGATCCGCGGTCGCTCCGCTGGCCGACCAGGCCGAAGCCACATCGTCGTCCTGGTCGTTACCGCTGTTACCGTGATCGTGGCGGTGGTACTCGTCCGTTGAAAAATCGCACCGGCGGTCCGCGCACATTGACATGATTTCCCTCAACCTGTGCGATCTGGTGAAGCTGTTGCTCATCGCCAGGCCGCGATGCAGCTCCGACGCTGACTTGACCGAGTGCAGTGCTGATACGATTTCCGCCCTCTCCCTGCACATCGCCGGCATGTCATAATATATATTATTATGGGGGATTGTAAATATCCAGGTAAAAAAGGTAAATTCCACCCGTACAGGTTAGGTTAGGTACAAAAATGGATTTTCAATAAAAATAAATATTTTTAAACCAAGCGTTCCGTGACTCCAGCACGTGACTGTACTGTACACAAAATATAAAATAATGAAATATCCATGGATAATTACGTAGAAAACGCATCTCATTATTTAGTGGATTTTGACAAAAAAAAAAAAAATAATAATAAAGAAGTGATTATTTGATTGATTTTAAATTTATATTTTAGAATTTTAGATAGTTATATTTTGACTCGTCACTATTATTATAATTATTACTATTTTTACGATTTTTATTAATTATTTATGACTTATACATATGTGGTAATTGGTGACTTAATATGTGAAATATATATTTATTTAAATATTTATAATGACTAGTCTATGTTATGTGTTATAACTCATTTTGTTATTAGTATGAATATTACAAAAAATAGGACACACTAATTTGTATATTAACAGTAAGTATAATAATGTATTCTATTTAAATTTATTATATTTTATATAATAGATTAAATATTAATAATAATAGATGTTTTACTTATATAAGTGAAATCAAAAATAACGATATTGCACGATCAAATTCCACCACTTTTTATAGTAATAATTTAAGTTCTTTACTACATATACAAGTTACAACATGATATCCTTCGCAGTTTTTTCTCACGTGAAACCGTATTTCAATATAATTTTGCAATGACACAATAACCAACAATAGTTTGCATTTTTGTAGGTAGTGGAACCACGTAAATAAGTTTTTTTAATTAATTTTACCCCTTAAAAAGTGAGGGTGTGCCGTGTGGCGTCCCCTAAAGAGGTTTGATGTGGGCAATCGCAATGGCATCTTAAGAACAATTTTAATTTAAAAACAAAATCATATTTAAACCGTTAAAGCGTGATCAATTTACATAGATAAATATATAGGTTATAATATAACCTTTAGCCATAACGATAACCTTATTTCATACACAATATAATATTTTGTATAACATATTATATTGTAACTTATCAATTTTTTTGTATAATATATACTTATAGTCACATATAGCTCAAGAAATTGCTCTGAACACTACAGTTTTAGTTTAACTAAACGACTATGAAGGCCACCAGACCAATAACTAATAATAGGTCTTATATAAGGGCACATTAAAAATATATTCAAACTAATTTGACATAAATACATAATACAATATGAAATATGCTTATATTGTAAAGATACAAAAAAAAACAGCAGGGGATGCGTCATGCGTCTGTAAGATGTACAATGCATTTTGAGAAAACATTACTATTATTCTAAGCTGGGAATGGCCTTGCATTAGTTTTAATTTAAACGACCAGAAGAATAATTAAGTGTGTGCACTGTACTGCAGGAGTATAATATTTTTGACCTATTGTATTAAAAATACGTACAACGAAACATGATATTTTATACGATACCACGGTTGGCGAATGAATTAAGATATGTCGAGGATTCGTTAACGATGTTATAAGAGGGGTCATATTATTATTATAATGCATTAGTGCGTACATAATATTTTTTTTAAATAAAGGGGGTGAGAATTTTTGTTGAATTTTCCCGAATTTTGGCTAACAATAACTATAACTAGTAATTACACATAATAATATTATCACGGATATATCCTCTAAGATAATATTAATTTTTTTTTTTAAATAAATATTCCTATACTGAAATAATTTTAAAACACCTACGAACGGCTCTTGGAACTTTTATGTCTCATCCCTATATACCGAACCATTGCCACGGTAAGACGCAGTGCCGTGACGAAGGACTTTATTTAAGGCATGTGCTTCAGTTTAAAGGGTGGTGGGTGTCCTGGAGACTAGAGGCATTTAAAATATTATAATAATTTATTGAGTGTGTACTAAGACTAAGCCAATCATTCTCAGTTACCATTTACGTAAATACGTAATTACTTAAATAAGTATTTATAATGTATTACTTATATAAATTATTGTGCCGCATAAGTTAATGAAGTTCGCCACGCCACTGGTAAGACGGCATTAAAATATTAAATAATCATCATGGTATTATCAGCACTCGTACGCGTGCAATATGCATACTTGTGTATGGAAGAGTTCGTTCTGGACGAGTTCCACGTGTAATAATTATTGATGGCGACCCCGCCATCAGAGTTCGAAGTCCGCGGACTGTTATCATTTTCGGGGTAATCCGTGGTCAGGTCTTGCCTGGTGACCACACGATGATCGGCCCGCCCACCATGGAACAGCCGAAGCAAGTTCGACGTCGAGTCTTTGCGGTTCGTCTTGCCCTTTGACGATGGCATGCAGAGCAGGTACTATTATTATTATTATAGAATATGCCAATGAGTTTTACTTAATTTTTAATCATTAGAAGACATCAGTGTACTATTATCAGTGGCGTACGCATGGTGAGAGGAGAGGAGTAGGGTATGGAAAGATGCGGGTCCTTTTGACTATTTGTTTTTAAAATTTCGGCATTTCAAGAAAATATTTTTTCTAGCTATGGGTATTTTTATAATGCAGGTTAGGTTAGGAGCCGAGGGAGGGAAAAGTTTGAATACATCTGCCCTACGCCCACGCACCCTCGAATACGCCACTGCTGCCGCAGGGAACTGAATATTATTTGAATTATGATATTATACAACGAGCATTACTATTATTAACTCACTGCGATTAACTTGGCACGTTCAGACTGTTCTATAATATTTTATCGTTGATGCGTACGGAACTCAATAATTTATAGTTTTAACATTGTTTTGTCGTGTAAACCGTTATTTGATTAGATTTTTTTTTACACTCAGTTTCGTCATTATGGAAACGCGCAACTATATGTATAGTTTATAATAATCGATTGACGCTAGAACCATATGTTAGGTTAGTATGTGTTTCGCGGTAGTTGTTGCCAATTATTATAATACATGAGTATATTATAACGAGTATACTGTGAAACCTTTATACAAGGTGGATGTACCGACATGCTCACACACCATTGTATATGGTCACCGAAACCAAAGTTGGCGTAATCGGGAAAAATATGGTCAGCATGAATTTAACGAAACGAAACTCTATTAGGGCAACGAAAATCCATGAATGATGGTCATAGCTATATTATTTACAGTTAGAACTCAAAAACGAACCAGCAACAATTGACTTAGTAACTTCAAAACATGAAATTCAAGTCTCTAATAAACTAAGGGGTGGCATAACGTATTATGTTCATAACAAAATACATTATATCGAAAACAATTTGATTGAAATCCCTAATCCAAATAGACATTTTAAATACACCAGTTACAAAACACGCTATTAATTCGACACACCGAAAAAATGTCAAATGGGACACACAAAAAACAATGAAACATATACAACCATATTATTAATATAAAAGCAGAGAATTAATTAGATTTGTTGAAATATTCTTAATTTCTATAACATTAAAGGTCATATAGACTAAGAAAGTTGATTATTTTTTATCTAAATATTTTCATTAATTATTATTAAATTTTATTATCCTAAAAACAAAACTAGGAATTGTTTCAATAAACTTAGATAATCCTCTGCTTTTAAATTTATGATTGTATTTTCATTGTTTTTCGTGTGTCCCAATTTATATTTTATCGGTTTGTCGACCTGATCGTTATCTTTCTTTCGTCAGTTTTTAATACCCTATCGGCTCATTGTCTTAGGATTGCGATTATTTAGTAAATTTCTGATTTGAGTGCTGGTCGTCAACGGTTGGTTTTTAATTAACCTTCGGCTCAAAAAGTGTTGATGGATGATTTGTGTTCGACGCGATTGTATTGTCTTTGCATATTTTTTGCTTTGTATAACTCGTGTCTAGCTCGTTGGCCGCTATTATTAATAGTATTAATATGCAAGGCTGGACATTAACGGGCTAATAAGTTAAAGATTATGTTAATTTCAACTTATAAACTTAACTTAGTTTGAGGTTTTAATTAACTTAACTTTACTTAAACTCATTTGCCTCTATGTTAATCATTGTTTACTCTAATCTATATCAATATTATTAAGTAGTATTTATATTTGTTTGTTTGTAATGCACTGACACCGTCAGGGCGTACCTATGTATTATAAATAAATAAATTAAATCATCTTATAACTTTTTTTTTTTAATATTCCCAGTTAAAAGGATTCAATACAATTTTTCAGAAATTCAATACAGGTAATTTTCTGCATTCACTATGCAGGTTATGTAAATATGTACGTAGGTACTACACCGTAAGTGAACATTATAGTGTGTAAGTGTGTAAGGTAACTAAGTTCTGAATACTATTTTTATTAATGACTTCGACATCTTTGGTTATTAATAAATCTACTGAGTAAAAAGTCTTATTATATAATTTATACATATTGAATTTATATCGATTAACAACCACAATTAAAATATTATAGCCAACATAATATTATAAAAACACATAACAATATTTTCGAGTTTGGTGGATTATACAAAATCGAACAGTACATAAATAGATTAGATTTTGCCATATCCACCACAGTGTGCAGTATATACATAGTGTAGGACAAAATATAAGACAAAGACGATAATAAAACATGTACGATAATAATAACAATACGCGTTTGCGTTAGGAATTCAATTATTATACAGCACAGTAGTATATATTATTATGGTATACATAAAAATCGCTTGGCTGTAAAATGAGTTTCGGTTCCATTATTCTACCCTTCACCATCATTTGCCACCCCCGTTTTCCCATAAAATATATTTTGCTAAGAATGCCACAGCAGCCTTGGTAATAATGTAGCGCATTTGTTGAAGACAATTGGCGGCCGTCTGTCATTCGAGACTTAGGTCGTTCGTGATCCCCGATTAGCGCGATAAATATCAAATCGTAGAGTTTACAAACCGCATGCGTCAAGTCGGGTTTATTTCGTATTTTTTTATTATTATTATTATATTCGAGGAGTTTGCAGACACGAAAATAATAATAGAAAAAAAAAATCCAAACTAAGTGACTTTACATATTTAGTGTATCAATATATAACTAATATACGACGTCAATAATATCTCGCAGGCAGTGTTCGAAAGCGTCAAAACGATGAATTTTGACTTGTAATCATTCCGTCCACGGTCGGATTAAGGGGGTGGGGGTCATAAGTACCAAAATGAAAGAGCCCAAATCAATTTTAAGCTGATACATATTTTTCAGTGATTTTAAAAACATTATCTATATTTTTTTTTTATCGACAAAAACAACTAAATAGTAAATACCTACAAAAGCACTATGGTATAGAAAATACGCATTTTACTGTTAATTAATATCTTCATTAATATTAATAATATAATGAATAGTTAATAATTGTATTTATGTTATTTATATGTGGTAATACTGCCATTTGTGAAATAACTAGCCTTAAATGAAGTACCAAGAGAGTTGGCTTCAAGTAAAGCAAGAAAAAAAAATTATTTGATAAAATGGTTTTTGTTTTATATATTAACTTTTGTTTGATATTTGTAAATAATTATACTGTTAATAAATTTATAAGTTATTAATGAAACTTGAATTAAATTAATGAAATATGAAGTATTAACTTTTATTACACTACAATTAGTAATTGTATAGACACCTATTAATTTTATAATTTTATAATGCAATTGTCCATTTGTGAAATAGTTAGAAAAATGCATCTTCCTGCGAGCGTAGCGATTTGCTTGGTAAAGCATGTTTTGTCGAAAGGGCCCATATGAAATTTCTGCCCCGGGGCCCCAATCCCGACCTTGAATCCGTCGAAAGTTTTTGGATAGGCATAGGTAGTCACTTTAAACGAACCACTAACCCCGGAAAACTTGTCGTCGTGTACGACAAGTTGCGTGCAAGAACGCCGTGCAATTCTTCGTCTTTCGTTGAAAATATTAAAATGTCGTAGTAAATATCATATATGTTAATAATATATATTATATTGGCCAACCGGCACGCTGTAAATTTGAGAGGGGAAAAAACGTTTATCGCTATTACGTCATATTTTAACGCGCCCAAACGAATAACACGAAATTTTAATGTTATCCACGTACCTACCTATAGGCTATAATATAATATACGAATAATTAAAACTACTGGTAATATTTTATTTCCACCCGAGCCCGACCGAACACAAGCCGTTGCGCCAATACGCGGTTTCGCGATTCGACATATATTTTGTTTTTTAATCTAAATTTATATTTTTATTTGTATACGACACCCGTTTCAAATAAAATAAAACGTTTAAACGCATCGTACTCGGCAATAATATTATATAGGTATATATTTGTGTACCGGCAATGGCAATTATCGTTAACTTCTGTCGTAAAATAAAAAAAAAAAATTGTCCTAAGTTTGCGATTGCCGTCTACATTATTTATAATATATAATATTATAATATAACCAGTATTAAGTACACAATATTACGCTGTACACAGAGTAATAAAAATAAAACGGTCGATGTATATATACTTTAATATCGTGTTATATTACCGTTTTGAAGAAGACCAGTACCTATACTCGCGTAAATATACATGGATACCATTAGGTGATACTTTTACACGATAGGTATGATATACATATTATTATAAATAATAACTATATATATTGTAATATATACTATACACGCGTGTCTCACGACGATTCGATATGACATATATTATCTTATATATTATACATATTATCCGAGTGCGTAATCTTCAATCGATACGATCTTTACATACATTATCTTCAATTTATTCATGGTCAAACCATCTACTTTCAGACGTACGATCAAGACCGTGATTAGTATACCATAGATCGTCATGGTACATATTATATATTAATTAAAAAATATAGTAAACCTAACCATAACTAATAACTATATTTATATAGTAATAATAAGTGAATCATTTTAGTTATTTTACCTATTAAATAGTTATATTTACTATAATTTGTTAAACTATAATATTATAGTCATTTTTTTTTCCGTGAATGCACAATTAATAGGAAAAATAAAGGTGAGCTAGAGTGAATCGCCATGTACAAAATATAACGATTGTATAATATAAGTTCATAGTGCATAGACCTGCAGGGTTCCAGCTCGTTCAAATATATTTGTCATTTTTGAAATGTTGATAGAAATACTTATGTTATAGTAATTTTGTTATTTTAAGTTGCAGTGGGTTATCCATTTATAACTTAGTAATCGTGTATGGGACACCCATTTCGTTTTTAATTGGTTGTATTTTTTTGGAAGTTTTGTATAGGGTCCGCAAAACCATATTTAGTATAGGGACCCGAAATTTTATGTAGGGGGGGGGCTGTCAGGAAAAATCAATATTTATCGTGTTTGAATGGGTATATGCGAAATACGATATTAATAATATGTTTTTACATTTTACTTTTAATAAAGCTCGGTTACGCCATTTAGTGACTACTTATTTTGGAGATTCAGTTTATCACCATTATCATCAATCACAGAGGAGCTAAAAAATTAGCAGAGACAATATTAAAAGTTACAACGGATATGCATGGAATGTATTTGAGTTCCGACTAGATGTTGTTCGTGTAAACAAGGGAAGCCACATAAAACATTTATATATAGGTACCATTAAATAAATTTAAAATATTATTGTTTTATTTAATGTATCATAATATAATAATGATCCTGCATCTTACCCTAAAACCTAAAAAAAATAGAAGCATTTTAAATCATTTTGAATACCTAACTGTGGTGGCCCTGTGTAATATAGGTACTGTTAACGCAGGCCGTTTTTTAATTTAATCCCATCGGTATTTATAGATGCGGAATGTTTTTTTACGTACCTATATATATACCTATACCTATACTTAATTTAAAATATATAGAATATTAAGTCGGTGGCAAACAGATTACACGTCAATTTGTATTCTTCCGGGACGAGAAAATAAATTAATGAGATTGTTGATAAAATATAGGTAAATAGGTAATAAGAATAACAACTAATAACATTTTTTCCGCGTGTAAAATTGTCTTTGCGCTAAGCGATTAACAAATAATAAATGTATAAAATATCGTTTGATTTCCGTGATTGTACTACATAATATAATACTATAAATAGTAAATATTATGATTTTAATCACGAAAACGTGACGTTAAAAATAAAATATATAAATGTCACTTCCCGAATGCGATTAAAATAAATATCGTCATCTTTATCGCGACAGTGTGACTGTAAAATAATATATTATTATAATATTAATTGTAACACAGCAGTGAGATGTGATTGAACGAGTAATAATAATTAATAATATATAAACTGAATTTGATTATTATGGTTCCCGGCTCGGAGCATACCAACAAAATAGACATAGACGCAAATAGCCCAACTTTTGGGCCTCCTTTCAAGCCTTCTCCTCCTTATTTTCGGCAATAAAAATACGTATAATATCTATAAGTACCTAATATTATATTATATGGGTGGTATCTATATAGTTGCATATAGTTGTAGATGGACGATAGTCGTCAATAGCCATAATTATAGATAATAAAAAACCACGGATAAGCTATCTATAGTAAAATATACCCTTTCCTCTTGGAGAAGCGTACCCGAAGTTATTTAAAAATACTACCCTATCGATACCACTGTTACCAGTACAGTAAACGAACGATATAACCATTCCGTGAACTGAAAAGTTGACAGAGTATCATATTTTCTATGCCAGAAACACTAAAAAAAACAGCCCTGGTTCATAAAACTACTGAAACACGTATGATGCCCAAGGCGTTTGTGGCAAGATCAGTGCAATTATGGCAGGCAATCAACTTGTTAACAGTGTGGTAAAAAAATATAGTTATTATAAGTATGTATTATATTATAAGTTATAACGTTTACATATTATTTTTCATATAAACGTCATAAGATCAAGTCGAAAAGGTAAGTTTAACATGATCTATTAATAATTATATTATCCAAAATAAAAATAAAGCTTGGATGTAGCCATTTTCCTCCAGCACTTATCGCACTTATTTTCCACAAAAAAAAAAAAATCTTGAACATTTTTTCCAATAAAGAATTTAGAATATTATGATAAATATATTTTTAAAACACATTATAATATAAACAAAACAAAAAAAAATATCTATGAATTATTAAGAATTATATTTTTTATAAATATTATATTATTCTATTGTCAAATTATGTTGAATACAAATAAAATAAATTGCTAAAATATCGGCTAAATATTTTAATATTTCAAGGAAAATGGACATGATTTTACAAAAAAATGTGTTCGGAGGAAAATGGAAACTAATTTCCTCCTCCTTTTTGTGGAGGAAAATGGTAGGTATTTCATTTTTGGAGGAAAATGGTTCCATCCTAAAATTTAGTACGGATCAAGTAATGATGTGTTGCAGGAAGGTAAAATTCCGATAAATGTTGCCACCTACTGAGTATCGACCATTAATTGTATAGGTTGTATGGACATCATTGTCCATTAATGATATCTGAATTATGTATTCTGCAGACTGCAGCGTGACTGCATGTGGTACATTCGTGTGGTACATTATGGTATATAGGTAGGTATGATATAAATAATAATGTACGATTGCTCACATTTTACTTTTTTCATAATGCGATTGCGCACATTTTTACAGGACAATATAACATATATTTTGGGTAAGATATATGTACGATTGTGCTTTAAAATTATTTCGATGTTGCCAGATTATGCGAAATGGTGTAAGCATCCGAATGTCATAAAAAACATTTAATTTATTTGGTGATGATTTGTCATTTGTTGATAAAATTGTGTTATCCAATTTCGTCAGTAAAGTAACTGAACACATTTTTCTACGTACAGGTAAAAAGTCGGTTGTTCCGTCGACGGCCATAGTAACCAACTATAATAGCATTATAACGATGCTTTGAAAATAAAACTAGAACAATTAATTATAGGTATAATTTCTTCTTTATTAATTCATAAAAAAAGTGCGTTTAAATGTTTCGATTATCAAACAATAATCTAAATTGTGCATATTTATACTTTTATAAATATATACAGATAGATATTATATATATTATGTATATAAATCGGACTCTGTTTGAAAAATTTACAATATTATTGCCGATAAAGCATCAGTAAAGGCGCACTCGGACACATTATTTTCTCGCATTCTGACAAAATATTTTTACGTTTTGCTCCTAACCATATAGAGGACACATAAATGTCGATTTAAATGCATACATAAAACGCCGTCTAACAATATAATGTCGATAATCGTTACAATTGTTGTTAATTTTTTTTCTCGTCGTTTCTTTTCGCACTTATACATTAGACAAAAAAAAAATCGGACAGTGATAAAATATAATATAATATTGTTTTAGGTATATAATAAGCACATGCTCAAATGTCGTATGCGATTCGTATCCGGCTAATTTATTACCTACAGAAATGTATAGTAATTTTTTATACTATTATATTATCTTATTGACAATATTCGAACTGTTCGCAACCAATCGTGTACGACATTCGGAACATAATATTAATAATATGTCAATTGAACAGTATAAGCGAACATTGACGTGAATTAATCGTCGCCAAACCATCGTAAATACAATAATAGGTAATAATATGGGTCTTGGTCATAACCCCGACAAATCAAAAACTTATAAAATCGAGTTATATACCTGATGGACATGGGCTTAAATATGGTTTAAAATATAAATTAACTCGGAAAGTCGTTAATTTTATTATACTGACAAGGGAGATCAAGATAGGAAATATTAGGTTGGGCTTCATGAGTTTTTTTTTTGGGAAGGGGGGCTTAGTTGACTCTAATTTTCGCCTATCTATATTTAGATAAGTTATAGTTATATATACTTGTATCATTGATATTTATATATTATATCAACAATATATTATGTATTATTGTTGTATGTTTGTGCACTTATATGCCTGCTTAAGTTAACAACGATAATATTGTTTATAGTATATTTTTATATTATAAATGAAAATTCGTCTGGATTTTGAACTGTCAAGGTTTTGATTTGTCAGGATTTTTAACAGATTCCTAATAATAATATGACATGGGCAGAAGCACGCGAGGTATTATTATATAACAATATTAATAGGTTTGCAGTGTACTATTATGCATAAATTATTCCACTACGTAGTAAAATATATTTTATTATTTTGTGCTATTATATATTATTATATAGTACACAGTCATTGTCGGAATACAAACTCGAATATAAAAATATTTGTATAAAGATATAATATTAGGTATATTAAGTGGGCACTTGTGTGAGTGCGTTTGACATCGGTTATGTAACTACTATCGGCCATGTTGGGTAACGTTTAAAATTATGCAATTATGTGTGGCAAAAACAGCTTAATGGGTCGTTAATGTATAATATATAAAACGGACCAAAATTGAAATTGACAAAAAACAATAAATACAAATAAAAAAATATTCGATAATTAAATTATTATAATAGTTATACATAGGTAATAATAGTATGTATGTGGTGTATAATATATATAAATTATGTAATTAAAAGTAGTAAATAAATAAACAACATAAAATGTACAATGATTGTAGTGAATAAATACGTATGTGTATCTATGTGCATATTGTACAAAGTACATACCTACTATATTATCAACACGGTAATATAATATTAACAAAAAATAAATAAATATACACATATAATAATATGTCAATATATATATTATACATCCATACCATATATTTTAACGTACACTTATAAAGATTAAAAAACACATATATTATAATATTATTGGTTATGATGTACAACAGAATGACGAAGGAAAAAAAAATAATAAGTTAATAATGCGGGTGCCGAAGAAGAGGATAATAATATACAATATATAATATTAATTTAGAAGCATATTAAGTTATAAGGAGAGATTACGCGACTGTGTGTATGTGTGTGTATAATAAGTAGTAAAACGCAGCGCTTTTGTTTGATAAAAAAAAAAAATTAACATGTTGTAATTCATCCCGAAGATGATAATTATAGATCGAGGTAACGAGTATGTATATAATATAAAACAAAAAACATTTATTATTATTTTTTTAATATTATAATATGCACTTATTATATTATGTAGTATGTATATACCTACCTACATACCTACCTACCTACCTACCTACCTATCGTTGCGAAGCAGTCGTAATTACTTAACAATATTACCTATTCATAAGCCTAAGGTAACATTCGAATGACTATAAACAGTATAATATTATATTTTATATATTATTATTATTATAACCGCTCGCTACACTATATAATATAATATAGTCGTGTATTATATGTATATTGTTTTATATTATATTGAATTATAAAATTTGATTAAAAAAAATATATAATATATTAATAAAACGGTTCGTGGCGACGTATAAATTAATGCTATTTTTTTTTTTTTTTTACGTCTTTATAAATTGCGAGTGTGTGCGGTGTCTACGTGAAATCGCTATAGTGCGGCGGTGAACGTATTATTTAAGGCGAGAGTGAATGAAAAAAAAAAATAAAAAAAATGGAGAAGAAGGAGAAGAAGAAGAAGACTCGCGCGGCATGACGTTCGCACGTGTGTTTCGTTGGATTAAAAAACAAACTAAAAACGATAAAAAAAAATCTAGTATAAAAATATCGCTTGTGGTTTTTTTGTTTTGTTTTGCATAATATCATAACAATATTTTATAATTTAGTACAAAAAACAAAAATAATATCTAAAAATGTATGGGTGGATAATAAAAACAATCGTCGTCGAGTCGGAAACGGATGAGAGGCGTGTCGGCGTACACGATAAAAATATTAGGTGAAATATTTAATAAATTTAATTCATAACGTGCGTATACGGCGTAATATTACATTATATTATTATTATTATTATTGTGCGTAGGCGCGCGATGAGGGGGGAACACGACGACACGAATTAAAAAGGGTCGTCGTCGTCGTTGTCTATTGAATAGGACTCGCGGAACACACCGTGCTCGACGGCGCAGTGGCGTCATCACCGCCGCCGCCGCTGTAATAGTGTAATGTCGTCGTTGTCGTCGTCGGCGTCGTCTTGGTCATCGCTCACTGTTGTGACCTGCTCTTGCCGCCGCCGCCACTGCTGCCCCCCGCACCGCCGCCGCCACCGTTCTTCCGCCTCTGCTTTTGTTGCTTTTTCTTGGGCGTCTGCACCATACACGCGCACCCGCTGCGCACCTTTATGTAATCCAATTTCCAAACGTTATTGTCGTTCGGGAACAGCGACTGGAACGTCTGCTTGCCGCCGTTGTTGTTGTACTGTCCACTGCTGACGCCGTGGTGGTGCCGGGCGTTCTCCTCGCGCACGATCGCGTACGAATACGAATACCGTTGCACGCACGTCGAGTGCCCGTGCAGCTTGCGCTCCATGAACAGACACGGCTTGCCCTCGACGCCCGGCTTGCAGGACACCTCGTAGAACCTCTGCTTGTCGGCCCCGTCACTGTAACAATACATTAATATGACGATATAACAACAATAACCACAACAATTTTATTAAAGCTTAACGGGCGCGTCTGCAGTTGCGTATGGCCAGAGGGTGTTTTGGTGTTGTATCATTCCCCCTCGACCGTTTTAAATCACTACCCCCTCACCACAGGGTGTTGACACTTTTGCCCACATCGGCTGTTTTGGGCATTTACAAAATATAACAGTTTCCCTCATCCGAATAAACCATTTTGCAGCCCTCCACGTCTAATGGCACACCTGGTATAAAGAGGGTAATTTTAGACGCAAACATTTTTTTTTTTTTGACAAATTATACAATTTATCTCGCTTATTATTATCATTGAAAACGTTGTATTTATTCTTTTATTTTCATCATTGAATACTAACACTATAACCATGTCCTGCAGCATGATGTCATGTCGTCACATATTTACCTTCCCTATATTACGCCAGGTGTGATATACTGATATGGTCATTTGTTATAATATGTTGAGGGCAACTGGTGAATTTTGTTTTAGGTATTTTTTTTTTGGGGGGGGGACCAATATAAAAAATTAGTTTTGAGAGTAACTGCAGATGAATGCCCGTTATAGACTACCCAATAAATTAGATAAGTATAACAAGTCCGATTGATCTTCGCGCTCGGCAACGTGGGCAAAAACTACATGTATGAGGAAACTTAGGGACTATATAGGTACAGTTCACTGCGTATACACCGTGGTGTTTCGCGATGTGAAACTGTAGAACTACAGTGAACTGTATTGTCACAATACATTCACACCATTCTCTGCATGGGCAAAAAAAATTAAATGGGTAAACTTAATAGAGTAAAATATACGAGTATACCGCGTTAATATTGTATTTTATTTGAGCCGTGGTCACGTGAGCGAATCACTTAAACGGGAATAGAGTTATCTCAATCTACTCCGCATCGTGTGCATTAATAAATGAATAAAAAATGAATACCAATAGCTTACATTGTATATAATATATAATATTATTATAAAATGTTATCAAAAGCCAATATTTCTCTACATGATATAGAACTCTGGGTTACGAAAAAAATCTCAAATATTTACAAATGATTTAGACTATACCCTACAAATCTCCGTATGCGGTTGGTGAAGCGGCACTAACTCCATTATGATAAAGATTTATAAATTGACACGATGGAAACCTAAACCTCAGCAGACGTCAGGATACAAATTATTATTTCCCCGAAAATCATCTCGACGCCTCGTTAAATTATAGTCACTGAATGAATTCGGTCACTGCACACGCAAAGCACTGTCAAGTGTTGGGCCGACCCGTTATCGCATTATGATGATAGTCTGCTGCCAAGTTGAACATTATGACCTGCAGCCTATATAATTATACATGAAATGTATAATATAATATGTGTAGGATCGTACTAACATCCTTTTCGAACCGACCGAATCCTCAGAAACGCGTATTATTATTATTATTAGTATTATACATATACTGTCCCCACAAATACGTCAAATCTCCATCGCACAATTGTCGTGCGACCCGACACCGCATATCTAAAAATAATCATAATAATTAGCGACATAATACAACACGGAAAGTCACGTGCCTATATTTTCATGACTGTAATATTTTGATATTCGAATTTACACATCGCAATGGCTATAACCATAACGACTATGAGTAGTACACTTGCACCGTGTACGCGTTTTTCGTTAATTGCAAAGCTGTCCGTTGAGTATAATATACTATGTATAATGTATATAATATTATATATTTTTCGGATTTCCTATGTACGCGAAAACATCAAACATGTATATCTTCACCTATTTCGGTGTGAAGTACAACTCGACATCATAATGTATGCAGTACTAAAATACAAAATATTTGTATATAGGTATGGACGTATTGTACGAATTTGGATGATAATAATTATTGCGTTCGGATTGCCCCAAAAATTGTTTAAAACTCAACCCCTTCAAATGCTTGTCTATATTATTATGATATAATATTATATGGTATAATATTGTAGGTGCTGACTGCTGATACGCGACACTATATGAACAAACCTAACCTCTGTGCACGGTCGATGCTAGGAATCCGTCAATATTGGCGTAAATAATAAATATTGTAACGGCTTCAGAAACAATCATAATTTTATATTTTGTGAGGAAAATGTCCACTTGAAAGGATGTCGACAAAATGTGAATTTCGTCTCTCTGATTTACGCGCAATATGAAAAATTTGAGTACTGAGTATTGCAGCATACCACGCTGTTGATTTTAATATTAGAGCGGATTTATCTATATTATAAGAGAACATCATTTTTGATCGTGTTTTGACTTTATTACTATATTTACTATAATTAGATTTTTATGCAAATCAACACTTAGGTATATTATGTAGAACATTACAGTTCTAAAATCTTCCTATTTCACAAAATAACGAAAAAATATATTTTGCCATGTTGCACGTGGGTCGGAGAAAGAAACCAAATAGTGCACTGAGACACAGCGATATCCTCTTAGCTCCGACCATAACAATAATATAGAACCGGAAGGAAAACAGTCTTTCCCGAACGCATTCTACTGTCACATATAGATATTATTATTATTATAAACGATTCGTCGACGGTAGGATAAAAAACGATTTTTTAGTTTTTTTTTCGTCCGCTCGCCATGACGTGCGCGTATATTATAATATTATATAGAAAGCCCGCGCGATAGTTCAAAACGTTTTCGGAAATGCAACGCAATAAAAAAAAAAAAAATCGAAACGAGATATCGTTGTCGTCGTCTTTGTCGTCGTCCGTCGTTTGTTTTAGAGTCGGAATTTATATACAGGATGATACATTTAATGTAAAACACTCCTTATTCCAAAAAACATTAAAGTTTTTGAATATATTTATTTAACATAATTTTAACTGATTACTAAATAATATTTTTTGAAAAAAATTATATTTTTTATAAAAGTTTTTTTCTCTTTATAATTACAACATTCATTTTTTATTTTATATTCCTAAGCAGAATATTTTTCAGAGTATTCTGATCCTTACAAAATTTGGACAAGTATATGAAAAAATATATGATAATTTATTAGTTATAGATATTTAAAGTTATAACTCATAAACTATACTCATCCAAAATTCGATTTTTATGTTTCAAGTAAGTGTCTACCCCAAATGATATTCTTTTTTAGAATAAGTAATTAAAAATGCATTTGATCATTGAACAATTTGAAAAAAGTTTAAAATAATAACGATTAAAAACGGTAAAAAATACATAAAAATACAATTCTAAATTATTGTTTTTAGAAAAATGTTTTCAAAAACTAATAGTTTTTGAAATAATGAGTGTCATACACTTACGTAAAATGGCTCACCCGGTATTTACCTACCTATTCACTGCCATCGCCTTACAGATCCTGTGCGATTGTGTAGGCACACGCGTATATATTTTTGTATAGGCCGCTCATCGGTCCTCGTCTACATTCGTATATACTTCTACGTCTTGATAGGTAAGCATATGCGTGTGTAATATAATATTTTATCAGCTATAAACTCGCGTAGAAGATAACGAACATCGATAATATTATATTATATTATATTATGCAGCCACGCCATGTCGTATACTATGCGTTTTTAATTGAAAAGCCGTAAAAAATGAAATTAAATAAAAATGCGCGATTATTGTATAATGAAAGCGAGAGCGTATTATTCAACTAGGTATATCGCCTATATAATATATATTATTAACGCTGTTGTGTCTATAAAATATAATATGCAATATTATGATAATATTATATTATAACATACAGACTATACAGAGTCCCTTACACGAAAGTGCAGTACCCGCTCGTCCTGCAGCCAAATATCCGTGAATCTATAGTGCAAGATTATGTATATACAGAGTGATCCACCAAGTATACTCTCACTCCCATTTCATCCGTTAACAATGCATTTATTCAAATTCTGATTTTTTGAACTTCTAAGTATATTTTCAATTATTTAGATTGTTTATATAGGTACCATTTGAGACGAGTATCTTGAGTGGATATACCTAAAGACTTTCGAAAATCACACGTCTTTCTCCCTGCAGGTTTTCCCATGGGAATTGTTAATCGGATGACTTTTTTGAACATTTTTATGTAGAAATTCGAAAGAGAGTAGATGTTAAGTTATTTAAATTGGTGTAGGTACTTACTAAGATTAATGTGTTCATGGTATTGGGTTTGGATGGAATCTATCAACATTTTATAATTTGTAAAAATGTTCTTGTAATGGGTATATAATAAAATATACTAGATCCAATATAACGTTCTATTTGATATTTTTGTAAAACCATAATATAGAATATATGCACATTAATAACTTACGAAACTACTAATTCGAATTTTGATTTAGGAACATTGACATTTTAAAAAATATCAACAAGTAGATGTACTAGTATAAAATACACTTTACAGTATAAATCATTAATTGTACGGTAAAACAAGTCTATAGTTAGACTACGTATAGTGTACATTTTATAATATTATAGAAACACCTTATGTATTAATGTATATACGTCGCAGCACACCTCGTGTGTCATAATCCGATGATGGATAATAATGAAAACAACTATAATCATTTTAGTTATTATATTATTATTATTATTTTTTTTACACGTTACTTTACACTCGTGTAGGTATAATAACATATAAAATATAATATTATTTTATTTATTTATTTACGGAGAAAAAAAATATTATACTATGTTTACCTAAAACGTTGAGCTACTATCTATACTATTGCATTGAATATTCGAATATTCGAACTTTGAATATATTTTATTTCATGTGTAGGTAATATATGTACGTCCTTCGCGTCAATTGATTTCATTAATTATAATAAAATTCGTGAACACGGTGAGATTTTGCAAAACAAAATAATATTTTATAATATATTATATTATAATGTTATGTTCGCCGATCCTCGATGTGAGGGTTTATGTGCGTGTACCTGCCTACATTGGAGAAAATCACGATTTTTCGACCAAAACGATTAATGATTCAAATAATACGATGATCGATAAAATAAGTCATTCGCAGTCGATTCGATGTTTCTTGTGCGGTAATTGATCGGATTTTAAAGCTGAGCGCCTCCGAAACACATACAATGTTATTATAATGCAGTGGTTACAAAAAAAACCACTTCGATCATCACGATTATTATCTCAAAAATGACCATGTTTTTCCCACGCTAAAATCATTTTCTCTACGCTCCACGAGGTCTGATTTATTAGTCGTACAGTTGATTCGTTTTTAATACAAACAAGTTTTATTAGATTATACTATGGTACAAATGAAAAACAGAAAAAAAGATTATTTTGAACTTTTAGTGTGATAATTTATGAGTGATGTATGTTTCAAACGTATGAGTATTATGTACGCATAGCAGAGCCACTAAACACGTGTAGGTACATCACAATATTATATTATCATTCATTGAGTTAGATTTAAAACGTAAAAAATTCAATATTTATCGCGCGATTGTAGGAGCCGGTTATGAGTAGGTAACCAGGTAACGTACGGTATTACGTAACCACGACTGCAATCATAATATTATAATAGATATATCAAATCAGCTGTATTATAATATTCTCGTTATACTCAACTCTGCGGCACATACGATTCGTGGATGTCTTAAGCCTTTTTTCTTGTGATATATAATATAGGAAATTGTGAGTTGTGATGTTATATAATATAGCCTGTAGGTAGATGAGTATAATATATCGATGGTGGTGACACCCTCCCTTTTCTCTTTTTTATCAATAAAAAATTTTAATTTACCTTTTTTACTTTACTGACCTTACTAATAATAAATAACTAATATGTATTATGTATAATTAGATGTCATAATTTAAAAAAAAATATTATACATTTCTAAATTAACCCCCCCCCCCCCCAGAAAAAATTGTTTTGTTGTGCCAGCCACTGATTGAAAATACTATATAGACATGAGTACCTTTTGAATACCTATTTAGGTATGTTCCGTCCAACTCCCGCATAATAGAAACGAAGCTTTTGAAACCCATTCTCAAAACAATGATAGAAGACAATAACAAAATATTCCAGTAATTGTAAGACCTGCAGCTGTATAATTATTTTAAATAAGGAGATTCACCAAACATAGTCAACCCCTTTTTTTCTTTAATAATTCAAAACCCGATTTTTTAAATTTGTACGTATAAAAACCTTATTTTAAAATTCTTGAGATTTTTTTGTACTACTTAAGGATTGTCATGTGAAGATAAAAACTCTTTTCTTACAAATAAGAACCCCTTCTTTTACCGTAAATTATTTAGTGGATAATTTTACCAAAAACAATGACGAATAGTATAGATAGTATCGTAATACGATAGTATTCAATATTCAAACCAGTAGTTATTTAGTTATACAATGTAGGTACTCAGGGTAATCGGTAAAATACGATTGAGAACAGAATTTTTATTAGTAAAAACGTTCTCAATCTTTCGATAGCCAGGGTAATAGGTTCATAATCTTGGGTTCGAGGATGGGGGCTGTGGTGAGATGAAAACTCTATCTACTAAAAATTATAATTTTTAACTCTGATCCAAGTATAATAATATATACTAGATATAAATAAAGTTTATACTTCCACAGGATACTCTTCAAATAGAAAAAAATATCTCAAGAATTTGAAAATATATAGTCTTCAAGTATACTTAAAAATTCCAGAATTCAGATTTTGAATAACAAATTCGAAATGAATTGCAAATGGAAAATTAAAATATATTATTCTATATTTTTATTGATTGATAATAAAAATGAACCGAATTTCGTTTATAGTCGGAGTTTACCTTACATCCATATATATGTAATATGTGTGTGTGTGTGTGTGTGTCTGCGAGCATGTATATAGTGGTGGCGATCGGAGAAATAATAAAGATAAACTAAAATAAAACGTTCGTACATAATATACTCTGAAACCGGTTAAAGCATAACCGGAAACTGAAAAGCGCCGAATGGTGTCAACGACTGATAGCAATAAAATACATTTGACTTTCGATAACTATAATATCGTTGAATAACTTAATGGTCAGCGCGACTTCGACCGCGCGGATGGGACTTTCAGAAATCCCGTATCGGACATCGCTTGCACTGCACCGGTGTACACATTTGTACACGTCACACGACCGTTATAATACAAACGGGCCATATAGTGTATTGGTAAGTAGTGTTGTTAAAAATAATATACCAATGTGGTTGTTAACAAGGTACCTATACCGCTTAATCGTGAATAATTGTGACAAATGAAAATCGAATCGGACACGGGTACGGGTGGCGTCCACGTGGATTTAGATAAATCGTGTTCGTCGTCGTGTGCGCGCGCGTTGATCATCGAAATTCGTCGATTTCTATCACGCGGTATACCAATCATATCATACTATACAGAGAGATTCACAGAACACGCTCCTCACCTTCATTTTTCATTTACTCATTGATTTTTATTAAAATTATTACGATCTTTGTAATATTTAAGCGTACTTAAGTGCCATATTTTAAATTACTTAGATATTTTTTTACCATTTAATAGGAGTGTTCTGTACTCCCGTGGCGATAAAAACTAATTTTTTCAAATGAAAACTAACATTTTTACAAAAAATCTTTAAGCAGACAATATTTTTAATAGGTAGTTAAATCACAATTAGAACGCGTTGTCTCTGAATTAGTAAAATGTATAATATAATAAGGATGATATACATAAATCCTTAAAAATTGTTAACTAAAATTTGAAAATATAATAAAATAATATTAAATGTAGTATTGATTATACTAGTACAATTTTAACAAATTATAAATTTTAATAGATAAGGTACCTCACTATAAATGTATAATTGTCATATCCCCATACTATCTTCCTATAATCATCCTTTGTACAGAAAGTTAAAAAAATACCTCTTAGCTACTTGTAAATCTACTATGTATATAACATCAAAATTAAAAAAAAATCATCTGCTTAATAATTACCAGGAAAAGGAAACTCATTTAAAAAATTAACTTTGGTATCGCCTTAAAGGACAGTTTCCGTGTGCATTCCTTGAATGGAATAAAAAAATCTAAGTATTTTAATAAGTATCCAGATCCTTTACTTGAGAATCCCAAAAACCAACAATTTAGTCTATGTATTATTAAACGAAGAAATCGGGTGAATGTGTTTGGTGAATCATCCTGTACATTATATATTTCAAAGTAATATTATAATAAAAAGATAATATATATTAAAATAATCAAATTATTATTATTATTAACATCACGGATTCATTTATACCGCGGGGTCGGGAATAATTTATCAGCTGATACTATCTTGTGATTTTATTTTAATAATAATACTATTCAGACGCATAATCCACCGAAGGTATCTGTGTTGCAGGTAACACTAGAAAAATAATGACAAAATAGTTTGGAGCCATTAAGATGTAGAAAAACCAACCCAGTTAAGATAAATATCAAAACTTTTGACGTTTTACCGAAAAATAGCATTGATGGAAACATCTCGATACTGGTTTCTGATCCGGTTTAATAACAGTGTGGAATGATAAACGTTGTGAAACATTGTAATAAATAAAACTGGTGTTTTAATTGCATTTTATTTAAATTGATGTATCATACGAGTACTAATTTAATTTCATGTCCAACTGCAGTAATTTCAAAAATAAATAAGTCAACAGTTAAAATCACACTTTTCCGTTTCAACAACGAACGAGTAGGTATATAATATAATAATATAAGAACAATAAATTATATCAATATTATTCATACACAAAAGGAAAAACATATTTATGCGATGTACCATAAATTCATACATTATTATAAATATTTACGTACATATTATACGAATCGAGAAAATATGCGTTCAACGTGAACTATATGGCCATAAATTATTAATATTTATGTTCTATTTGTTTATAAATATAATGCCATTGGACATTGAGTAAGATGTACGACTCGGCTGGAAATCACTTTCATAAGGACTTCGTGAAATCGGCCGTAGAAAATTTAACCGATCAAAGTCCACACTTAGTGCACACTCCTCAATCGCGCAATTATTTATTAAATTATGTTATTGTGCATCTACCTACATATTTTAATGAAAACAAAAATGTTTCAAAATACTAGACAAACTTAATTAACGATATAACATAAGATAGGTAGGTACATAAATATTACATGCACATATTATACCTACGTCTCGATTATAAATAAATTATAATAACGCATATTGATTTAATTTTCCACTCCGACAATTAAAAAAAAAAATCGATGTATGTAGAATAGTACCTATATAAAAATAATATAATATTATTTATTGTTTTTATTTATACGTACGTAAGTATGTGTAGTGTATTGTGTAATCTAAATGAAAATTATTATTTAGTATTTTAAACATTTGACATTGTACTGTGACGTACACATTTATTTATTAAATTAATATGGCTATAGGTGCTAAGGCGGAAAAATAAAATAATATATTATTATAATATGAGAAATATTGCTTACACGCAAATATTAACATATACGCTGAAAACATTTTTTTTTTTTTTTAATAAAATAAAAATGATAGACACTTTTACAATAATAATATAATGTGTGTGTACGTTTGAACTCCAAGAATAACTAAGAATATATATTATTAATACGTTACGTGCTAATAACTGGTTAAGTACCTATATATTTGTTTTGTAACTTTCAAATTCGTAACATATTATATTATAGGTACCTATAATGATTCACACCGTTTAGAATAAAATATAATATATTTTAATGGATTGCCGCTGTGACCCTAAAGTGAAAACGTGTGAGACCACAATAATTGACAAATATCGATCTGGTGTCACTACTATAGTAGTCTTGAGGTCACTAACACCCCACCGTGCAGATGATAAAGCGTGATTTTTGACAAAAATTTATTTTGAAATTTATGGTAATTTTTTTAATGTGGTGAAGTGATTCAACTGATTATTTTGATGATGGACAGAATGGTATAAGTGCTAACTGGTTAATATATAACGCATGAGTATAAATGACTTGAGTAAGATATCAGCCTGCTGCAGGATTCTACATTCTGGTTAGCTCAATATATTGAAGTATTTGCTCGTAGGCACCTATAAGACAATGTGGTATATTACTAACCGCAAGATTCAGCCAATCAAGGCGTCATTGCTTTTTTCGAAAATCACGACGGAGTCTCCTTTATAAGCGAAATTTTCCAAAAATAAAAGTGCAATAAAAAATTAACTTCCAATTATTATTGCTGAATATTTCCCTTATAAATCGCGAAGAAAATCAGAAAACTTTGGTCACACGCAGATGAATTTATAATTTCATTACATGGCCGGTGAAACGCCACGTCGTTCTTATATTTAACTATCAACTATATGTAGGTATTACAAATAATTTAAATAATTAGATTTAAAAATAATAACGTTTTATATGTATATTGTATATAGGTACAAACAAGTATAATAGAGGTAGGTATATGAATTAAAAATGTTAAAATATTAGCATATTATATTATACAAATCAGGTAATTTATACGTCTCTCGTCGGACGACCGTATCATATATATATGTATATTATAATAATGAAAAACGAATAGATCTGATAAAATTGCGCGATATCTCTTAGGCGATGAACTTTCACGCTCGCTGCAGGATAATAATATATAATATCGTCCGCGGTGGCAGTTTGTCGAGTAATATAATTATTATATTTTCTGCATAATATTACTATTTCACAATCATTTAAAAATAACTGTCCCCGCGGCCTGTGAGCTATAAGACGGTTTTCTTCATAATATTTGCATTACGCACTTTCCTGCAGAGTTGTACGATTAGTATGGTGATTTTATTTCCAATAGAAACCTATATAATACCGCTATACAGAAAATGTTTGTTATGTATAAAGCAATAAATTATAAATAATAAGGTTATAGGTAGTTTTATTAGTGTTTTTAATTGCCGTAGCTGATGTCGCAAAACGATACGACCCAAAATGAAACGTATTTTGTACCACGAAAAACTTCGGTCGTGTCCCACTGCCGGATTGGTTAAAATCTCCAATGATTTTTTTTCGTTTTTAAGACGTCTGACATTATAATATAACGTGGAGATGGGAGTAGAGATTTTCGTCTGGTCACGATGACAGACCTGCAAAGTACGACCAGCCCCTTGGTTCAAGACATTATATCTGCAGGCACGTATACTGCAGACCCCGGGTTGAGGTTCAAAAAGTTTGAAATGTTTTTTTTAAAACAAATGTTTCATATAAGTAGAAATAATATCCACATCTACATGATTTTCACAAAGATTCAAAACACTTTTATGATAACGATAATTTAACAATATTTTGTTTATATTAAGGATAAAATTGTTTGTTTATATATATGCGTTATAAGTAATAACTATAAGACGTAGTTTTTAATGTCTTAAAAAACGAGAAAAATATCTTTAAAAATACGATTTAATGCTCGCCAGCAATATATTTACAATTATAATAATGCCCTTAAAAATTGTTTTTAATATAGCGTTTAATAAAAATGATACAAAAATCGATTTATATTATTTAAACTTACGTGATTTGGCGTTATCCCGATCTATGCAAGTTCTAAATAAAACAACCTATTTACGACTTATCTATTTATATTGAAACGTATTATACTTATTACTTATATAATATATCTGCCCAAACTTAAAAAAATATTGTTTGTCAAGCCGTTCTGCAGTCGCTGCAGTTTTTATCTGATGCATATATATAAAGGTAAAAACATAATACGTAATAAAAATAATAAGAAGACATAAAATAAATAATATCTATTCAGTTTTTTCATTTTAGTCGATAAGTTTATCAAACTTTATCCATTCTTATAAAATAAACAAAAAACGTATTAAAAATACAAAAATGCAAAATAAAAGTTTCATGCTTAAGTTCTTTAATGCATGAAACGAATTTTGTGCTTGGTAAACTATTTTTTTTTTGTTGATAAATTCAGAAAAAATTACAATTTTTATATTTTAAATCCGCGCTCCCGTATAATATATTGTTACAATAACTGCACCGCATCTCTGCAGCTCGAAAAGCGTATAATGCAGGCGTGGCGTTTAAGTTGGGTGTCCCCCCCCCCCTTAGACACCATAAACTATCTATAAATAATAATTTCTTTCAGAAATCTGTATAGAAAAGTTCAGAGTGTATATAAATTTATAATCGCGGAATAAAAATGCTAATATTAGATACATGTTTTCCCTCTGAATATATAGGCTCAAGTGGGTAAATAGTTAAAAGATTTTCGGACCAAAAGGATACCCCTCCCCTAGAAGACGAATCAAATCCGCTACTGATATAATGTACATATAGCTATATAGGTACGCTGTGTCGTTGCAGTTTTATTATTGCCGCGCAACCTCATCCTGATGTGGTATACTCTGCTGTGCAGTCCGTCCGTTTATTGCCTTGAAACGGTCAACGATTTAAGAGCGTCGGCAAAACTCGCCGAGACGAAACCGACCGTGTGCACACATAATAATAAATAATAACACGACGATACGAAGATGACAATAATAATAATAATAATAATAATTTAATATATTAGGTATGCGTTTGCGTACACGTTTTCGCGCACAGCGTGACGGCGACGACGGTAGGTATACCTATACGATAATAGTAGTATTGGGTACATTATTTTACTCGATCCGCGAGCACGACAGTCGACCGTGTGTTCGTATTATAATAATAATAATATGTTATAATATTTGCATACGGTTGTGTGTACATATTATTATATAGGTGTCGCCGTTTTAACCAGCGTCCGCGGCGCGACACGTCTGCCGGCGAGGTGGGTCGACATGATGGGTATATACGACGAAATACGCACTTGTCGTCGTACAAATCTGTCGACGTTATGTATACACCCGGCCTAACCCATCCACCCCGTTTCGAGTGTAATGTATAATATGGAAACTATACAAGCGTATAGTGTTACTATATTGTAAAAACACGGCAGGTACACGCCTCGCCGAGGTACCTATATAGGTATATGTACGCCACACGCGAGGCGAACACGCGTTTGTGTAGATTTTCGTAATTTTTGTAGATTAAAAAAAAATTATAATCTACAGACCTTAGCGTGCTATACCGACTTGTTTGAAGCATAGACACCTTATAGCGCGATTCTGTTAAAGGTAAACACACATTTTCTCAAAAAGTTTGTAACGTTTTTTGAAATATTATTTTTAACATAATTTAAAGCTAAACATTTATTTTTATATTTTTTTAATCGTTAAATTGTTTTATTTTATTTTAAGCGTATTTATAGCTTAATATGAGCTGAGTAGAGGACTACTGGTTTCCGAGCTCCCCAGGTTAAAGGTTAGATTGAGTTAGGCTAATTACGTAACTCTGCTCATAAACAATTTAAATAAGTTACTCTATGCTTATAGGTATCTATAATATTAATGAACTGGAAACTACATTTGTTCGAAATTCGATTTTAATATATGGAATCGAAAAATAATAGAAACACTGCAAATTATTCTGCTTATTAGGAATATGAAACGTAAAATGTATGCTGTCATTAAAAAAAGTACAAAACTTAAAAATTATTTTCCATAAAAACCTAATTTGTGTTTGTCAATCGCGTTTTGTAATAAGTTAAAATTATGCAAAAAAAAACATTTATAAAAACATCAATGTACTTTTCCGAGAAAACGAATGGTCACCTTTAAAATAATCAACTATTTTATAATGAATACATATTAAAATATACTATAATATATACTACTGATGTTTCATGTTTGTATTTTAATTTATAAACCATTAAGTTTTTTAACATAGTTTTTTTAAGTATTATAGATTCCTGTTTTCACGTTCAATATTCCATGCAATTGTACATAGGGATAAATTAGTAATTTCAGCAGAGCATCGCGGCAAACCTTATGGTGTTCTTGAATTATTTTTTTAACATTTAAAAAATATAATGAGAAAACCATCTTACTTGCAGCTACTAATATTTACAACTATAATATATACGTTCAGTGTGTAGGTAACGGACATAATATCGTATGCGTAATACAGCCGTACATGTATATAAAAATTCGAAAACCCGTATCGCTGCCACCGTATAACGTGCAATAAGTAATAAGTATATACCTATAATATAATATTATTTTAGGCAATTATTTTATTAAATATATAATCATATATATTATTACCGCGATACGTGGGTACCTACCTACCTACCTATCTATATAATAATACGATATTAGCTAGCACCACTTACACGGCACGAGTATTAAAATTATATTTAAACACGTCGTGCACGTTATTTATGTTTATTTTACTAGCGCATAATATGTGTACAGCAAGTGTACACGGCGAAACATTATCGACTCGAACCCGTATTGGTACCGTACCTATAATACCTATACACCTAATATTATTATTATGTGTGTGCGCGTGCGATTAACGTGTTTTCCGGTCCGGACATTGTTGAATGGCCCGACGACTAGCAAGTCTCCGTGATCAGAGGGGAAAAAATGTAATAATGAGCAGCTGATGACTTTACGGCTTACGCTTATGCTGCAGACCGTGGAGAGGACGTACCTTGGAGAACCGGAACGGTTAGGCGTCCGTAACTATAATATGGTAGTAATTCGCGCACGCGCCGTCGGTGGAATGCCGAGACGATATTATCATGGATATTGTTTTCTCGGATAAAAGTCCAAAGGCATCAAATACTATAGCCACCCACTAGGTAGTCAAAAGTTTAAGTTGAGTTAAAGGGTCGTTTTCTTCAATTTTTTAAAACTATTATTATCTAGTTAGTTAATTTTCCGATTAACTTAAGAATTTACACAAACATAGTCAATTTGGCTTTTTGCAGTTGATTTAAAATTAAAAACAAGCATCGGTTTTTGAACATGTTCTTGATAAATGAATATGTTGCGTATAATCGACATACCTATATAGGTGCAAAATACTATTTATGTGATCGACGTATACTAAAAGAGTAGATTTCCTTTTTTGAAACTGAATTAAGTTAAACTCGAAGAGTTAAATGTATTATTTGTTAACTACATACTAATTTTTAACTTAACGGACTTGTGTAAGCTCACATAAGTTGAGTTAATTATTTTGAACAACTTGCCTACCTTTGGATAAAATCGATACCACACTACCGTAATCTCAGATTAAAACCTACGGTGTCTGTCGTATAAATTGCGAACAATTTGGGGCCTTTGGTTATTTCCAAGGCTGGGCATTAACGAGTTAAAAAGTTAAAATTAAGTTAATAAGTTAATTTTATTTTAACTTTTTAACTTAACTAGTTACTTTTGGCTTTTCATTAACTTAACTGTTAACTTACTAAATTTCTTTCTTAATTAACGTGAAATTAACGTGTTAATTTTTCATTTAAGAAAATAAGTTAAGTTAATTTATTTTATTTTTAATTTTATAATATTACACTATTTCAGTCTATTTCGTTTTCATGTCAAAAAATATGTATCGTAAATTGTTTAAAGTTAAAAATGTATATCATTCAAATCTAACTTATATGGAAATACTGTATGAAGTATTAACACTATATCCTATAATTTAGTTTAGGGGTAGAAAAAAATTAAGTACGCTAGCGTTGTATGAACAAATTAACTTTTTTTTAACTTAACAAAAAGTGTGTATTAACTTTTAACAACTGAGTTAACCTATAGTTAAATTAACTTTTAACTTTTTGTTATTGGTGCATATTAACTTAACTTAAGTGAGTTAAAAAAAATCATTAACTTGCCCAGCCTGGGTTATTCCTCTGTTTGTTTATATTAAATTATATGTACAAAAAGGAAAAAAAACAGAAATTAAATAAAATTCCGTAGGTACCATATAGGGTTTATTTTATATCAAAGTCGTACCTATATAAAATTTAAAACCAAATGTTCCACCGTTGGTACTGCAGTATTATTAGTCTGACTGATGGAATTAATTTCAATTAAACGACTGCAGTACGAGAATTACACGGCTTAATGTGCGGAATGTGGATATTATTATCTAATCCACCTGCAAGTGCCTACCTAAACTATTAAACTGCTAAATCAAAAAAAAAAAATTAAAAGATAATTTGTATTTTGTAAACATATTTTAATTCGATATTTGAATACAAAACACGTAAATCCGTGGTCAATTGTGGTTCTGTAGGCTGTAATCTACAGTGCTTATGCCTTGAACTCGGCAGGCCTAATAATATTATACGCTTAAAATGTAAACGTGCTCGTCGCGGTTTTCGGTTTTGAATAATTTCATTCTTTTTTTATTTCGTGGTTTTAGTTTTGCTCTTCCCGACGTTTATCTTTTAATACATTAGCTATATTACAATATACGTTTATCGACGGCATAATATACTAATATGCATAATATATTATATCGTATTAAACGCATTCACTGCGTCCGAAATCAATTTGTAGATAACTAATTGCGCGCGCGCGGTATCGGCCGCTCGTATAGGTAGGTACTTAAGAGCCAACGTTCTTGCCGTCGAAACTATATATACTATAATACGGCATGAGTAAAAAATATTATGTTCGATTTTGTAACAGGTAATTAATGTAAATAAATTAGAAGGATATCGCAATGGCCGAGAAATTTAAAAACACGAACAAAACTATATAATATCCCTAATTTGTTCACTATCAATAATATTACTTATAGTCCATATTATTATCATGTATTTATTTGTATAATATTATTTTGAAGTGTTTAACTATAACGAAGTATGCGATGAAAACGTCGTTGTATAAGTACAACAGCGATATATACATAACTTAATAACTACGTAAGTATGTCGAGTATATCAGTCTATGGTATTTATGTAGATCAATCTTAAGCGCGTATACCAATATAAAATATTACGTACATAATATTATATAATTTTAGCTGTATTATTCATTAATCATTTTCGAAAACATAATATTATAATCGTAAACTTACTGTCAGAAAAAAATGGGTAATAATTCATTTACCATTATTAGAATATAATATTAGAATTCTACACAAAATACCATTCGATCTAATAAACACAATATATTATATACTATTATATAATAATATTTTGTACGTTTTAAAATAAAATTGAACAATCACACATTTCTAATCAGCCCTCGCCGTACCGTAGATATATATAGAAGTATAAGCAATATATTAAGAACATTTTCGATGGGAAAATTTTAAAAGCACTTCAAAGATAATCAGTCATAAATCAACTAATAAACAATAACTTAAATAATTGTTAAAAAAAAAAACCATCCCAAAGATGGTAAACAAAATAATGATACGAATTAAACCAAACTTAGAAGTAGGTAGCCGAAAATTTTAAAGCACAGCAATAATAATTTACTTAAAGTTTAGCATATTAACTGCTATTATTATTTACTAGAATTTGAAGCTAAACTATTTTCAATGTATTCATCTTTAAAGCTAAATATTTGGTTACTGGGTAGGTAGTAGGTACACCTAGTTATTGTTTTAAAATACCTTCACTAAAGTTAATAAACAATTTACGATTTATATATATAAATATCAAAATATGTCATAATCACGTGAGATAGGTACCTACTCGTAAATTTTACTGTTTACAAAATTAAAACAGCAAAATATTGACACTCTATAGACGTTTCTGAATATTATCGAATGCGTAGTATAGTAGTAAAATAATACTTTATAAGTTTGACTCAGTCATCGCTAGTCAAAGTAGTGTGTTAGTCAAACTGTGTCGATGAGGTTTTTCGTTGCTGTTGTCAATAATAAAATTATTGAGAGAACATATTTAATTATTTGTAAATAAAATGAAACCATTTATTTTTTTTTTTTTTGATTATCTATAACAAAAAGCAAATTACTGATAAAATTGAATTTAAATTTTCAGAAACTATCTACTATTAAAAATCATGCTAAAACCGGAAAATCTAAAAGCATACTTTATACCATGACAAAAAAATGTGTGTTTAAGTTAAACTCATTTTCAGTTATCAAAATAAAGATAAAATGATATCGTTTTAAATATTAAATTATCAACAAATGAAAGCATTTTTTTTTCATATAAAAATGTCGGTAATTACCGATCGTATGCAATTTCTGAAATTTCTGATACAGTCCTAGATAGTTCGTCTGGATGATGTCCCCTGAAAACAAATCAATAGTTTTTCTACTAACAATTCATCCACATTATACATCATCATTTCAATTTGTGTGAATTTTCGAAACACGCGACCACATTCATAAATTAATATTAATTTATGGTTCTTTCGCTCTATACGTAAAATATGAAGATTTAAATTTTTAATATCACATACAGTACTCTCATAGTAGATATAGTATGCGTGTAGAATACTTGTATGCTGTATGCACGTGTAAGTAATATTGTAATACCTGCAGCCCCTATTTTACTATTTTTATTTTTAAGTAATAATACTTAAAAATTGAATTAATGAATTATTTTGTACCGCATGAAAAATAAACTGCGTCACGTTAAGGCAAATAACACAGACCGAAATGAAATATTTCATCATCCTGTTCTATATATACATTTTTTTATACAACTCGAAGTAAATTGTTATGACGTGTGTTCAATATTAGTGGCGAGATCAGTGATTAAGTCTTCAGTTTCTCTTATCTTTATAGTTTATTTTACCATCGCACTTATTAAAATATTTAATGAAAGCTCGGCGTATTAATTACTTATCGTGTAAATATACGTGTAATTTAATATTACAATCCTATGCGAGACGTTAGGCATGATAATATAATTACCTGAAAAGCTCAACGTATAACCCGTCTGGGTTACTTCCACCGTTCGGTTCGATCATTTCCATCTGTGACGGACAACAGTCTTCCTGACCACCGATAGCGACTAGATATTCTTGGCTCTTACGACTAGACAGCCAATGGTGGTCGGCTACCTCTTCTTCTATCGACGCCTCTTCTCCGCCTAACCTGAAAACCATCAATTACAGCATTTAAAATAACGAGCTAGCCAGATGAAACGATGTCCAAACATCTATATACAGTCCATATGACAATATTGTGTACAACGCACAACATTATAAGTGTATTATTTATTAATGAAAGATAGCTAGCCGGTTCTCGCGTACCCATATACCTGTAAGTATAGGACGAATAGTGGTTATCCTCGGGCGCGGATTATATATTATATGACGAGAGGGTTAAAAAAGTATAAACACGTCGGAGAGAAAATAATAACCGAAAAATTATAACGCAGACGGTTTTTTGAATGACTTTATGCAAATGTCTAACGAGCGCGATCACAAACGAGCGCTTTACTGTCTCGTAAAAATCTCGAAATTCTCCCGGCGTCGCTATAATATAATAATATTGTATATTATTCTTTGCTTCATGCGCGACTATTTAATATTATTAATAAGTGGATTGAGTATAGGCCAATTTCGACCGTCTGAAATCATGATCGTTTCACATAGGATTACACATAGGTACTCGTATCAACATTTTAATTTGAAAAAAAAAAGAAAATACTGGCATAAACAGAAACTAGTCTACCGGTATTATACAAAAGTAAACCTATACCTATATGATGTCCCATACGGGTTATGCAAAGCAGCTTCGTTAAAAGCGGATAAATATAAAACGGTAATAATATTATAATAATATTAACCGGTGATTTACGCGACATCGTTTTTCGGTCTATACCGGCCCGGCTGCTGTGGCTGTAGCTGTATAGTTATCGAGTAAAATATTATACGCTACCTATATAAAGACTATAGCCAAATTAAACGATAATTTAAATAAATGACTTTACATTATGACGTCGTATTAGTTTGATTGTAGTAATGTGCAGAGATACTTAATGACGACTGTTTTTTTTTTTAAAAAAATTAAAAATTGTTTACCAGTCTTGATAGTTTTTGTTCAGACTTTTGTTGTTGCTTTGACGATGCGTTTCGTTCAAAAAATCCGTGGGTAATATAGGTTCTGAAGCCGAATTTGCAAGCAAAACGCCAATTAATGTGATAAGCACCTGAAATAAAATAAAATATAGTCATTAATATTAGGCCCGGCAACAGGTGATATTTAAAATATTTGAGTTCGGTATAAACACTGTGACCGTGGTTGGTAGGTATACTGCTCGTTTCTAAGTTTATGAAGGGGCATAATATTTTTAAAATATTATAAATATGTTTCTGTACAATAATTAATTATATTTTATAAATGTTGTTAATATTTTGTGTTTGTTCAGTTTAGTTATTTTCTAACAATTTTTCGTTAGAAAAATTAAATACTTACGTAAATAGTAATAATTTGATAGTAAAACGCATTCAAAAAATAATATTTTATCTGAGCACGAACAACTACTATAAACTTGTATAACAAATGAGTTTATGGTTCAAAAAATTTTGTGATGCTGTAAATGTAACACTAATATTGTATAAAAATAAATTATAGTACTTTGACCTAGAAAATCATCACCTAGAAAATTATTTTTCCTAACCTCTATCAACACAGCTTACAGTGTATTTTTAGTTTTTTATTTTACCTGGGATATATTATGCAGATGTAATCCAGAAAAAACAGTTCATTCGTCATTATAATAATATGGAATCCTTTAAATTATTATTAACCACATGCCATGATGAGGCTTAAAAAGCGTAAACCTATAAAAAAATAAAAAATAGAGCTATTTGCCGCTATCCGAGTACCAGTGTAAACTTAAATAGGTACTATCGGAATAATGAAGTTGTATAGGATTATAATAATATATTTTATGACGTTAGCCAATAAAATTCAATATTTATGACTTTTTAACTACATCTTTAATTTCCTATCACACCTTTATTTCATAAATGTAAAAGATTATTTAAAAACTTTACTAAATACTCGATAAATCAAATGTGTTATCGCAAAAACAAAACGAGTTCTTCTTTTATTTACTTTTTTAAGACACAGCCACACGGGGTAAATGCTTATATATATACGCTAAAAGATAAACTTCAATGCTCGGAAAGAATCGTGAATAAACCATCTATATCAGGGATGGCGAACCTTTTGATAACTGCGTGTCAAATCAAAATGTTTGGTTTGATTTTATTTGCCTCGCGTGTCAGACCTTTTTTTTGCTTAAAAAATAATTAATTAAACATATAAACATGATTATATTTAGCCATTCAAAAAAAGATAGATCAAGTTCATCATATGTAATTGTATGTGGATTTATTAAAAATTGAAAGGTTGGTTCTAGACATCGAAAATGTAAATAATTTTTTTGGAAAGTGAAGTAAAAATTATGAATTATATTTTAAATTGGCGTGTCACCGTAATAATGCGCGCGTGTCACTCCGTGACACGCGTGACACAGGTTCGCCATCCCTGATCTATATTGATGGTTACCTATGTATAGGTAGCAGGTACCTAGTATACTATATAGATTCGTTTATTATACCACACACTATTTATTTGTTTATAAAATAAAATACGATAATTTTTTTTATCGACAATTAAACATTTCCAACATTTGGAGTTTTTCCAATACACTTACCATAGACGTAACTGATGATATACTGTAGCCGATGGCTTAACATAATTTTATTAGAAATGTATAATAAATAACAAATTTTTATAATATTTCAATGCCTGGTTACTCCCGCCCATAGGTTCAACTAGGATGTTTATCACCCCTCTAAATATATCCATAGCCTTTCCACTTTAAAATAATGAATATCATAATATTTTCGTGTTTGGTACATTAAGCTCCCCCAAAGGTCAAAATGTAAGCTCTAGATGCGCTTATGATGCTCCCGCCGCCTTGAAAAGAACTAGGTGCCGCGATCTAAAAGACAAAACTTAAGATATATGTGTATAAATACGCTAATGAATTAGTGACTTCTTTCTCTTGAAATTAGCAGATAATGTTATATTATAATATGAAATCGTGCGCATGGGAATGCCTGGGTTAAAAGCTGTCCCTCCTACGGGGGCTAAATGTTGTTCTCCGTAAATAGTATATCAATTTCGAATAAACAGGCAACCTTATATCTTGAATCGTGACTGATATAAATAAATTATCTTTAAATATACAAATATTTTTTATCAACTAATATTTTAAGATCATATTTTAAAATTCTTGAGATTTTGTGTACTAGGAAGGAACTTACGGAATGTCCAGGCGATGTGAACTTCTGTTATTCTAATGAAAACACCTCATTTTTACTGAAAATTATTTAGTAGATACATTTTTAGATTCTGAGTGGAACTAGTAAGTATGTTTAAAAATTTTAAAAATCAGATTTCAAATAACTGCATTATTGAAGAAATCTAAGGGATGAGTATGCTTGGTGAATAAACCCATATTATGCTCCGCTGCAGTTATAAAGGTAATGAATAGGTAGGTTAGGTACCTATATATAGAAAGCTGTTAACCTGCAATGCATCTAAATCTGTACGACATTTGTCAAACTTGCCTCGTCGGTTTTCCGACGATCGTTCGTATTTTATCATTGCGTATATTATATTTGTATAGCGACAATATTGTGTCCGCAAAAATTCGGAAAAAAAAGAAACCACACACAATGTAGGTAAAATGTTTCTATTTATACAACTGTCGACGTAGTACGTCGCGTATCGCGGTAGTCGCTTTGTAAAAAAAAGAAATCATCACAACCGATTGCGATGTTAACGCACGCAATAAGCGTCGGTAGGCATATTATTATTATTATAATGCGTAATCTTTTATAATCCCAATTTCACAATAACACCCTTCCATTGAGTTGTCATCATTGTCGTAATATACCTAATAACGCGTATTATATATAACTTCGTCATTAACACGCGGGTATACGCATCAGTGTGCAGTTATTCGTTTCACACCATTATGATAATAATACGTATGATGTCAACAATTATTTAATATTAAGTTGCGCGAATGATAAATCACCTAACCTAACCTATAAATAGAAATATAATATATCTGAATTGAGCCGCGAAATATGTACAATAAATTTGATTACGAAAACTGAAAACGAAAAAAAGGAAAAAAAGATCCGTCAAACAAGAGTACAAGACGAAATAAAAGGGCATCATTGGAAAATGGGTACAAAATTTCGCGCTTATTCTGATTTACGAGTGGATTTAAAAATATAATCATCTCTTGCGTATTATAATACCTACCACATATACCAAATACCTATATAATATATAATTATTATAATCCCTCGCCATAAACCGTCGCGTGAATATTCGAGAGCGCGTATGGCAGCTGGGCGCGAACATAATAATATAATATATAATATATAATATCTCCTCCAAGTTGTAACAGCCCAACCAAGGTTTTCTTACACACTCGTACATTATACATATATGTATTTAAATTCGAAGGTATACGACTTGCACTTGGTAAACGTTCGGCTCGTAATAATCCTGGATTTAAACGCACGACTAAAAGATAGGCGCCTGCGTATATATTATACAGAACGATTCATCAACCATGGTCACCCCCTTTTTTCTTCAATATTATGCAGTTATTCAAAATCTGGTTTCGGAATTTTTAATATACCTACCTACTTAAAGACCATATATTTTCAAACTCTTCAAACGTTTTGCGCTACTTAATGACAGTGTTCTATGGAGAAACAACTTTCTGCTATGTATATAGGGATAATAGTTCCAAGGTAATCGGCTTGAAAGATATGGGGGCTGCTATGAAGATTTGAAAAATGTTAGTAATTAACATAATTAATCTATCAATATTTAAAATTTGTTATAAAGGTCTAAAAATACAATAAATACAAGATCCGTTATTATATCTATTTTGTCTTTAGTGTAAATATTTTAAAACTATACTCGTTTACATTTTGAATTAGGCAAGTGCATCAACATTTTCAAAAATATTATCCCCTAAATAACTTACAGTAAAAAAGAGAGTTCCTATTTGATACATTGAAGTTTTTATCCTTACTGGACACTATTTATAAGTGCTACCTAAGTAATACAAACAATTTCAAGAATTTGAAAATATAATGGTCTTTATGTTTATTTAAAAATTCTGAAAATCAGAATAAATTCCTTATTGAAGAAGAATGGGAGTCTGCGTGCTTTTTGGATCACTCTGTATAATATGTAAAAAGACTGTCTGAAGTAGGTACATATTATATACCTTATAGGTATACCTATATACGCTTTGAACGACTATATTATATAATACGTATTATATATATCATATATTTATCAAGGGTATATATAACGTACCTAATATTAGATACGTCCGATAATTTTATTATTATAATTCTTTATTTTTTTTTTCCAAAAAAAATATTATTACAAGTATTCTAAAATTTACGTTTAGAATAATAATCGATTGTATTCGTATTTTTTTCGAAATTCGAAACCTGTTACATACTTATACCACCATCTTATAATATTATACTCAAATAAATTTTGTACTTATAAAAAAGTAGAAATTCAATATAATATTAATACCTTGAAGTAATAATATATTATGTTTTACATATTATTATTTTAAACGCATACCGTTATAAGACTTATGCACCACACGCATTTATTATATTATGTAAAATAATATTGTTGTCAAAATAATAAACTACTCCATCTTTGCTTCAAAATATATTTTAATCTGATATGGGATCTTTGAAATGTATCTCATGTCTTATAAACGTTTTCTACCAGTATATAAAGTTTCACAACATATTAAAAATGAAAATCCGTTGCGTGTGTAATAATAGTAAATTTTCTTTTTCACTTAGACCAAATCGGATTTTTATAAAACCGGGTAAACTGTGGGTAGTCGACTTTAAGGCGTGCAACTACGTAGTCCTAGATTGCAACAAAATAGTAACGCATGTGGATTTAAACCCTACATTTGGTCAACTATTTATCGGCTGGATAACAAAACAAACTACCTCTATATGCCCTAAGATAATTAAATGTTATGTTAAGTTATAATATAATGGCCTTATATTGGCGAAATTCAATTTAAATAATAGTAACTACGCGTAATATGTCATCGATAATAATAATGCACCGCTTGCGTTAATAAATTCAGATACGAATTCGTATAAATTAACAACTTGTCGACTTCGCTGTCAACATTGTTACTAAGATTTAAAACAACACTCATAGTATATTTTCTATGTTTGTATATAATATTATATTTGTCGAGGTTAAAATATTAACACACTGTAGTATATTGTATAATAATATGTATTTGATTGGATTTGTTCGTTTAGAGAACTTTATAAAAAAATGTATAAATGCGTGTTTCTTATATTAATCATGAAATCCTGTTGAAATGACATCGACCCATTATAACCATATAATATTTATAGAATGGTTGACTCATTCTAGGCACTTGCTAAATAAATATGTAAAATCGAAAATTGTTATAAAATGCAAAACTGTTGATTCAACATGTGGTACAAAAAATTTCTAACAGTCATAATTCTAATATAATGATTGATTATTTATAAGTATATTTATTATTTATTGATTGTAACATTATTTCATTGCATTGAAAAGTATAGTTTGTCTATACTTCAAGTATTAACTATCGTTTTCTATAAGTGAAAAATTTAAATAAATATACCATTAATTGAAAACAGAAGTACCATTTTGTACACATCAATAAAAGATAATATATATATATATTATATTACATATATCGTAAAAATTGAATAGTTTAAGTTTTTCCGATAGTCTTGTGACGAAAATGATTTATGACGTATTCACTCGAATAAGCAGTATTATATTTTTATGTATATAATAATAAAAAAAACTTTATCAAAAAACTTTTTACTTTGAATTGTTCAATCTCGATAGACTTTTCTATTGTTTGGTGTAGTGTATGCGTATATCCTAGACTGCAACTCCTAGATTGGACTCGACACACGATTGTTTGAAGAATAATATATTATACAGAAGAATGAAATACGAATATTACTCTGAACAATAAAAGTTGTACCGCCATCGAAATTTATATCGTTTTGAAAGTAAAAACAACGTTTGAAATGTATAATATTATGTATGATTTTTTTTAGGTTTTTTACATTGTCCCGGACTTATTGAGTTGACAATAACTATATGTACGATGCAGTCGAATGAAAACCAGCAGAGACCAAATGATGGAAAAAAATTAATCGTATAGGTACCAATACGATATACGCGCATGCGCACACCATATCTATATGATATAACCGTACAAAATTAAGGATTATCATAATACTTTGCATCATTAAAATTATTTATACGATATAGACAATGATTTAAGTACTATATCTACACATGCAAATAGACATAATATAGTACATATAGGCATATTATATAGATTAGATTAGGCGTGTTGTATTAGGATTATATTATTATCATTTATTCGAAAGCGATATCAAAATAATAATATTCGACAATAAATCATAGAAAATAAATAAATAATAATTATATATTATGATATTCATTTTGCTCGGGTTTCGTGCATAAAGGAAGTCGCTGAAACGTGTTTAATATTTTATAAACAATAATTTAGATTTGTATTGCCTTTATAGGTAATAGCTCGGTATACTTTAAAGAAACTACTTGTTCTGTACTTTACGATTAAGAATCATGGGCACCCGCAGGGGGGTGCCAAGGGGGCCATTTCCCCCCTGGGAATTTTTAACTGCATGTACTTTAATATCAAAATCGCTATAACTAATATTGGATTATAAATAATTTTTATCTTGCCCCGGGTGGGATTTTATCCTACGGGCGCACTTGTTAAGAATAGGTCAAGTCTCAATGTATTAAATACTCTTATTTGTTTAAACAATAATTATAAATCATTCGAACGTAAAAATAAACATAATAATATGAGTAGGTGACAATTAGTAAGTGCATAATCCGTGTTTTCTAGTTAATAGGCATTACTAATGAAGCAAAAATACGTATTTTATTTAAATTTGGATAAACTTGTTGATAAACTAAAAATGTATTATTTATGGTATAATAATATGTATTTCTCACAGACAATATGTTCATTATATTTTATTCTTTTCGGTGGCAGGCACAATTGTATTACAATTATTATATTTAAGGTTTTATACAAAAAAATATTGAATTACAAATTATGAGTAATACGCGCGTATTATAGTGTAATATAATATTTAATAAAAAGTTGACGACGTTTTTATTTTTAGAACTTATTTATTCAGTAAAATATCTATATATTATATATATATAGTATATACACGATATCAATCCATAAATTATGCGGTTTGCACGTGATTGGCTTGAACACGATTTTAAATTATTCACGTGTTTTTTCGTATAGGTATATAATATTATATACTTATTAGAAATGAGCAAAAAAAAATAATATCATCGATTGAATTGTTTCCAAAACGACCAATAAACGTGTTTATCCGCCTCTATATGTTACTTATAATAGAAGAACGTCGTTCGAATAGCACTCGCGAAAATTATAATATACAGAGTGAATCAACCAAACGTATTCTCTGCACCACAATTTTTTTCTACACAATTTTCTTTTTAATTCAAATTCTAATTTTGGAATTTTAGGATATTTAACTATAATGTTTGTACTTATATGCATCTTTATGTTTCAAATACTTATTTAATTATTTACTTAATTCAAGGAGCGTCTTGTGATGACACAAATCTTTTGTTTAAAATGAGAATACGATCAATTTTATTTCTAAATCGCTATGAGGAGATGATTTTTTTTTTAAACAAGAATGAATGAAAAATTCTAACGATTATTAGTTTCCATAACTGTGCGCACATAACATGTTATTGAATTTTAGGTATTAAAGATATTAGTCCATTGGTCTACACAATAATACAAAATTTAGAAGATATGAGGCTCTTCCATGAAGATTTGAAAAATTACAATTATTAATTAATTAACTGTTAATTCGTCCGAATATTATATGACAAGTACAACTAGTTAATGGCGTACATAGAAATGTGCAATGGGGCCTATTTTAGGGGTTATGGTTAAAAAATAAATATACATATTATGTATTTATGTTACATTTTTATATAGCTGGTAGTGAGAAAAGTCAAGGGTGGTAGAACATACCCTTAGTGTGCACCACTGAGACTAATAATTACATCTAATTTATATTTTATGTAAAACCATTAATTAAGGATTATAGTTGTATATATACTATAAATTAAATTATCGAGTTTAATACGACAGAATCTTAAATTTAAACGAGAAAACATTTTCAAAAAAAATCAATTGGTTTTAATGAATTACAGTAGAGAGGGTGGTTCTTCCTCAAAAAAAAGAAATTTAAATCGTTACAGGAGAAGCATCCTGACCTTTAATGGTATAAATAATTCAAGCATTTAAAAATATGGTATGAAAAATCGGATTTGGAATAACTTCCAAATATCATAGGACAAAACTGAGGTTATAAATATCTCCATTGGTGAATCATCATTCGCCCTGCAGTTACGTATAGGAGCTTACCGGCTGATTGAAACGTATAAGGATTTTAAATTTAGCTGGGTTATACATCATCGCGATTTGTGCGTATTATATTATTATACTTATAAGTATAAGAACAACAATAATGGTATATATTATGATAAAGTAACCAACACGCGCAGAGGAATAATATATTATTCATACTGGACGACGATTATAGTTATGAGGGGAGGTGGGCCCGCTGCAGCTGATACAGATCTGTTCTTTGTACAATATAAAATAAACGCATGTTTTGCGGGGGACGCGATGCGTATCTTACACCCGGACAAATTAATGGGCGCGACAAGACTTGTAATATTATCATCATCGCATTACGACGACACCGCCAAGCCCTCGAAGAATTCTCTTGCCGCGGACTCGCCAAATATAATATTCCAACCCACCTCGAGCGTGCAAGTGTCAATAATTTCGTCGTTCAAGTCGCATATTATACAGTATAACGAAAGTTGCGGTGGTGACGAGGAGGAACACAAATTGTACCGTGGTTCATACTGTTTATACCGCAGATACCTGTACTTAATCTGTACAGTGTATAATATCACTATTATATAATATATTACGGCCTTATATAACGTGCGTCGTTTTCCCGATGAGCCTGAAACGTGTTCTCGGTGTGTCACGGGCCCCCACGAGAGGGTCGACGACGCGGTGGTCGATATTATCCGTCGTCGTATATTATATTATTAAAATATATGTTTATAATGTATAGTCAGGTAGTGGCGAAAAGGAAATGTGACAAAAACGAAAATAATAAAATAAAAAAATGTATACGGATTCTTTTTTTTTTGTTTTTTTAGCCACCTGTTAGTAGAAGAATCCGCGCGGCTCTTGGATGCCGTCCAAAAACCGCATCCCAACATGTACAACACGTGACCGTCCTCTCTCTCTCACTCTTTCTCTTTCGCTCTCTCACTCTCTCAATCACCATCTCTTATATATATATATAACGTAGGTACACGACATATTATTTTTATTGTGCGCATACTTGCATATTATAATATACGCGTTACATAGTAAATATGCCGTGTACACACGACAGCAGCTTCTGACCAGAGCGATGAAAAAATCGTATAATGTATCTAAACGCTGCGTCACACGCGTGCCACTATTATAATATATAGTATACAGGGTGGTTCAGGCATGTTCAGCCCCCATGTATAACTTTAATACCTATAATGAATTCAATCAAATTCTGATTTTTGGAATCTTGTAAGTGGGCAGATATAATAATAATACAATAATACCAATATATAATATAATACTACTAGATATACGACGTAATACTAAAGGAGTAAAAAATATTTTTATGCCATTTAAGATAAGTATCATGTATCGGTACTGAAACTTATTTTTTAATGTAAATTGTTATGAAGATGTTTCATTTAGAAAATTTTAAAGTAGTATAAAAAATAATCAAAACTCAAACGAGTCTATGCTCAGTTTTTGCTCAAGTATTAAGGATAGTACTGCATGATAATAATTTTAAAAGCTATGGAGGTTTTTAACTTGTAAACATTATCCAAGTAAAATAAGTATACTAGAATAATACATCTATTTTATATTTGATGTATAAGTCTAGGGTTTTAAAATTTCATGAAATTAATTTTTTTGAAAAATAAAAATGAAATGTTTATTATATCTAAAAGTGTATAGTCGTCAAATTCCAAGTGAACATTTTTAAAAGTTTGTTTGTTGTATGAAACAAAGAAAATATGTAACATATTTACATATAATTTATAAGTTGTTTAACTAATCTATAATATAACAAATTTAAACATTGCCTTTTAACTCTTAAGTTACAAACTCATAAGCCAACTCGACATCATAACATATTATTGAGAGCCATGGCTCTGCGAATGCATATTATACCATATTATAATTATATTATATTATATTTAAAATGTATACCACTCTAGACATAAACCACTCTTATAATAGTCGTAAATCGTGACCTTTTACAATATACAAAATATGATCTAAGTATTAAATAAAAGAGTCCAGAGCATCTTCTCATAATCACATATTCACGTCACTTAGGGCCTGTTTTACAATCATAGTTTAAACCTCGGTTACGCCTAACCCACTGATTTTACCGGCCGAATTCGGTGGTTTAACCTTAGTTTAACGATTGTAATACGAGCCCTCAGTCACATACACACACACATACAATTTTTGTACACTTAATAACTACTGAAAATATACACTATATTTCATTTACTGGTTGAAATTGACTTCAACTTTATTTCAGACCATTATCTTTTGGATCGCTGACGGTCCGCGTACAACAATATTTTAAAACTTATAAAAAAAATGTTTTTACTCTCAAAATAATGCTAGGAATATTTTTCAGCACTACATATAGAATATACAAGTATGAAATAATAAATCAACAAAAATAATATGTTATTCTTTATTTCTAAGTGTGTAATCAATATATTATTTCTAATCATCTATAACTAAACATGTTTAAAAGAAGAGAAAATATTTTCCATAATTTCATTGAAATATTTCAAGAAGAGTGAAATTTTCAATTTTGAAAAATTTCAAGTGAAATATTTAAAATTCATAACCGTATGTATAACATACAATTTATTAACTCAGAAAATACTCGTTAGAACTTTGGTTTAGTTGTGCACCAAAGTTTTCAAAAAAATAATAAGTTTTACAATTTAAAGTAAAAAATGGGTGATTCTCATGACAGCCCTTTATTATATTTTTTAGTTCAAAAAATCAGAATTTGAATAGATTCATTATTAAATAAACAACGGGATCGAGCATACTCGGTGAATCACCCAGTAATGTGATGTCTGTATATAATACCGCTGGCGCACGTGCTTGAATATACACCATTCGCAATCCTGTTACCGCCAAAGTACAAATTAATAATGAGCCGCAAATTTATTATTCACATTAATATATTATAGTGGGTAGGTTTAGACAACAGGTGGGTATGGTTTGGTATGTACGTCTATTACAATTTGTGTCGATGAAAATCGCTTGACGTCGAGCGGCGGCACATAATGCGTGTGATACAATACTGCGTTCGAGTACCTATACCGATAGGCGTATATTACATTATTATTAATATGAAACGTTGTATATGGTCGCGTAAAAATTTGGCAATATTCCACGAACAACGATATATTATAATATGTTCTTTTAGAAAACATAGTTTAGTAGATGTCGAACAATTTGCGGACGTAGGTACCTATATATAATATAATATATTTGGAGGCACCTCTGTAGGGTGTTTTCCGAGCTTTACACATCGCGCCACTCCTATGTAGTCCCATGATAATATGTATGTAAATAGATATTATATTATGTATATACGTGCACAATATTATATACCTTCCTATATATAGTCCATACCGACCGAACGGGTTTCGTCCTGCAGAGAGCAGAACACAGGGAACGGTAATATATGGTCATATTGTTTATAGTGGAAAATAATAAAATAAAACGTTTAAAATATTAATTCACAAAAAATAAAACTAATGCCCGAAATGCCCAAATACGATGTAGCAGTAAGAATGTATAATTTATAGTCAATATAAAACACGGAAAAATTAACACCGATCGTCAACGTTTAGCGTGAGTCAAAGCAGGATGTAATTTTTTTTTTCTAACTTATTTTTTATGTAATATACCTATAATAGGTACACAGACTGCACTGGTCACATGGTGATTCTTAGAAAAGAGGAACACTCGTTTTTTTTCTAAAAGTATTAACGTTTGTGGAAATATTTTTGTTGGATAATATTGCAGTATTTAAAATCTTCTATTTATATAAACTGTAAAATAAACTAATAATACCATCATATTATCTTTGATCTGCTCTGTCTGTCTTTGATCTTAAATGGCGTGAAAATATTATTATTATGTCTTCCATATATATTATGGATTAGTTCAGAAAGTTTTTTTTTTTTAATAATTATTTATGGATTCAGTATAATATATTATTATAAGTGACGATCTAATTTTTATAAAGTGAATGGCCTAAATCAAAATCATTTAAAACCGATAGACATTGACATTTAAAACAGGCACGCACTGTTTATATAAGTACTGGGACCGTAGGCATGTAAATATAATATGGAATGTAGTGACTTTCAAATCGCTCGCACTCGCTCTTTATACTCACTTTATTGGTTATTAATTATTATTATAGTATGTTCAGCGCACAGCGGTCACTGCAATAGTGCACAAAACAATGTTTTAATATAAAAAAAACAACGCTAAAATATTATTGTAGATACGATTTTAGTCGGAACGTATAGTATATTAGTTTATAGGTATATCATCTGGGGAAAAAACTGTCATCTATACAACTGTACTTATATCTAATAAATGTTGATTAAATATCTATATACAACGTTACGAGATAGATATAGGTACTAGGAACTAAGAAAGTAATAGATACCTTCCTATGGCCATTGCACTAAATCATAATAAGCTTTTATGATTTATTGCATTACACATTTTAAGCACCTAAGTACCTACTTATACAATACGAATCCAGTCGAGAATTGTCCACTTTTTTTTATTTGTTTATTGTTTATATATAATAGATCTGATAATAATATACCTAATAAAATATAGTTATGAAACACACATTTATTTTATCATGTAAAAAAATAAACCAAAAATGTTCAACCGCTTTAACTAATCCAATATATGATCTGGCCATGAAAGGAGCTCTTGAGGGAAACAACACTAACCAGACCGCACTAACTTTCTCAAGAACACTGCGACATTCACTCCAGATTACAACCATTAATACCTAAGCCTATATTTAATGTTGTCGATTCCGAATAATAATTACTTTGATCAACATATTAATCGATAGGTACCGCTTTTGGTCGTAACTTTTTGAGAGCGAAGAAATTAATAATTGCCGTGTAATAGCTCCTAAATCAATTAGGTAGGTACCTAGTATATATTATATATTGTCTGGACGTCAAAGCATTTCCTTTGCGCCGTTATTGCTGCAATAATTATCGTATTTAAAAAAAAACTGTTTCGGCTCTGTAGTTGGTATTATATACCTGTATATTTATGAATTTATTGTGCTTGAAACAAGAAAATGCATTCGAGATCACTGCTAAAAATACATGGAATTGATTTAATGAACGAAAAAACTTACCGCAATTAAGCTTTGTAACCGGTCAATTAGCATAGTCTTCGCGATGCCTTTGGCTGAATCGACGGTGTCCTTCGCAGCGTAAAATCTACGAAGGCCCGTCTCCCGCCACTGACAGTCCCATGGCGGCACCTGGAACAGTTTTATTTTTCAATTAAGTATACGAAACAATAATTATTTATCACGATTTGGTATCGACAGGTTTTTTTTTACAATTTATTAACACTCGTAGGCATAATATACTATGATAACGGGGTGGCGGGAGGGTAGATGAGGTAAGAAGAAATTATAGCGAACGTTTCATTTGCATTTTAACTATATATAGATATCGTATAAAGTGAAAGGTTAAGGCGGCGGTAGACACTGTTTTATAATAACAACAATTAAAAAACGAAACGAAAGAAAAAACAAACACTATTGTTCGTTATTGAAAGTATCGGATGAGTCTTATTATTATTATACCATCGAGCTATATGTATAGTTTTCTTCCCTAATTACAATTGCAGGAATTCAGAATGAGCAATTAAAATGTGTTTTCAAAACGTGGCTCGGTGCATACAGGATTAGTCTTAATAATATGCATTCAAACCTAAATCAATCCACCTAGTATAGTCACTATATAATAAATTTGAATATTTAAATAATACTACAGCCTACGATACCCACGTCATTTAATTTATTATAACCCACCGGTGTAGGTAATTTAAACTATATTATAATCATATACATATTGTTAATGAAGAACATTACTGACTGCAATGAATATAATATACATAAGGTTTATGCGTATACCCAAATTTTAGGAAAGAATTATTAACCATGCCTAAATAACTAATGAAATACATTTTTTGAACTATAGCTATAGAATTCTTTTTATACACCGTTCCATTGCGATATTATAATAATGTGTCTAATTAATCAAGTCCTACATACGAGATTGTGGTGAAATACAGTTATGTAAATATTGCCATTCATTTTATGTAAAATAGTTATAACAAAATTTGAGAAAAATATATAAGAAGGTTATAATTCGTATGTTTAGTAACATATTTTACTATTAATCAACGACTTATACATATTATATACAGAGAGAGTTATCGGCTTGATTTGCATTTATTTTTTCACTGTGTTGAATTTAAGGTATTTGTTCAGGTGTGAAATCGTATTAAAAATGTATTTTATAGATCTTAACATTGAATATGCATACAACATTACAAGTAACTAGGTATGTATACATCTAAAACTCACAAATATAAATTTTAAACATAATACCATAAATAAGATCCGCTCAACTACAAATAAGCTGCACTTTAATAACGAAGTTGTACTTCATTTTAATCTGAAATTCTTATTGTTTTATCTAAGAAATAATAAAATCATTAAACCGCAAGTCGTTACACAATAAAAAAAAAATGACTATAACCACGTAAAAATATGAGAGACCAAAATAACAAATTGATACGTATACAATATTTTATCTCGTCTAGCCAATTGTGTATTATAAATTAATAAATATTAGAAACGCAATTACTCTTAAAATCGATTCTCTTCGTCGTCCCGTATGGGAGACATAAAATACGACTTCCTCGATGACCAAATTATAACTTCACGAGAGAGATTTTCTAACATTATATTATATTATATATTTATATGCATAGAAAATATATAATATTTCATATCACGCGATACACCTAAAAGTACGTTATTACTTATTGCTGCAATATATATTATACGAGAATGAATAATACATTTCCTATTAAGAATTTATATATCAAGTTGATTCATTGGTCGGTTGGTTATAAACCTATTTATATTTAACGCGTACATAATAATAAAATATAATAACAATCGTACACGAATCGAACACGGCTGTACGAATAGGTTAGATACCTGTGTTTAGCAGCTACCTTCTATAACTAATGGCTATACAAATGATGTGTTTTTCGAACACTCATAGCTGCGCACGATGATATTACAATGTAATGGACGATGTAAAGCGACGTAACGTTTTATTTATATTAGATTTTAAAATATTTATTTTTAAATATTTTACTGTGTCAAAATCACTTCCCATAATAATAATAATAATATGTCATACGTCTTATAATTTTACCACACGAAAAATAAATAAAAAACCCATCCGTTTTTAATTGTTGTTTTGGGCTAACGGACGTGGATCATCGGTGTATAGTAATATATTATAATATTATAACCTATAGTACACTGCATCCCCGTTATCAAACGACCCGTATAAATCGACCGAACACGAGGAATGCCACACACAACGCGATGTCGTTTGCCGTATTCTTTTTATTTTTTTCATTTCGATTTTATCGTTTTTTCCGTGGTCAAAAACACGTATTCCACCATGTTAATATAATATAATACGCATAGGAGAAAAAATGTAATTAAATCAGCACCGCCACAGTCCAAAATAATAATATTGCAGTCTTGCTATATTATAATTTCAAATAATATGTTCACTGATATAATATTATACTACGGTATTGCTGCAGTAGTAGTAGAGTAATAAAAAAAAATACAAATATTAGTTGATACAATAAAATTATTTTGCTTTTTTTTTACACAAATAATACGAGTCAATTATTGCACTTATATAAGAAATTTTTTTAAAAGCGGTTATGTGGAAAATATGAATGTAATATATAGGTAAATGAAAGAAAAAAAATATAATGTAAAATAAGGCTACCACATATTTGATGTGTGTTATCTCTGATCGAATGTAATGCAAACCAGTTTATATATATATATGTATAAACACTTACATACATATCCGTAAATCGAAAACATGAATGGAACTATATATGTACATATAAACCTATAGCATAATATGTAATAGCGAAGATAAAAATAAATAAAACGGTGTATAGGTATTTACCTACAGTCTACACTTTGAAACATGTGTGTATACATTACTTTATTATGAATAATATAATGCAGAAATGTAGGTATACAAAAACATGAAAAGAACTTATTAAGAGTACCATCCTAAACCATACTTGTGAGTTATGACATTATTGACATGACACCGTCCATCGTATAATACCCGTACGGCGTACACCTATATATATTATAATTTATGAGACCCCTGACCAACTCTCAGGTATGGTTGCGAGGCTTGGACGACGACCAAACAGGCAGAAAGAAGATGGAGAACATTCGAGAACAACATTTGAAGGAAAATATTATGTGGACCCGCACCACCGACGAATCAACGGGGAAATGGCAAAGGTGATACAACTCCCCGTGGAACGATATGATGGAACTAAAACTAAAGGATTCGATGTAAGCCACATAATTAGGAGAGGAGAAACCAAAACAGTTAAGGCGGCGATGGAATGGAAACCTAAAAAAAAATATAGGTAGACCTAAGGCTAAGGGAAGACTAAAGAAAAGACAGATATACTTAGTAGAAGAAGATTTAAAAAGTCATTGGAGTTGAAAACTTGGACAGTTCAAGATAGTGACAGGTGGCGAGGTCGAGGTGTATAAAGTGATGGCGGCAATAACTCTTTAAGTCACGCAAGTCAGGGAAGAAGAAGATATTGAACGTACAGTATGGTCCAATGATTAAATACACTACCGTGGTAAGAAGAGAACTAAGAACTGTGGTCCACGACACTCATGCCGGTGGTCCGCAGCGCTATCGGTGTTTTCGGCCATGGACGACTGGTTACGATACAACACGAGATTAATAGTAAAAAAATGTATAAAAACCAAAACCAAAGGTTATTCAAAATAAAATTGGTACCTGAGGGGTCCGCGGTTTGAAAATAACTCTTTCGTCGGAGGTCCGCGTACTTCAAAAATTTAAGAACCACTGGCTAGATGATGATCATATAATTATTTATATTGTTTACAGCTGTGTATCGGGTCACTACACTGGCACTTACTGGTAATATTTTGAAGGAAAAAAGTTTTATTTGAGGATATACATTTGGTTTTTTACGATTATTCTTACGAGTGAAAAGCAATAGTAAATAATTAAATGTATATTATGTTTTAAGACACTATAATGTTAGGCCCGTATGTATCGCGTGAGAATTAAATAAGACCATTTCGGTATGGACAGAAACCGTAAAGACGACCACTTGAAACGGTATATAGGTACCTACTCTACTACATTATTATATCCTAGTCGGCTGCAATATAATCAAGTGTTGTGGCGTCGCGCTAAAAATGAGAATTATTCGTCGACTGCAAGTACCTACGTACCTACCTCATACCTGTAAGGTAAGGATTACGCGTGTCATATTATTATAGGTGTGGTTGTCAAATTGAATATATAAATATCGATGAACAAATATTGAAACTAAAAAAAAGGTAAAAATAGAACTTATAGTCGGTAATCGCAAGACATAATCAGATCAAATCGATACATAAAAATTGTATGGGTAGGGCAAGGATGGAAAAACATTCCGATCACAAATCTAATGTTTTATCGTTAACGTGTATAATACTACGGCATTACTACTAGTCACTACTACAGTAATAAAATGCTATGCAAATATTTTAAACATCTAATACATTTTCATGCATTTTTTTATCGATTTATTTTGGCACCGGCGTTAGATCAGGTTATAATATATATATATGTAAAAAAAATACGTATATAAGAATGATAGTTTTATATTCAAGTCTTATACGTTGTTTATATATTATGAGTACATGCAATTATAATATTTACAACTCGCTGCGAGCACCCATGTATGCCGACTATTGATACGTAAATATTGTTAACCATCAAGGTACACGTTAGGTATGTCGTAGGTACTCGATATTATATCAATTATGTTATTAATTTTTATGTTCGACAATCTTTCGCACGCGATTAAATAAAAATAAATAGTGAACAGTTATTATTTTTATTCGTTTTAGATAATATATATTTTTACTAAAACGTTTCAAGTTCGAATGTATACACGAGTAAACAAGAGTACCTATGTAGGTATATTATGTGTATAGGGTGATTCACCAAGCATACTCATCCCAATTGTATTTCATTTAATACTAAATTTATTCAAATTCTGATTTTTAGAATGTCCCGTGGTGATACATATAGGATTGGTCTAAAGAATCGGCAACTATGGACATTGGCATTTTGAAGGGGGTTATACGATTGAGTTTCAGTAATACGTGTATGTGGGGTGAGGATTTATAGCTAAAACACGAGTGGTTAGTATAGACCTGCAAGGGCCGTAAATTTTCGGCCCGGTCCGGTCCATTAATTTTATCCTCAGGCCCGGCCCTGTCCAAAAAATATTGTGAAAAAAAAGCCCTGACCCGGTCCGAAAATAATGCTAAGCTCGTAAAAAGCCCGGTTCAGTCCATACATTTTATCCTCGAGCCCGGCCCGACCTGGTCCAAAAAATATTGTGAAAAAAAATATTATATTATTATGGTGTATAAATAGCTTTATTATACCCACCAATCTTTTACTATGTAGAAGTTCTAAAATAAAAAAAAATAAAAAAAATACCCACCAATCAATGTATTATTATATTCATTGTGATTGTATCTACTATCTAGTATCTATCCATAGAGTATACTCTATATGTATCTACCCGTACCAACATCGGTTTTATCATTATTATTTATTATTTTAAATTGTGATTAATTACTGTCGAAGAAAAATCCTTAGCCCAGTCCAACCCTTGATTTACTATTCAAAATCCAGCCCGGCCCGGCAAATTGAACAAAAAAAAAACCCAGGCCCGGCCCGGAATAAAATTCCAAGACTTAAAAAAGCCAGGTCCAATCTCTGATTTATTATTCGAAGTCCAGCCCGGCCCGGACCGAAAAATTGTATAAAAAAAATCTCAGGCCCGGTCCGAAATAAAATTCCAAGACTTAAAAAGCCCGGCCCAACCCTTTATTTTATATCAAAGGCCCGGACCGGCATAGCCCTTGCAGGTCTTTAGTGGTTAGTGGTTACCCCATGGCCCACCCGGGAGATGTTTGACCACAGCACACAGTAGCGACTCCAGGCCCCCTAAAATAGTTTAATAAAAATATAAAATACATGTCATTTCGGATCTAGCATTTACTTTGATCATTTATAATTTATACAAATTATAAATATTGATAGATTAATATAATATTAATTACTAAAATGTTCAACTATTACACATCAATAAGCCCATACCTTATATCTTCCAAACCTATTATCATTAGTAGGTACACAAAGTTAAATAATTCATAACCTAGCTACTAATTCGAATTATAATAATTTTTACCATATTTTTTATACTTTATATTTTGATAGGTATGTCCAAATATTTAGAAACATTATCAGAAAATATCTGAGGTTTTCGTCAAAAATCAAAATCAATCGAGTAGTTGTTGAGTATATAATATAAGCTACAAACATACATTTAGTTTTAAGATATAGTTTCTTTAATTGAGGCCATGTAAGCGTGACGATTTGGTGATGTATGACTTTACCTAATCCAACCCAGTAACCAATGACAACCATTTACCTGTAAACGAAAAAAATTTCAATTTCCATCGAGAATCTCAAAATACTTGTTTAAGGATCTCTAAAAAATGCGAATTTTGGAAAAATCATTTCTTAGTTATGAAATAAACTCTTAGAGCGCTTACATAATAAAACGAAACTACTGAAAAATGTCATATTCATAGCTATACTTCGGTGGTTTCGGCTAAACGTCGATAAATCAGTCAGTCAGTCAGGACAAGTTCTTTTATATACTTACAAGTTAATGAGTTATAATATTTTTTAACATAAATATGTTTTTAGGCTACCAACAGATATATTTTTTTTCTAACCAATTTTGCAAAATAGACGTTTTCGTTAACATGGTTATCACTTATTAACAAAACCATTTATGAATTGTGATTCATATATTTTCCTTATAATGTGCTATGATTTTTTTGTGAACTATTCGGGGCTCTACTTGTTTGGTCACGAATAAAATATGTATATGAAATAATTCGACATAAATACGTAGATTTACATGTACAGTTAGAAAGTGCTCTGCAGTATCATCTCATAGGTTATACTATATAATATTATATTGGTATACTGTACACGCTTTTTTTTTTGTCTAATCCCTAAACGAGTATTTTTTGACACACAATCTAACCGTCGTAATAATACATAATATATGTACAATGCTCGTACAATCTTTATTACCTGTAGGTTGCAGGATGGCATTATACGATTTCAATTTTTATCGAACGATTATAATTTATTATATTGCATTACACCTCCCGCGTATATTATATTATATTATTATACCGAATAATATGACCGATCGAAATCCGATTTTGTAATACCCTTATTACTGGCGATGCGACGGGAACGAGTTTGTCGGTCATACAAAACCAATACACATAATAATAATATAACATACAACAACTCCGGTATCGCGTATAGGTATGGGCTAACCCATATTATATAGGTAGGTACATTAAATATTATTTATACCGATATATTTTACGCGTATTCTGTTGAAGAGACTATCCATAAATTATTATTGTACGCAATATTATCGTCCGAAGTATCGCTCGCGTACATACATTTATATTATAATATATTATATATGTTAAATTTTAATAACATAATAATATATAATATTATGCGCCGGGTAATAGGTACGTACATGTATATTATTATAATAGAGTGCGCGTGTCCGCCGTCATATCCTCCGCCGACCATTAGCTCGAATTACGCTTATATCAATATTATAGCTGCGCGTTCACATAATAAATACATCGCGGGCACACACACATTACATTCACATTTATATATATAAATAGTCGTCATGAGACACACCGTGGCGTCCATAACAATATATAGCCGTTCAGAGTGCACGACATGACATTATTATAAATTGCGTTAACATTAAAAAAAAAAATAGCCAAATTTCGACCGTGCATTTTATAGTTCCTGTGATGGAAATCGGACCTCACCGGCAGGGTCATCGTCATTGTACAGAAGAAATTCTGTTGAAACGCACAAGAAGTTCCTATTATAGGTACGTACCCCTTATGATTTTGGTATATGTATACACAATACATTCCATTACGTCTCCACCTGAATAAAATTGCGTATTTTCATGAATTCGATTAGGTACGATATTATAACTATAGACGTATAATTTGGGGGAGTGGAGGCTATAGCCTTTAAAAAAAACAGTCTGTTTCTACACCATATATTTTAGGGTTTTTAAGTGCGCATATATCAAGTGCAGAATATTTTGTAGTTTTGTCCTTTACCCTACTTATAGGTAGGTATTAGTTATTACTAATTATTAGACGCTCAACAGACTAAAGTTTTTGACGTTTTCTTTTTTTCATACCCCGCGATTGCTTTAAACCAGTTTTGGATACATATATCCTACTACGGTACGTATTGAAATCGGTGATATTGATTATTTTATTTCCCACGTGCAGTATTATAACATTTGAAATAGAAAAACCTATATGGCTATGTGTTTATTGTACGAGTGGACGTTTTTAGAGACTATTTTATAGTATATACATAATTTTATCACTGGAATTTGCATATAATCGAAAATGCGCGTTTCTAGTGACAACTAGCTATTATAAGTCGCACTATAACATTATGTATATCTCAAATATATAATATAAATAAATAATAATAAGTCGCATATTCACGATCCACTACCTATGCGTTGTATATTACAGTCTGTTTATTCGATATTTTCATTACGTGGCGTTTGGTTCCATACCAAAACTATTCACCTCATGAAATTGTCATCGTCGTATCCACTTAACGAAATACTTATAAATATAAAATACATTAATTAATGGGATGATGATGACTGTTGTAGCGTTATTGATTTTACCTATTTTTATAATAATATATATTATAATATGTATTCATATATGGATGGCAACGACGCTATATAAACATAAAATCCACCACGCAGTTGTAAATATGAATAATTATAGCAATAATAAAGAATATTTATTGTCATTCTTGTACATAAATTTAAATAGTATACGTAGAGTATAAAAGGGACAAGAGTGTTCAAATAATATGACCATAATATAGGCTTATTGTACTGGATTTAATTTCGTTATAATATTCCCATCCACTTCACGAAAATACGATAATAATATGATTTATCTATTAAATGTGTTTCGATTTTACGGTTTCTTTAAAATATGCTGGACATGAGTAATTTTACCATACCAATTTCCACGAAAACATTGAATACTAACTACACAGCAAGTCGATGTGATATTATTAAATTACGTACAAAATATTAAAATAAAATAAACATATAATATTTACTTCATATATTTTAATATTGCGTAGGTATACGTATTATATTATATTATACTTGTGCTATTTTGGTTTCGAAAACAATAGCTAAAGTCGTTCGCGTAAAAATCATTAAACTACACGTTTTAAATTGAAATCCAACTAAATAATTTGATATATAATATATAGACAGACAATATAATATAACCTAACCTAATAGCGTCGATATGGCGAAAAAATCTTAAACGGTTTCATTGTCTTATCTGACGACTGACAGCAAAATTAAATGGTATGATATTATTGTGTTGCTTTATTCGTATTATATTATACAATATGGCAATTGACATGACAAAATAGTATCAATTTAATCAGATTGAATATAATTGACTGCAGTCGATACATTTTGAATAGACATAATATTATTATCGTATGTTATTGTCTATGCACATATAATAATGGAATTCGAAAGTTATATTAAAACGACTAAGTTTAAATTGACTAAGTCCGAAACCAATAGACGCATGACGTTTTTGACTCGCAATTTTCTAAACGTATTTCAACTAGGTTTTAGCATTCCGTTCACTTAAAGTGGTAATAAATAATATATATCTTTCGTTAAGACAAGACGTTAGTACGTTACAACTGATAAAATCATCGTTTCCGGCCACCATAAGAATATTATCTAACTAAACTTCCCAATATTCTCTAATGAAATACTTCACGTATCGAATATAATAAACTTTTGGTATCCAAACAAAATTCAAGTGGCAACTTCTATTTCTCATAATACAAGTACGCTGCAGTATTAACGCCGCAGTTTATAGTAATAACATATTTGTACGAATAAGCGTATATAATATATTATATCTAATACAATAATATATGAACTGTTATCCAGACGCATCTATATGACTATGTAAGTATTTCATAATAATGCATTTAATATAATTTATTAGATTAAATTAAACTTTCGCTAAAACTCTTCGTATGATTATAATATAATAAGCCCTATATAAACGCTCAAGATTGTACATTTGTAATTATAATATGTAAACATACTCGACACAAATCTAATTTTGACATTTTACATATAATATGTGTTGTATAATTTATTATTCAATATAAATATATACAACAAATATTACTTAATAAGACATAATCTGTGTGCAAATTGCTATCCATTTAATTAATTTATATATAGATAATTGTATGATTAAATTTCCTTTTAATATTACAACATTTAAAAATGTACTTGCGTACGCACTTAAATCGTTCTTAATACACATGCATACCCTCATATATATATATTATATTTATGATATATTATAAGCGACCTATCTAAAGCCATTAAAGTATGAAATAATATTAAAAAGTCACACACACATAACACGTATATCTATAATAGAGGAAAACTAATAGTTAATTACACATATTATATAAGTATATACAACCAACCAATAATATTATTATCAATCTACAGAATATGCGGTTAGTAGTTCAACGTAACATTATGTAGGATATTTTTTTTGAAAATTTCAAACGTATTGATAATTTTTACTATAGAAAATAGAAATTAAAATAGATCAACGAATGTCGAGGCTTAAATTTACAAATATAAGTTATTAGGACATTAGGTGCTTACTGTTTGTATAACAGAAAGCCCATCCTGGGCCAAATTCAAAATATATTCAAATTTATCTACATGAGTCAGGAACCTATTGAATTTCATTTAAGATTATTTATAACAATAATAATAATATATAAAATAATACTTAGTTTAATAATAATTAAATTTAAAAATACTAATCATTAAAACGTGTTTATTATGCTTTGTAAGCCATTACTGTATGTACTGTATAGCCATAAATTATATGGTATGGTTAAATTATTCTTAAACATTTAATTTATTGAAATTTTTTTTCTCGTATTTTGTAACGATCCCATAACTATTTATATATACATTATACAATATATTTTATATATATATGTATAAGTAGTATAATTTAAAGATTAGTATATATATATATATTAATAATAAATACATTTATTGCATATAGATATTAAAATTATAAAGTTTGATTCGATGACATTTTATATATACACTGAATAGGAAACGCTGATATGGATATAATATTATAATACGTTGTTTTAATAAAAATAACAAACGTCGCGCAATACTAAAAGCGAAATAATAATATGATGTCTCAGTGCAAAGCAAATATTGAAAAATAATCATATTTTATTCACACGGATGCAAAACGGCTGACTCGGTACAATATACCTGCGAGAATAAAGACCAGATTGGAATTCGTTTTATAAAACCTGCCCTACCCGAATATCATTTAAGTTAAACCAGCGCACACGATGATTATGTACGTGCGCGGGAAATACCTATTATAGGTACAACTACTGTAATACGCGTAATATAATTTTACATTTAATATAAATATAATATAATATAGGCGTTTGTAGAGGTATATATTTTGAAACCTAGTTATAAATTATTGAACTTAGGTATACACAAAAATATACAAAAATATAGTGCAATAGTCAATTAATAATGCTAAATTAGTAAAACAGACGTAGGCGCTAGTCGGACCCAATAATAGTGCTTGCGTTCAAAATTCTATTCTACGTATTAACAATATTATGTCTAATTAAAAATTTTTTAAAAAAAAAACGACGAATAGGTTAGGTACCTATATACTTTTTAAATAATTAAATTAGATGCAAGTATAACGGTACAATACAAATAAGCCTATTCATGATTAGGCAATTTTGATTCGACGTGATTATAGGGTAAATATGTTAATTTTTGTTTTAGGTCCGAAACAATAACAACTTCGAGGAATAACCCATAATTTATAATAAAATATATTATACAAAACCACCTACCTACCTATCTACTATATTATTGTTTTTCTTTATACATCGTTATACTTTAGAGCAGACCCAGATAAACGATATAAAGATGAATTGTTTGTATACCTATATAGGTACTATTATAATAATAATATCAGCTAAGAAATTTCGAGTTTTTCATGGTAAAAACTAAAAAGTAATATACAAAGTTAAATGTTTTGTATTAGCTAGATGTGTGTGTGAAAGAAAAAATAAATATAAATTATTCAGAATCTTTAAAGAATTCCACGATCTCCGGATTTTGCTGAATAGGCTATTATTTAGTATAAAGACGTGTCCGTAATCCGTATGAATTAAGAGCTTACTTCACATTTGCGTACTATTAATATAGACACAACAACTGTCCACATTAAATAATAACCGTACAGACTCGATAGACATATCCACACGGCGCCCACGTGCAAACAATAGACTAATGATGTTAAGTATTTTTTTCCACATATTTTTCACGGATAAACATTAAACATAATATTTTTATATGTCAATTTATTCATATTATTTCTCTTACTAACGCAACATACGTTATAATTTTTAAGACAGTTATGACTAATAACTTAGCCTAATGTTTTCGGTTATGATAATATTTGGCGAATAAAGAGCTAAAAAATAAAAAACGGGCCAACGAATGGTATAAATAAACCATATATGAATATGAATAGGTACATTGTGCTCTGCACGATACTGAAATATAAAATACAAGAACACCAGAGAACTCGATCTGCTGTATTTAGTAATTTACGTTGTCAAGTGTATATACTTATCTTTTATTATTATTATACCTAATAATACGATGAGCATAGGTTACACAAATATTTTGAAAATACTAGTATGTATGTATCCTGTTATTTAATAATAATACACATTGGTGAAAAGTTTCAAACATTTTTCAAATCACAACAAAATAATTAAAAACTCTTATTTTTAGTTAAAATATCAAATTTTAACTTACCTATGTAAAAAAAAATTACATAATATGTATTTTAGAATTTTGTATAGGCTTCTGTAGGAACAATTTTTGGGGAAACTTATACTATATTTCAAGATTTTTGTCACATCCTACAATTTCATTAACACGTTTATAGAAATAACAAACTAGAATACTTCAAATATCTAGAAATAGTTAGAAAAGAGCTAAAATATTTAAAAAATGATCTACATCATAAATTATATTATAAATATATGGTGGAAATTTCAAGTATCCAAGATTGTTTGATTTTGAATCCCAATTAAATAACAAAATCGATTTTGTTAAAAATTAGTATCCTATCGGTAATACCTATCGCATAATTAATATTCCCGTTTTTTTTTTTTTTTTTTTTTTTAGTTTTCTTGATTTCTATGAAAGTACCTACTGGAAATTTGACTGCATTGACCTCCATCCATCCAAAAAAAAAAAACTAGACCCAATTCGCTTTTAGAAACTACCCTCGATGCGAAAATTTTAATTGTCTTAAAGTTACTTTTGCTACCTCTAAATTATAGTATACCTTCTACCTAGGTATCGAGTGTTCAACGTCGCAATAAAATACATCAAGAACGCATATACTATGATTGTAATGACGTGGTAAATATGTTGTCTATTATAGTATATATGCTGAAATTGCCGCCGCAGTTATTATATTTAACTCCTTCAGGTCAAAATATTATTGTTTTGTTTTTCGCGGTCTGGTCAGATATTAATTTATTACTGAATCAACATACAGATAAATGAATATTTTTTACTCTATATGTAAAGAAAACTATAAAATCAAATTGTAGACCCCCGACTGCTGTCTGCTTTATATTATTAGGTATATAAATAATAATATGATTTGATTAAAATATATATACAATATGCTTGCTTGGGTTGCTACTTATATAATATATCGACTACATATAGGTACTACGTACACTTAACAGTTTCCGCTTTAGTGATATAGAATGAGCATCAGTATTTAATATAATCTCTGGACGAAATGTATTCCATCTCAAGAACTGGATAAGTATATGTGTGCATGTGTGTGTGAGTGTATGGTGTACCTACCTACAATTGCATTTACATTAAGTAGGTACTTATAAAAAACGAGTTTACAGTAATTTATACTCCATATAAAATAAGTTCGATTAGATATTGAATACAGGATGCATCACAGACCGCGTTTTACGTTGAACTGAAATTAAATATGTCAAATTTTTATTTATATTTTATATTATACAAAACATATTATTATGTTCTTCTCGATTAATTCAGTTTTAAATGGGAAAAAATTATATGGTAAGCGTTTAAATCATTTAACTAGATGTAATTGTTTAATGCAGGACTAAAACCTTTAATAAAGGAAAACGTAGAACTTAAGTGGACTGTATGCTTTTATTTATAATATAATATTGATAATTGTGGAGCCGCTCGCTGTGCTCGGTACAAACTTCGATATGCGACTAACTCGACTAATCACAAAATAATACAAGATAAATAATGACAATCGCGACAGTGTACGATAAAGCGACTCAAGCGCTAACAGTAATATTATTATAAATCATTTTAGATTTCGAACTGAGCTGCAGTTTACAATGATAATGCGTATCTCGTGAAATGACTAGGAACAAAAGCGTTGCCACTATACAGTAGGTACATATGTCTAGATTAGAAATTGAACATAAACTTTAGACCGCATATAGGTAGTTTATCGATTGTCTCGGCGGTGGCTTTCGAGAACTTTGCGAAAAACGAAAGAAACGGAACAAATAATCTTGACAGTTTTTGTGCGAATCGAATTTCGTTTAGAATATAATCGTTTTTTGAAAACAATAAAATTTCTCGTTTTTAAATAAATTAAGAACGACAAAATTATACCTCATCGGACCGCCCGTCTATTCCCATATAGTCGCACGCTCACACGTCGCATTTCAACTCTAGTTTTTCTAAAATCAAATATGCACGGTTTGCACGCGGAAGAAGGGTGGGGACCATTTCGAATATTCAAACTCAAAATTTAACTGAATTTAACACATATAATATCATCGCTGCCTATTATTAATGCACCATACGCCATATAATTGCAGTTAGGTAACATGCGGTCATTACATAGAAACGTTTCGGGAATCGTTAAGTGCTTAAGTTCCGCAATCTAATGCGCAACATGTTTTGTTTTTGACAACCGCAATGACGTTGACTGATGCAACTATCACAATATCACAACACCATCACTGTACGTCTATACATATCACAATATGCAAATGCACGTGATGCAAATTCACATGCCTCGGTATATATAAATAGGTATCTGGTATAGGTACATATTATAATATTCGTCTGTAATGCTTCAGTTGCATTGCGCGCGATCGTGAGTGTATATTATTAATAATAGACCGTCGGCGATTGTATATAACCGGCTCTAATTATTTTATTCATAAGGTCAAAGTTATGCCATCGGGAGTACAATTACAATATCAGTGTCTACCTATATATGTATTGGCAGTATTGGTAGTCCGGGCGCGAGTATTTGTCCGAATAAGGGTTTGACTGGTTTAACAGCTAAATATTAAGTATAATATTAGTATCACTTCCTACATACCCCATACTACGCCTTGATGAGATTTATATAAACAATGATATTATACTATATTATCTACGATTTTTTTCAATCCACCTATATTGGTATAATGCATAGGGTATCTAGGGGAGGCTTAGAGGGGGGGAGCGGTAGCACCTTAGTGCGAATAAGGCATCTTAATTTAAAAAATATTATTTACTCATTAATATTTGACACGATGCTTAAAAATAATATTTATTGCTTATATTGTGTTTATTGTATTTAACTCGTGACGAATGGCGATAATACTCATATCATCACTTTTATAATTATTTATCATAATCATGTTTCATATTATATTATCATCACGTCAGGGCACAATATAAATAATAATATATCTTCATCGATGTTTAAACACCATCTTTATCACCTAGAGGCGATGATATTTAATTTATTATACGACGGATGGTCGATAGAAGTTAAAAAATATGTAATATGGGGCTTCAGCTCTCCCCCCTCAAAAAAAATATATATATATTTGAACACCCTCCCTACGCCTATGTATAATAGGTACGTCACGATGACCTGATCCACGTCCACATCTATATAAAATATATATACCTAATATATATAATATATATATATAATACACGCATATCATTACATATTATAATATTATGTTGTTATATTATAAAATTATTATACGTCTCTCTCGCCGCAAGTAACAAGACATAACAATAATGTTATCCTTATCAAAGTGTACACATCGTCCGCCCGCTGCAACGATAGCGTGGACACGTGTCCTATCGGCGACCGTATTCCCAAATCAAGGACGAGCCGCTTTTTGGCCCGGTCAAAGGAAACCTCCGCCGTCTTCCGAGTCTCTGACCTCATATATATGCGTATAAATGTGTGTGTGTGTGTGTGTGTGTGGAATGATTACACGATATATATTATATTATTACAATACATGTGGTATATTATATATTATAAGTGCGTGCGCACAAGTTATAACCACGTGCTGCATATTATATTGTTTGGATAATATACGTTTTGCCGTTAAACCGCGTGCGCCATAATATAATATATCGATTCACGGTTTTAATTTAAATACTCGTGTCGATTATGTAAATCGCTCGGAACAATTGATCGTGTTAATATGTATATTTATTTTTATTGCGATCGTATGCATAAGATATAAATAATACGTTTTTGAATTTTGGTAACCCAAACGCTTTCTAAGAGAATATTATAATATTATATACCTATATCTATAGTAAAACCCGACAAACAAATGATAAAAAAGAAAGTTATTTTTACAATAAACATTTGAGTTGAAACACGTACTATAATTAACTGAGCAGTTAGTGTCAATTATTAAATGTATTTTTTGATTATTCGTGTTTTATGGTAAACACGAGTTCTCAATAAATATAGATAGGCAGTAGGTTCCTAACCTATTCCAGAGATGATGGTTTTTACCACTTACAAAATAACATATTATTTTTCTTAAACAGCTTATTGGAGAAAATAACAGTTCTTAAAAGTTATAACAATCATATAATTTTCGCCATTAAACACGTCATACAAATTATACACTGCTTATTATAGTAGGTATTATACTACATAGGTTCATTAAAAAAAGCCTCTCTTAAAACTCGTTGTAAATCGTTTAAGCTGATATTTAAAATAAATTATTTATTTAACAGTTTAACACCATTGATATAAATGATATTTTACAATAAGATTTATCGATTATATCATCAAATATTAAAATGCATGAGAAAATAATAACACAACGAGTTCAGAAATTAAAATTGCTGTGAAATTTGATTTCAATGCGTCTTCGTAGGTATAGGTAACGGTGCATACCTAGTAATTATATAGTAACTTTCAAAATCTGAACAAAATGTAAATAGAAAAAATAATATTTCGTATAAAATTAACTTTGCTTATGCATCTACATCAGTATTGATACGTACAGAATATAATATTATAATTTATAATATTACAGTATTAATATTTTGTTAATAATTTATTACGCAGTTCCAGACTTTCAGTAATTATAATAGTGTGTTAGAATTTCCAAAACATTATATATTATACACTTGAAAATGACATCGTAAATTTAAAATTATTACGTGAACATTGCGATTATAATTGATGTTAATTGTTTGTGGACGATCAATAAATTATTACAGGTGTAACGTCTCGAAACCTCGATTTTCCCGTATCGACATCGCGTATGACCCACAAATTGCAGAGTAAATTGAAATCGTCTGACCAGGCCGGCGGTGGAGAGAGAGATTCCCTTACATATGCTATATAATATTATTATATTATAATACTGATTCGCGATAATATAGTAATATACAATAATATTGTAATAGGTATATGTAACATGGTCCGGCGCAATAATATAATTACAGTCGTATAAATCATTTGCCACCATACGTCGATCTAACCTTGTCGGTTAAACAAGCTCGACAGAACGGCAAATGGCAATGCGTATTTATATACGTATTATTTTATAACGCTTATACTACTGCAACCTTGCCGCCGTCAACCACCCAGCAACCACCGATACCATTAAAAGCACACGTCTCATTATTATTATTACCTACTTACTATATTATGTTGTCTTGTATTGGTTCTTTACGAGCGGATCATTCGTCCAATCGTCGGCCGGAAGACGGATAACGCACTGTAACTATATATACAGAGTGATTCACCCAACCATGCTCAATCAAATTATATTACATTTATTCAAATCCTTGAATTGTGTGTACTACTTACTAGTTACAAAAGTGTACTGTGGTGATGCAATAACGTCTGTTTTTCAAATGAGAACTGCCCACATGGCCACATCCCCCTTTCTTGTTACTGTAAATTATTTAATGGATATTTTTTTTTTGAAAATGTTGATGTACTTAATTCAAAATTCGAATGATTAGTTTTTAGTTCATTAAATGTTTATATACTAAAAATAATAATCCTTAAAAATAGTTTTACAAAAATATAAAGTAGATGTAAATCGGATCTAGTGTTTAAAATACTATTGAAGCATAGTTATAAACTATTAATGTTTAGAAATTAATATTAATCACTAACTTTTTCAAATCACCAAAGTCCCAATATCTTCCAAACCCATCCAAATAGACCTATATATTATCCTATTAGGACCTAAACTTAAATAACTCAAAAACGATTCGTTCAAATTTTGATTCTACAATACTTCAACATTTTCAGAAAAATAATCCACTAAATAATTTACAGTATAAGGGAGGAAGGGAGGAGTTCTCTTTTGAAAAAACTGAAAAGTAGTTTAAGTACTTACAAAAAATCCCAAGAATTTGAAGTAGGATTTTTAAATATTATATTTTATAATTCCAAAAATCAGATTATGAATAACTTATTATATGAAAAATAGGGTTGAGCATGTTCGGTGAATCACCCTGTACAATGTACATACGACAAAAACTGCTTTACATAATATTATAATATGGGAAAATTAGAAAAAAGCCCCGACACCGCGGTTATAATATTTGCAAAAGCACAACACCCAGCTATAAATCACAGTTACAGCTGAGTATATAGGTATAAGTTTCACGATGAAAAATGTCATGTTTACACCGATAAATAAAGTGTACTTACTTAACGGTGCCATGTATAAATTGTTCCGTCGCAGTATGCGTAAAGCATTACCCTATACCTTCGATGTACCCATAATATTATATACAAGAGAAAACAATCTATAAACGCGCTGCAGGTTTATTATATTATTGTTTTTGTTATTTATGCACGCTCTAGGTATATAATATTATTATATATACGTGGGAAATTGCATTAAGTAAAATAAATTGGTATATGCAAAAATTTTCCGGCCTGGCATTAAATCAATATGAAATATTACGTTCGTATTCCGTTACGTGTACACGCGCGCACAGATATATATTATGTATAGGAACCTATACCTATGTGTACCTACTGCAGCCATAGTGTGATGTTTGAATTTTGAAATCGATTGCTATTATATTATATACACGACATTTTCCCCGAAGGCGTGGGTATCTGGCGTCGGCTACAGATTGATTTATCTGACAATAATAAATTTGTTGAACATCGCGGACCTGTTTATTAGCCCGAGTCGAAAATTAAAATTAAAGGTGCCAAATATTCGTCCGGAATCGATTATCATTATTATTATTATTATTCGAATATTAACATATTATTATATACCGATGTATTTATATACACACGTATATATATACCTAACTATAATAAATTATCATTTTATTTTCGACTCCGATATTAAATATTATATGGATATATAATTTTTTTTCTAAAAAAAAACACCGTCCCATTTTACTCCGGTTAACTGACAGAGGTGTACAATAATAATTATTAACACGCAATAATTCAATTAATTTATCTAAATTTTTGATTTAATATAACAGCTTCTTGTTTACCTTCCATAAATACAATTATGTAATATAATCGAATGCTACTGTTACACATTAAATAATCATTATCCTTAACGTTTTTTTTTTCATTACTCATTCCAATGCAATCAACCGCTAAACCACGATATAGTGTATTTTAAAACTTCTATCTTCACTGCTATATGATTGTGATAATATACGTCATTATAATTCCGTGATCCTTATGTACCAACCTACAGCATTTTAATGCAACATTAATTTTCTGCAAATGCATTTTATATGTTTTCTTCTATATTTATTTATGATGTTATTCGAATGGAAAACCTTGATTTAATAAATAAAACATAATATACAACAGGTAATAATTATGTCAATTTGTTTTCATGTCATACCATACAAATGTGATACGTATTTATGATGATTATCGTGAAACTCATTTAATTTATTTCCACTAACAAGAAGTTGAATAATAATAATAATAATAATAAAAAAAACAATTAATATAAGACATTTTCTGATGATATTGATAATAATGATATTTTTGGAATATATTTGCATTAATTAAATTTTTGACATTTTTCCCACGTCAACATCACAACAAAATTCAATAGTATAGGTAATTGTTATTAATGTAATAGGTAGGTTATTATTATTATTATTATATATTTTATCTTATACAAATCTATGGACAAATATTTCATTCATATATTATAACTTATAAGCAAACTATGCAGAACATAAACTTAGTGCCCTTACAATAAATAATAAATAAATATTACTTTACATAATCAATTAAACGAATCTACTTGTTTACAAAAATTATGCCAAACTAGCAAGGACGTTCAAAGAAAACACATCGATTGAAATCATCAGTTTTATAAAAATGTACCTATAATCGATCAGAAGGACGTAGTGCCAGTGCGTAGGTATTTAAAATATTGTATGAACATAATAAATTATATTGAATGATTTTCTAAAACTATTAGTCTTAGTCGGAATTATATTAAAGATTTGCCACATTATACAATAATACGTCAGTATTAAATCGTAATAACTATTAATTTAAGTATACATATATAGGTACTTAAAATGTACATTTTCTTTAAAAACTTATTTTTGTATTGAACAATTTGGGTGATTTTAAAAATAGTAGAAAGTTTTAAAATTTCAGACTTAATTTTCACACTTGAGGGTCGAGGTAGAACATTAAAACGATACAAGAACATAAATAATTAAAACAATATTCAAACCAGTGTTGGGCTCAAATACATATAAACTTTGATTAGCATTGTTCAAAATATATAGCTTGGTAAAAATTAAAACATTTATTTCAGGACGTATTAGCTATTATAGTGAAGTCGTTTTAGCCTATAGGTATTACGTTTATAGTCGACAAAACAATTGTATACCGCCTGTACGGCTATACTACATACCCATAAAAATGTATTATTTAAAAATTACAGTTAAAAACAGAATATAACGTCTTATCATCTCAAGATGATATATGTTAAAGAAAAATCATTTAAGTCTTGTCACATATTAATTATTATTAGCATATACAGATAAGTGTATATGTCATATCACCTAAGTTGTCAAACTGTTATAAAAAATCGTCGATATACCAAGATATTTGCAGCTTACACATATAACTGAAACTGCAGTAAAATAAGTTGCTATAGCTATATTTTATTAAAATTTAAAAGCCATCTGCAGCCCGACGAGTAAACTAGGTAGTAATAAATAATAATTATTAATATTTAATATATGGCTACCCGTATTGTATATAATTATATATTATACTTAAGAGGAAGTCATCAGCATGCATTTAAATATGTATTGTTATAAACGTGCTCTTGTTGGGAAGGGCAGATTTAATAATATATGTATACCGCGATAGTAATATTATATTATATTATAGGTATTATTATTATATAGTCATGGAACGCATAGGTATATGCTGCATTTTAAATATAATACCAACTACTCGTATATTATATAATAGTATGGAATCACCCAAACTCAAAAATCTTAAAACAACTTCCTGCATTACTTTTTAGTCAAAATTTAATAGTTAATATTACGGATTATTAAATTTTTCTATGCCACATTATATACACATAATATATTGGTTATTGGTATATTATAATTGTGTATTAACGACGTAGGTTTGATACTCGTGTATAGCTGAGGATTCATACCGTTACGATTTTCACTAAATTGCAGTTGACATAATATTGTGAAGATTATAATATTATTGTACTCAACCGTTTACACACACAAGCATGCGCGATGTTACCGCTTAATTTTATTATACACGTGCTCGTTCCGGTCGGAGACTTCAATGCCCTATAAATTATTGTACAAATTACTCCTCGGGGAGAAACAAAAAAAAAAAAAAAACAAAATGTGAATTCCTTGGATATAAATTACCTTAACGCCCAAGAACAATGCTGAATAAATAATATGAAAAAACGACCGACTAGTATTTTTTATCGTAAATGGTGTTATTATCATGTTAATTCGTCGCTTTAACGTGTGTGGTCCTACCTATCTTGAATTAAATATCTTAGCTAAAAAAGATTAAGGTTGTGTTCGACACAATTTTTATTGAACACACACGCTGTTTTCGACCGGTTTTTTCATCCCCCAGACTAGGCGTTTTCTCACATTTTCACCTGCAGGGGTCTCATTGAGGAAGTTATAATCTGATCGTCGCATTGTCATACTACTATATATACACAGTAATTTGGGCCCAATTTACGAGTCTTTAAGTATCCTTTGATATGCTTCCACGAAGAAAAAAAAACTTCATAAAACCCAAATCACCTTTCCGTATAGTAAACCGTTCCAACATTTTGAATTAAAAAAATAAACACAATAATTTCCTTTTTTAATCATTAAAACTGACACATTAAAAACATTTAAACATAAACATACGAGTGCTATATTTATTATGACTGTGACATATTTTATTAATTATATAAGTTTAAATAATTGAGTGTTATTTCTTTAATTATGAATCTAATGTTTTTCTAAATTGTTTTTTTACAGTGTGAATTAGTATCTATAGTCTATACGATGATTATATTATAATATACTATATCATGTGTTGTATAATTGTAGAATAAACTATAATTAAACTCGTCCGGATTATCAAACTATATTACTATATATGCTATTCTGCACATAAACCATCGTTAAATATAATCTATGACCTATGTTTACCTATAACTAGAGCGCAGATTTGTATGCATTTGCATATTTATTCTGGTTGATCGTATGATATGCTAAGTGAGCACAGAATTTGTTTCATGACATTGCGATTTCAAAAATGTAACTTTTTAGCGCATATTTTGATATTTTTCTATTTTAAGGGCTTATTTTACAATTTTAATAGCATATTTCGATGTTTTTTTTAGACATTTTTGAAATATATAGTATTATAATATAAGAAAAAAATATCATATTTTTATAATTTCGATTAATATCAAAATAAATTGATAGGTATATACTTGTAGGTATAAACGGTTTTCCCAAATATGACATTAGATCAACAATCGAGGTGATAAAATACATAATAAGATAAAGATTTTAAAGACTAAAATTTGTTTTAAGATACATTCTTGATATAAATTGATTCCTATTTTTTTCTTATAGATTAAAACTACCTACAAAAAAAAAAAAAAGTAGATAAGTATTTATAGTAGGGTTCGATAATTTTTTTGCTAATTTTATTTTGCATATTTTCATTTTTTGTACATATTTTAACATTTTAGTGTATATATTTATGCATATTTAGGATTTTGTATCGCATATTTGGTTGGTTTTTAATGCATACAAATTCGCGCTCTACCTATAACTATATAGTCTGTAAGACATCAATATTACTAACTTACAATTACATAACATAATATAAAAATCGTAAAAAGCCCGTTTAATTGGTACATATAATTTCCTAATAAATATTAGAAATTGTTAATAAATGAGTAAATATTTTATGGAAGTAGGTATCATATTATATATACTTTTTAAATTCAAATAGATAATACTATGAAATCAACGATCATGGTTAAGAATAATATTATCATGACAACAAAAACAATGGCATTTTTTTATTATTATTCATAAAAGTTGTTTAATAAAAAGTTTATTATACAGACGCGGTAATATCCATTTGCATCAATATAATTTTACATAAATAAAGAACCAATAAAATAAATAAGCCGGGCTGTCCGTTTAACGGTTACCCCATACCATTTCAGACATATATAATACAAAACACTCCTAAGTTATGATGTGAAAATAATAAAACATAATATTATATTACTACATGGCTATACATATGTATATACTAGTATATAGTTATAGGCACCTGCCTTAAATTGTATTATTCTTATACTTAGTATAGTTTAAAATGTTTATATATAGGAACAATGTCGTTTTAAATTTGCTTTCCAAAAGTTTATTATATATTTTCTACCGTTTACTATTTACTATATAATATGCATATTATATCTGTACAGTTTCACGTTTTATACACCGAATAATATATTATTATTAATATCCTATTATGTTTCTACTAAAAAGGATTCCTCTCCAGAATATGTCATTATTCAGACACCGCGCGTTTATGACGGTTCAAGAATATTATATAAGACGTATAACTCGATGTCAAACGATTATAATATTATACAACGGGACACGCAGGGGATATCAATCAGACAATCTCACGCGAGTGACAGCGGTTATCGTGGCTACTCGTCATAAACAATATTATGTACTTACGTACGAATATATAAAGAGTTGGAAAATATCGACCCGCGTGAATGCATCTCTGCAGGTTTTTTTCTAAGAACGTGGGTACACAAAATATCGATAGCCGGCCACCGGTACGTTTTGATGATCAAGATTGCCGGTATACCAGGAGGACCCGAGGGTACATAATATAATAAAACCCACCCCCTTGTCACTCGCGCTTGAGATACGTCCTAATAAACTAAAATGTATATATAACTACCTACCAGTGAATAATATTTAATTTCTGCGCCATGCTATATATCGCACACCAATAATACCTGTATTACAATATGTTATATTTCTGTCACGTGTTCGCTGTTATTTTTAAAAATAATATTAAGTTTTAATACGTAATTATGGGGAATAGTTGCAGGCTGATCGGTGATTGAATTACTGCGCACGCGCTAAAGTGCAAGGATTATGGACTCGGAGCTCTGTTGGAACGCGTTTCGCACGATAACTACAGTGTCCCTGACTCCTAGACCCCATCCGAATCCGACTGTCTAAAACCAATCCCAAAACTGGTCTGATGACGTGTTGCAGGAACAATAACTGTCTGCAGACAATTTGAGTTTGCGTTTCTGCAGGAGAGTTGGACCGGCAAAACTTTATAATCGGAAATCGATCAGGTGCAACGCGCGTAAGGGACTTCCGAATTTTTGTGACCAATTCCTTATGAAAATCCGATTAAACCGACGGGACCCGATCTCTTATTAATTAATTTTCTCGAGATGCTATATAAAATAATAACACTTCTAAGCATACTTTGAAAATTTAAAGGTTATCTTGTCTGCCGACTAACGTTTTCAAACTCGCGAGGCATATTGTCGTAAATTTCGGATCGTAAGACATTCGTTTTAAAGTTAAATTATAAGCTTATTTGAATTCATAAACAAAGTTTTTTCATGTATTACTAATGTATTATATTGTATTATGCGCAGTGTCATTAAATTTATTTTCATGCATCGTTGATTCAATGAGAATCTACTGCGCAACGCCAACCTACTTGTGAAAAAAATTCGATAGAGCTGTTGCTAGTCAGATTAACGCCTAATCTCATTTACGACTTATTTTCACACATTTATTATATGGTCATCGTATAAACTGTACAAACTACAAATAATATCTCGCTCGTACTTGCTCGTCAGCGAAAATAAAATAAAAACAGTAAAAAGATGGGTAAGTGGGTGTAGCTCTGCTGTACAGTAAGTTACAAGTGGGTCACTGTAATGGATGGTGTTAAATTTGAATTCAATGATATAATATCATTGTATAAGAAAAACGATTCTGAGCAAAAACGGTCAGTCAGCCTATGATATTACCAAGTATATTTGATGATATTATTGTGAATAAGGTAATTTTTATTTACTTATTTACGTGGAACCTTGTTTTAAATTTTCCTTAGCTACAAAAGTTGAACATTTTATAAATTTTGTCGAAATTTGAACTTTAAATGCATATAAAAAAAAAATGTGACAATGTATTTTTAGTATTTTTCAACTGCTATTGTAAAAATATATCAGTAGCCTTGCATTAAATTTTCACGCTTTTCTACCCAACAAATAAAATATTATTGATATTTATAGAAAAAAAAACTAAAAAAATTGAACACTGACAATGTCCGTAAACAGCTCAAAAAAAGTCAAATCATTTTCAAAATTGTATGGTATATAGAAAATGCTAATATAAATAGCCAGTCAAAATTTCATGCACCAACGGTCATTTGTTTTAGAGTTACACGAAAATAGATTTTGGGTAAAAATTCCCGTTTTTCCTTAATTTTTCTTTTGACTTTTGACCCCCCAAAGTACCAACTAAATTCACTTTCCTATCAGAAAAGTTACTGTTGAAGAAAATCCAAGCATTTTTACTGTCCTAAAAGGTGATTACAGACACAACAAAAATAAAAAAACACACACATCATTATAAAATCAATACATTCATCGCTTCGCTCAGAATCTTATGTAATATACTAATAAGTTATAAATTCAGTGTTCGGACTTATCTAGATAATTATTATTTGTTCATCTTTTACCTATCTTATCTAGATAAATAGTTACAAGAAATCTAGACGTTCATCTTAGATAATTTTTTTACTAATCTAAATAAATACATCTAGATACATTTTTTATTAAAAAAAATCGCCAAGGTAAAACCCATTTTAAAAAAATAGTATCTTTTTTATCTAGATAAATAAGTATTCATCTTTATCTTTATCTAGATAAATATGAGTTATCTTTTATATCTATCTAGACACATTTGAGTTCAATTATCTTTATCTTAATCTAGATAAAAAAATACTTATCTAATCCAAACACTGCTTATAATACGTTCTATAATGTGGCACCTTCTGTAATCGCGTGTTACAATTACTATACTACATATCTCGCGAAAAAGCAATCGCGTTCGTCGACCATGATATTATTATGTGTTTAAAAATATGCCCGCGTGCAAAAACACGGATCACGATTCACGCTTCTGACGACGACCAATATCTCGGGGCGGTTACCTGTACAATAATATTATGGTATTATGTGTACCACCGATACGACCGCTATTCAAAACGGCGAAACACGCACACCCACACTTTTATAAATAGACGATATTATATATTACGAGTGTGTACGCACGTGGTGTCGCCGCGTAATGTAATATTATTAATTTGCATATTATCCCAATGACGCCGCCGTATAAATAGTATAGGTACTTATAATAAAATTATCGTAATAACATGAAATATATATATAATATTCGTACTATTATGGGCTGTGGGATCAAAACAAGGGCGCGTGTGTGTAAGCAACAAGCTACTTATTTATATATATTTAACTGGCGCCAATATCGACTGAAGCAGTTGTACCGCGAGAATGCAATTTATTATATACCTGTCACGGATGCAACCGGCATCTGTATATTATTATAGTATGATATTATTATTACTATTATTATAATTTCGCCGTGTATAATAACAATAACACGTGTATAATAACACGCGAGACGCACGTTGCGAAACCGATCTATGAACATCGATCATCATCGTCAGATCGTGAGCGCCGCGGTGCTGCAGCAGTGTTCCTGCAGCCGGTCTGCAGATGACTGACGTGACGGTTAGAGTAGGGTACCTACATAATAATATTATTATTATTATGCAGCCGGCAAGTAGGTTTATCGAACGATAAAGTATAATAATACCGTTAATGCCCACCCGGCGCCGCGGTTCGTTTGATGATGTGTGTGACGCGAGTTTATAATATAATATACATAATAATATGTATATTATAGATGTGCGAACGATGACGATGACCGTAGTCCGTCCTCGTCGGTAAATAGTAGTACGCACGTCAGACGAATTACCTACGTATAATAATAATATATAATTGGCGTTATACTAATATACCATATTATCTAGGCCGATCCACCGGGCATGCTCACCCCCTCCCTTTTGTGTAGACAGTGAATTTAGTCAGATTATGATTTTTAGAATTTTTAAGTATACTTAAAGACCATATTTTCAAATACACATACACATTTTATGCCATTCGACGAGTGTCCTCTGGCGATACAAACTACTGTTTTTTTTTTAATCGAAACCACATTTTTTAGGTTTAAATTGTTACACAGATGATTTTTTTTTTATAAACATTTTGATCCTACCTATATAAATCGAAATACGAACGAGTAGTTTCTGAATTATTAAACTTTTAAAATATAGGTTTAAAGATAAATTATGGTGGCTTTGATGATATTTTAAAAATAACTAATTATAATGTTATTATATTAGCATTTTATAACTTGTGAAAATTGTCCGAGTACCTACCAATAATAATTAATGAGTATACTTTACTAAAAATATTTCATCTATTTAATATATTTTAATGTTAGACTATTATTAAAGATCAGTCTTAACTACATAGAGTTAAATAACAAAGAAACAACTCTTTGAATTTTGAATTAGTTACAACAATAATTAAAAGAACAACAGTTTTTATTAAAAAAAAAAGTTTTTTATCGCAACAGGATTGTTACTTAAATGGTATAAAAGATCTAAGTACCTGAAAATATTGTTTTCAAATAGACACCCTAGTAAAAATTAAGAAAAATCAGAAGTCAAATAAATTCAAAAGGGATCGTGTTTGGAAAATTACTTGTATAATGTACGCCGTCGTTGATCCGCGGTACCATTCGGAAACGTCGAGAGAAAGGGAATGTATATAATTGCGGATTTTCAAAATAGTGGTCTGAGAACAAACATTACCGTTGCTTAAAAATAAACACAATATTACACATTGTAACATTGTATTGCTGTCGGTTGCAGCGCGGCGTTATAAACAAAAATAAAAAATAACGATTAATATCTATACATATATATTATATAGTAATAGTAGTTATTAAAATAATAATCACGTATACACGCATTCTTTGTCGGTTGGCACATACACGATTATTATTAAGTAGGTGTTAATATCACGCGTGCAGTTTGACATCTCAACTTTAATATGTATTATATTATATACGCCTATATATAATATTATGTACTTATATATTTATAAACTGCAACACATACGGGACCACACAGACAATTTTTTCATATATTATAATATGCGTGTATAAAACATTCGTCGTATATAGGTATATTATACAATGTCATATATACTATACGTCATGAGGCTTGTATTATTATTGAACTTGAAACATGCAGTATATATACAAACGCCGACGATATACCAGTAAATATAATTTATTCATTCCGCGATTGTTGTTATTGTTATTTATTATCTCAACAATATTTTACTAAGAATCAACTTCTTCATTGTGTTTAATATATATAAAAAAACATTTAAAATAAATGTTAAACAAAAAAATTTTAAACTCAAACATTATGATTATTTTAATTATTTTTTATTTATTAAATTATAATTTAAAATGTAAAGATATAATGCTGTAGTGTTATAAGTAATAAGTACCTAACAGATAAATAAAACGACTGAATATGAAGTACTTACTTAAAAAACGCATATTGCATTTTGCATATAATATATTATTATTTATCATACAAACATTACAAACACCACGGAACATTAGAACATCTATAACATACATAAAAGAAGAAGTACTGATTGACTGGTTCATAATCAATTACGTACGTACAGTCAAAACCATAGGCGTAAATTGGGGGATGCTTAGCACCCCTCAAATTGTTGATACCATCATCAAATTGTTATTGATTAATATTGTCATATATAATTGGGTAAATTTACTTCTAAAACCTCATAATTTGCATAATAATAATACTACATAATATTCATCTATTAGAATAATAATATTATAGATAATAATATATTCAATTATAGGTAATTTTTTATACTAAGATTAATATGCTAGACCCTGCATTATGTCCAATAGGTACTGAAAGTTAGTGTATTTTTACAAACATTAGATATTAATTTATTTATAAGCTGCAAAACAACTAATAAACTAGTTGAATCATTAAATAAGTCACTTGAAACTATGAGAAATACCTAATGTCTTTTTGGTAATATTTATAAAAAGTTGTAAAGTTATGTGAAGATAATCAAATTATGATTTCATTAGTAAAGAAAAGGAAAGTTTAGTAAACATTTCTTACTATTCCAGTTGCTAGTTGAACATTTTAAAAAATTTAATTTAATCAAAACAAAGTTAGATAAGTATCTACTTAATTATAGTAGGTACAATGCAGCAAGTACAAGACAGACTACAATACTACAATACTACATGGACTACTAAAAATGTTTATTGAACAAAATTTAGATTATATTATAATGTAATATTGTAATTATATTTAGGTTTTAAGAATTGCATATAATGCGTAATCGAGACCTAACATACAGATACAAGTTGTAAACATCGTAGTATATTTTTTATCAATACATCGCTGACACGGTCATCGCTGTATGTACCAAATAGTAAATGGACACATAGATAGACGCTACTTATTATCACGACACATTTTAAACGACACAGCTCACTCCGCAAATGAATAGTATTTATCGTCAAAATAATTAACATAAGCCGACGTAACGCTGCTATTAGTACAATGTACATAATATATATATATATATACACTATTAGAATCATACGATACATAGTAATTCAAATGCGTTTTACTGCATAGTGCTTCTGCATTCTGTTTTCCATCTTATCCGGTTTCAATGCAGCGCGTCGTTATAAATCACGTAGATTGGACGATTAATAACGTCGCGAGCTGTGCGTGCGCCCGATTATGCAGTAAGTGCAGTTACTCGCGTGTCACTCGATATAACGCGCGCGAGGCCGGAAAAGATTTCAAGTCCGTAAACAAAATATATCAAATGTGAGAAATACACACACACACAATAGCTTAAAAGAATCTCTAATAATACTTGCAGCGTACTTCAAATCGACCGCCTCATCCACTCATCTCGCAATCAAACGCGTCTTATTTGTTTATTTAAACTGGTAGTGCCCGCAAAATACAAAATACCCTCGTCTGGATGCAGTTACATAATATTTTTATATAAAAATATCTATCATAAAAAAAAAAATTGTATAATGTATTGTGCGACTCGCATTCTCGACTATCATGCAATGTGGTCGATAGCCAACGCGGACGCCGCTGCACGCAGCACCCGCTAGGAAGGCGTTACTCAGACATCAAATACATTATAATCTGTTCAAAATATTTGTTTGTGTTTTATTTCGTTTGAATGTAATATCCATAGACCTTCACGTGAAGGTTCGTTTAATCTTATAATAATGTTTTGAATTTCCTTACACTTTCAAGTTTCAATATTTATAGAGAGCGTCGTATTTTTTTTTTATCAAAATTTCTTTAAAAATTGTTATTACTTATATTCAAGGCCGAATTAAGGGGGGTTATAGCTGGGGCCCTCTCAAGTACCAAAATGAAAGGGGCCCAAACTATTTTAAGTGATTTAAAAAAAAAGTTTTTCTATATTTTAAAAACCATTTTTTTTATCGACGAAAACATCTAAATAGTAAATACCTACAAAAGCATTATGTTAGCAAAGACGCATTAAACTGTTATTCATAAGCGCAACTAAGGGGGACTGGGGCTTTTTTTTTATATTGTTTATGATAAATATGGTAAATATCACACGCTGTATGCCTGTATTCGTTTTAAGGTTATATAATGATATAAATTATTTTGTATTTGGTAAGATTATTATACATTATTTTACAGTAGGTACACCTGTGCACTGAACTATAACATAGAGATTGGTAAAAGCAGAATGAAAATCCCCTGAAAAAAATCCCCGACCCTAGGAAAAATAACCCCCAGACTACAATATTACTGACAACCACATAGCATTTTTAAAACCTAATTAGTGTAATTATTACATTATTAACATTTAATTACAAATATATTATTATACGAATATAATTTAGGTATACTTTTCATTAAAAAAATTAATATTTTATAAATAATATTCAAAAATGAACAATAATATTGTTTCGTTTTATATCACGATGTGAAATAACATATATTAATAGTTCTTTTAAAAGATTACTGATTAGGTAGCTACATTCATTAACTGTTTGTTTAATAATAATTTATTTTATTTGATGTATTGATATTTGTATTTTATAATCTTTTAAATATTGTATCTCGCTATATTAAGTAAAACTTATAAAATTTACTTCTAATAATTATTATTATCGTTTAAAATATTATTAGGAAACGTAATATTTTCGGGGATATAATATAATGTATAGTATAAAGGTATTAAGCAAAAAATATTATTGTTAATGTACATATTAATATTTTTAAATTTATTATAAAATAAATATTAAAAATGGTAGGTAAGTGGATGTCGCTCTGCTGTACAGTAGGTTACAAGTGAGTCACTGTAATGAATGGTGTTAAATTTGAATTCAATGATATAATATCATAAAACGATTCTGAGCGAAAACGGTCAGTCAGCCTATGATATTACCAAGTATATTTGATGATATTATTGTGAATAAAGTAATTTATATATTTACTTATTTACATGGAACCTTGTTTTAAATTTTCCTTGTTGAACATTTTATAAATTTTTAACTACGAAATAATTATTAAATTTTAAATTTGAACTTTAAATGCATATAAAAAAAAATTGTGACTATATATTTTTAGTATATTTCAACTGCTATTGTAAAAATATATCAGGAGCCATGCATTAAATTTTCATGCTTTTCTACCCAACAAATAAAATATTATTGATATTTATAGAAAAAAAAACTAAAAAAATTGAATACTGACAATGTCCGTAAACAGCTCAAAAAAAGTCAAATTATTTTAAAAATGTTATGGTCTATAGAAAATGCTAATTTAAACATTCAGTGAAATTTTCAAGTATCTACAATTATTCGTTTTTTAATTTCAACAAAATAAGAAAATCGTTATATGAGAAATCAAGTGAATATCAAATGTTGTAAAAATATGAATTTCAAACGCTCATAAAAATTTAATTTGACTTTCTTGTAGACATTTTATTTTTGATAAAGGTAAACAAACTTATGGATAATCTGGTATTACATTTTCAAATCTTAGATTGAAAAAGAAAAATTTTTATGAATTCTCAACTCAAAATAATTTGCTAATTTTCGTGATTTTTTCGTATTTTGTCAATATTTGAACTTCAAATGCTTATGAATAAAAACTGTGATTAAGGATTTTTAATATTTTTCAAATGTCATTGTAACAATATAGTAGGTGCCTTGTATAATTTTTCAAGCTTTTTTACCCAACAAATAAAGTTTTATTGACATTCGTAGAAATAAAAACTAATAAAATTGGAAACTGAAAATGTCCCTAAACAGTTCAAAACAAATCAAAATATTTTGAAAATTTTATCGGATATAGAAAATACAAATATAAACAACCAGTGAAAAATTCATCTATATACGTTCATTTATTTTAAAGTTACACCAAAAATTAAAATTCGATTTTATCAAAACCGATTTTGCGTAAAAATTCCCGTTTTTTCTTAATTTTTATTTTGTTTTTCCGTGCGCTTTTGAAAACTAATGAGAATTTTAAATTTTGACCTCCTAAAAGTACCAATTAGATTCACTTTCCCATCGAACAAGATACTGAAGTTGAAAATCGAAGCATTATTTCGACTACGAATCGTGTACACTGTGTACAGACACATAAATAAAAAAAATAAAAAACACACATCATTGTAAAATCAATACATTCATCGCTCCGCTCAGAATCTAAAATAAGGTATAATTAAATATTTGAGTAAATAAATAATTGATTTTGTTTATATGATTTTTTTATATTTTTAAGTGAACATATATGGGGGCGTGGGGGCATCGCATTTTATAATGCAACTGTCAATTTTTTTGAAATAGTTAGAAAAATGTATTTGTAATTCATTTTTTGTCAAAAGGGCCAGTAAGAAATTTCAGCCCCGGGGCCCAATAGGTTCTTAATCCGGCCTTGCTTATATTAGGTTTCATTAATTGTACATTTGTATTGATATGTTGTCTTTAGACTTTAATTTGTTTGAAAATTAACTATTTTAATATAAGAGATTATAAACAAATAGAGACAAATAACATTTTATTCAAAATTTTCAAATAAAAATTATATTATTATAAATTATAATCCCAATGGTTATTGGTACCTAATACATATTATGTTTTAACTATACATTTAATACTTGATAGTTCTCTATTGTCTTAAAATAAAATATATATCATACAATACATATTAAGTTTATCTAATTTTATTAAATTTAATATTGCAAGTAATATTAAATGTTTTAATGTACAATTATGTTTGTAACATTCTGCTCCACAATGTTTAAATAGGAAATTATGTTATAGAACTCATGTATGTATGAATTAATAAATAAATGAATAATAAATATAACAGCTATATAAAAAGTGTTAAGAGTAATTTTTTTTTTTACTATCAAATATATTATACTTTTTAGGCATCGTCAACGATTAAAATAACACTGCATTATAGGTTTTGAATTGATAAAGTTTTAGGGGAGCGTTTCAAGTATTCAAAAAAGTATATAATTATATTATATAGGTGTCGCGGTGGATAAGGTGTTAGGTGAAATTTAACATAAAACAATATAAAAATATTATAGTTTAATGTGCCGACTATCGGATATGGTTTAATGGAAACCAGACTTGGTTTTATAAAGCTGATAGAATTATTGTACGTGATAATTATTATTATCCTATAAAATAAAGAAGTGACGATGTATGTTATTTTGACACCGTTGAGTTGTCAACACATTACTACTGCAGTTGCTTAATAATTATACGCTAAAAATAAATATTTATAATACTGACTAGACCTTTCATATAGTTAAAAAAAAACACCATATTAAAATATTGTGATAGTGCAGGGATATATGCATGTATGTTTGTATGCGACTCCAATGCAATTGACAAAGTCACAAAGGGGAAGATAAATATTTTTCATAATTCTTTTTTTGTCTTATTAAAGTTAAATAAGTGTAGTACCTAAGCATTTTTATACATACCAAAATTTAAATTAATTTAAAAAAAAAGATATTTGTTTATAAGTGTTTAATAATCTAATTTATTCACATGCATAGGTAAGTACGCGTTGCGTTGTAATATTTTAAGGGTTGTTTTTTAAGAACTTTTATATTCTACAATTTAAATTACAAACAATGCATTTAATATAGATATTAAATATGTATTTTTATTATAATTTATATTACATTATATTATTGTATTGAAATAAAATGATGTACATGTATTAGATACTTTGTATAGTCAATATTAGTACCTAGGTTTAATGGGTTTGATTACGAAGTTATTCAATATCTATTACATTAAACAAACAAAATTATAACCAAAATAATAGTCATATTCAAATTGTATACTTCTACAAAAAAAATAAGTATTTTTATGATAATGGGATCTTCTTATAAAGTTAATTTTTATATAATTAATTCGTTTACAATATATGTGAGCAGTAAGCACTAGTAAATATTAATAATAATTATAATTGTTAATACATAAAAATTTAAATCTATAGAACATAATCATACTGGGACAAGATAAAATGTAATTTATAAATATTAAAATTAGCAACTTTTTATGGTACTTAACAATTTAGAACATTGATTAATTGAAAATTGAAAATTATATTTTTGACTTAATTACTTAGTTACCTATACCTACCTATAGGTACTATGTAAGTATAAGAACATTATTTTTTATGATTGTTCATCCTATTTTCCTTCAAGAGTAATAGTTTGCTAACACTTTCTAGGAAAGCATTAAATGTGAACATTAAGATTGTCATCTAAATAATCTATTTAATACTATTTTTTGGCACTTAACACGTTTAGTATCCAAATACATGTATATAGATACTCTAGCTTACTGCACAGGTTGGCCAACCGAACACTTATTTACAGTATAGATATTTATATGTATATTACGATGCCTGTAATAATATATATGTAATAAATCCAAATTGGCCGTTTTCTTGTCGTTAAAAAACGAAAGAAGAATGATGCACTATAGGTATATCTTGTTTTATTGCCGACATAATACGTTATAATAAAACCCACCGAGTTTGATTTACTAAGTGTTTTAACATCTTTATATTTTTACCTACAATTTACGACTTTCAGTTCAAAAACCGTATTGTTTTGTCGATTGTACTTTTTTAAAACTCATAAATTATATGTCCCGACAGTGCAGAGCAACAATTATTTACTTTTTTCTTCAACACACCAGAAAATTATTTTGATACGAGTTTGCAGGAGAAGACGGCGTCTTAAGACAAATTGTTCGGTTATAAACATTAAACAATATTTTAAATTATACGAACGGAATTATTGATGGAAAAAATGATACAGTAATGTTCAAAATATTTACTTTATGTAGTCTATATCAGTGGTTCTTAACCTGTGGTCCACGGCCCCCTGGGGGTCCGCGATACTCATGTCGGGGGTCCGCGGCAGCCTTAACACACAACATACGTCAATAAGTGATATGAATGCATTATTACAATATCGTTGGATTATTATTATTTTTTTCAAATATAATATGTAGATTCTACACCAAATAATTGTATTATTAATATTTATTAAGTATAATCAGTTTTTCTTGTTCATACGAAATTTACATGCGTACAGCACTGTAGTCTCGACAGTCTTATATTTACTGCCACTTAGTGCAGTTGATCAATCGTACTCAATTATGGTTTTATATTACATTTTTATAAAAAATTAATTGTAATAAAATAATTGTAAATGTGTATGTTTTGTTATATCTGCTTATGTAATTTGTTATATAAAATAAATTATTATAATTTTGGTTATGATAACATGAGATGTTTTGTAAAAAAAAAAGGTATTCGAAAAAAAATTGGTAAGGGGGTCCGCGATTTCTAGAAATCTTTCATCAGGGGTCCGTGATCTACAAAAGGTTAAGAACCGCTGGTCTATATTGTCTATTCTCAATTCTTATAATATTATGTCTATGATGATGTCTTTTTACAACGATGCATGGAAGTTAAAAATATTATAAAGTTGAATAAAATTATAACATTTTAAATAAATCAGACAAATGTAATACCTATTACATTTTTATCATTTGATTATTATCACATTTGCATATCTATTATAGGTACCTACATTAATATTCAACTTAATATGTTGTAATTTTTTCATTCATTTTTTCGTCGCAAATTTACAGTTAATAATTTTAAGCAATAAAAATGCTTGAGTTATAAAATATTTATTTATATTTTTTATACATATATTTAAAAATTAATGTACAAAAACATAAATAAATAATACATTCCAGACATTTAATCTTTCATTTATCTATTAACATACAGCATTTTTATTGCATAACAAGATACTTAAAAGATTTATTAAACACATTTGCACTTTATTATAATGTATATATTTCACAAATATAATTTACTACTGTAATGAATCATGTTAATTTTAATTTTTTAATATTTTTTTATCATCAAACGTTCTCAATTGTTAAAAATACGATTTTAATGCGTATATAATTTAAAATTAAAATAGGTATTACACGTTTGATAAAAACTGGTATGATAGTTAGGTATTGTGATACTTTCGTTTCCAACGAAATACCTGCCTAACTGTTAATAGCTGTACGAGTATAAGTATAAAAATAAGTTAATAGATATCAAACTTTAAATAGGTATACAGATGATGAATATCACATTGTGTTTCAAATGCTTGTCACTATAAATAATCAATCGTTTCAGTAAGTCAAAGAGAACAAATATTATGAATATTATGGAATCACCCCTCGATCAAAGAAAATATATTAAGTAGGTATGTTATATCATAATTCATAATATTATATAGGTGTGCCTAATAATATAGGAGACGATAAAAACAAGGAACAATCCTATTCAATAATAATTGTTATTAATATTATATCAACGCGCGTCACAAAACACACATAAAAATGATATTTCTCTGATTCGGTCACGGTTTTATCATCAAAAATATGTTTTGCATCAGTACACGAGATCTCCACAATCGATCATACAAAGTCGGCGCGGTTTTTTATACTGACAGGACCCGGTTTAGTTTTATTTTTTTTGTTTCAACTTTTCAAGTGTATATTGAGACACAACCTGCATTTCCTATTCCCCTCGCATTAGCCTACCTATTAATAATATACACATGCTCTGTTGTTTTCGAATCCGATCTCGTTTTATGGTATTCGTCCTACATAGTTATAATAACTGGGCCGACGTTATCCAACCGTCCATCGCTGCGGCGCTCGAAGGGTCACATTTTTTATATTTTTTTGTAACCCTATACGTATTTGTGTGTGTGTGCGTGTAATTTCTTTTTTCGTTTTATTAGATAATATAATAATTAAGGAAGACTAGTTTGAGGTGTGAAATGTTTTCACCACATTCCACGTGGACACTACATTTTACAATGTACATAATATTATTATTTATCATATACTAACAACCGCATTGGACGTGGCGAAGAACGATAATCTCCCGAGGGTCACATAATAATATTAAAAGGGGTAACTACATGGTCGCCCGTAACCTGCATCGTGCCGTGTGACCTTTCGACGGCAGTTAAACTATGTCTATAATATATTTACAAAATGCAGGCCGTTCTGTTTAACAGTTATTATTTATTAATATTTAATAGTGGTTTACCTATTTTATAATTTAAATATTTCAAGTAGGTATATGTTTCTAACATGATGCTAGTATGTTTGGCCGTATAGGTTATACACATCATACAAAATCGAGCAAAATGTCAGATTGAGAAGTTCACCCGGATATAATCACGCGTAATAACATAATAACAGAATAAATTTAATTTGACTAGAAAACCTTCTTAATCATCGTCGTTACCGAATAAAAAACGCAAGCATAGGAAGCACTGAAAAAACTAGTCTTTCTAGCTCGGTTATTGCTTAGGGATGTTCTCTTATTTTTAGAGTTTGTAAACAGTTTTATAATTGATATGACGTGCAATCAACTTAAAGATAAACTTTGGAAATTTCAATAGACACAAGTATTTAAAATCACACGTAGCCTCAGACTTTTGTAAAATATAGTATTTCAAATACATATTCCGAATACTTAAAAAAAATCTTAGATTTAAAAACAAAAAATTTTATGAATTCTCAACTCAAAATAATTTGCTAATTTTCGTCATTTTTCCGTATTTTTTCAAGATTTTGACTTAATTTTCAAGCTTTTTTACTCAACAGATAAACATTTTATTGATATTTATAGAAAAAAAAAACTAAAAAATGGAAACTGACAATGTCCGTAAACAACTCAAAATAAGTCAAAATATTTGGAAATGAAAATATAAACAGCCAGTGAAAATTTCATGTATCAACGGTCATTTATTTTAAAGTTACAACAAAAACCAAATTCAATTTTGCGTAAAAATTCCCGTTTTTCCTTAATTTTTCTTTTGTTTTTCTTGGCGCTTTTGAAAATTACTGGGAATTTTAAATTTTGACCTCTCCCAATGCACCAACGATATTCACTTTCCAATCGAAAAAGATACTGAAGTTGAAAATCGAATCATTATTTCGACTACTTATCGTGTACACAGACACAAAAAAAATTAAAAAAAAAATATAAAAACACACATCATTGTAAAATCAATACATTCATCGTTCCACTCAGAATCTAAAATATGAACATTATTATAAATGATAATAATTATAATATTACAATTTACGATATAGTATTCGTGCGCGAAATGGTTCTAATTTAAGTTTGATACGGATCGGTTAACTCTAATAACGTAAGACTATATTATAGTCTATAATTATTGGTGACAACCATAATACCTCCAAGTGATGACTCCGAAAGTAGGTAAACCAATTCGTATGCCCATTGCCAACTAATCATATATATAGATTCAAAATGCATAAATTACGTGATGCCTTAAAATGTATAATATATGCTTACAGATTACTGCATATTAAAATTAGCGTGTAAATCTATACAGTCTGATATTATAACCGCGGTAATATTTTGCTACTGAAACCGGTACTGATATAACCTGCAATTATCTTTAAAATGGTCGGCAATTTATATATAATTGAAATAAATTAGTGTTTACGTACACATAATATAATTTAATACCAGTCACTTGTATTATACGCTTGATACGGAGTCAATTAGGTAAATCTGCTTATATAGGATATAATACAATGTGGGTGTAATATATTCTCTCATCCGCGACTACATTTCACTCGCATCTCCGATTAAAACCTTGTCGATATACTTATAATACATATTAACTGATATTATAATTTTTTATAGAACATTATTAAATTATATCACGCAACCATTCACCATGTCGTAGTAATAATATTGCAGTTGGGAATTATTATAAGAAATCATATTTCCGATCGCGGGGAGGTCGGACTTCCAATCTCAGGTATGCCTGCCTATAAGAAATAATCTAAAATAAACTCGGACGATACTATATTTTTTATATTAATCGGATACGTGTAATTTACGCGTTATATGCCTTTGGGGCTGATTCCTTACGTTATCTGATCGAAATGCGATTAAAACTTGTGTATGGGTACAACTAGCTGCAACAGTTGAGTGTTCCATGTCAGTTTTTACATTTTGTTCGACATAGTTTATGATCGAAATACCGTTGAGGATATTATTATATAATATAAAAAATAGATTATTGCGAACAAATTTTTGATTAGTGTTTTTCTTTTAGTGGGTGTATAATATATAAACTACTAAGATAGGTATATTATATAGTTCTTCTACCAACGATGATAATATTAAAATATAGATACCAATAACATCGGAGTGGCAACACGACTACACAATACAATCAATGTACCTATTTAAAAAAATGCCATTTCAAATAACGGAAAAAAATACATTTTTACCAAGCTTATTATAGTCGACATGTATTTTCGAGTAGTTATTAAATATTAGACAACGTCATTGTTAATAAAGTGTATTGTATACGCAATCGAAGACACATGTGTTATGACGAACGTGATACGTATTCATAATGCTAATATTGACCAAATAATATAAGGTATAACCTACCTGTGTACCTACGTAATTTGTGGATATATATAAAAAAAAAAAATAATAATAATGATTATAGCGTCAATAAAAAAATGATTGAGGCGCCATGTGTGTAGTATAAAGCGCCCGGGGATAATTTACCTTCTATATAGGTATTATGCATACGATGCTGGATTATATTACAGGAGGCCCGCACTACTGTGACGGGAATTTCACAGTTAATTCCGTTTCCGTCCAATTACATGATTTGTTAACCGACCGTTTTAACCTTCGATTAGCTTAAAATTGGTTATAACCACACAATATATTAGACATTATTATTGTATGCCCATAGTACGACATCATATTTGTATTGTTTATTATAATGTATGAAAAATAATTATCATCAGCTATATATTATAATATGCAACATGTGTGTACCGGAGCCCGTGCTCCATAAACGTCCCGAACGTCCTCGACAACCTCTATTATAGTTCATAATAATATAAAATGCAATCGCATACGGACAAATACATTTTTACGAGACGTGTACCATATTATATTAGACTGCTGCAAGGTGCATGAGATGCATGTCACGAGAAAATAAAATACCTAACGCACATTTTTGACAATAGGCTTAAGAGAAAATATGGTAAATGGTCGAAAATGGATTCTCATACTGGCGCTAATGGAACGCGCCGAGCAAACACCAACAATAGAAACCAGACGTATAGGTACATTGTTGTTGTTTGATCACAAAAGAGGTAAATAAAACCTGGTTAAACTGTGATATCAATTATATAACGCTCGCTGCAGTTCAGCTGAGATTTTGAAAATTACAAACACCACACATATAATATACATATGTAGTGATTCACCAAGCATGAAACCACCGCCATTATTCTTCAATTATTCTATTTTAAATTAAAAAATTGGGCTAGCAGTCTAGCTCAGCTGAAGCATGATTGTATAGGTGAATCACCCGACACCCGACTGTATATACGTGATATGTAATTTTTTTTTCGTATCATCAGTTTAAGTGTATGATATACAATAGAACTCGTCAATTTTAATAATATAATTTTAACCCCGTTAATTTCTTTCAATATGATATGTAATACAAACATGAGATGATCGAGCAATGGTGGCAGCGCAGTGTTTTCTTGAATGATATTATTACATCGGTGAATTAATCACATGGTTTATATTTTTTCAAATAATTCAATATTATATATTATTATTATGAGTTCGCATATATCAAAATGTCTAAAGCATTTGTAAAATTATAAGTTTTGTTTATAGTACTTTATACACTATACAGCTCTATATCTACAATATCGCAACCAAAACGATAATATATTTAAATTGAAAATAACAACTGTATGCACATTGCACATATACCGTGACGCCAAAAAGTTGCAGAGAACACGTCGTAAAACATTTATAATATGATACATACATTATACACATTATTATTACTACGAATTCCGTCTGCGGAATATAATAATAAAAAAATAAAATAAATTTGAATTTTAAGGACGTTTCTTTATTTACAGATTTTAGAATAAAAGAGACGCTAAATTACACACTTAACAACAGTATTGTAAAAGGTACTTTTAAAAAGAATATTTTGAGTAAATAATCAAAAGTTGAAAAAAAGGTGGGTAAGTGAATGTCTCTCTGCTGTACAGTAGCTGGTTACAAGTGGGTCGTCACTGTAATGGATGGTGTTAAATTTGAATTCAATGATATAATATCATTGTATAAGAAAAACGATCAGTCAGCCTATGATATTACCAAGTATATTTAATGATATTATTGTGAATAAAGTAATTTATGTATAATCTATTTACGTGGAACCTTGTTTTCAATTTTCAATCCTAAGCTATAAAAGTTGAACATTTTATAAATTTTTAATTACAAAATAATTATTAAATTCTAAATTTGACACATTTTGTCAAAATTTGAACTTTAAATGCTTATAAAAAAAAATTCTGCCTATGTATTTTTAATATTTTTCAACTGCTATTAGAACAATATATCAGGTGCCTTACATTAAATGTTCACGCTTTTTTACTCAACAAATAAAATGTTATCAAATCTTAGATTTAAAAAGAAAAATTTTTATGAATTCTCAACTCAAAATAATTTGCTAATTTTCGTGATTTTTCCGTATTTTGTCAAGATTTGAACTTTAAATGCTTATAAGTAAAAACTGTGACTAAGATTTTTTAATATTTTTCAAATATCATTGTAACAATATAGTAGGAGCCTTGTATTAAATTTTCAAGCTTTTTTACCAAACAAATAAAGTTTTATTGACATGCATGGAAAAAAATACTAATAAAATTGGAAACTGAAAATGTTCCTAAACAGTTCAAAAAAAAATCAAGTTATTTTTAAAATTTTATTGTGCATATAAAATGCAAAAACGAACAACCGGTGAAAATTTCATGTATATACATTCATTTGTTTTAAAACTACACCAGAAACCAAAATCGATTTTCTTGAATACAGACTTTGCGTAAAAATTCCCGTTTTTCCTTAATTTTTTTTTTGTTTTTCATGGCGCTTTTGAAAACTACTGGGAAATTTTTATTTTTGATCCCCCAAAATACCAACTAGATTCACTTTCCTATCAGAAAAGATACTGCAGTTGAAGAAAATCTAAGCATTTTTACTGTCCTAAAAGTGATGACAAACACACATCATTGTAAAATCAATACATTCATCGCTTCGCTCAAAATCTAAAATATATTCCAAAATACTATAGTTAGGTACTCTCAAATACCATTTTTAGAAAAATATTTTGAATTCTTAAAAAGTTAGCGTTGACGACACAATAATATTGGCATATTGGTACTTGGTGTAATGATTATTATATAGGCACCTATCTACTCTGAACTGCTCGGCTAACTGTATAATGCACATTATATTATTATACGCCCCCGCTTAATTTACGACGTGTATTCAGATGAGGTGCATAATAAATAGGGTTGAGCCTATATAAACTGGACACGCGCCAAAAAAATTTGTCTTCATGCAGCAAAACTTATGGTGTACGCACAACCACCGGATTTATGTCTTTTGTTCCCCAATAATGGGACACTTCGATCACATTCCGTTAAAAAATTGTTTATGAAGGTTTATACATAAATTTATACGTACAAATAGGCGGTGGTTCGCCAAGCATGCTCACCCCTTTTTCTTTTTTAATAATGCAGTTATTCAAAATCTGATTTTTGAACATTTAAAATATACTTAAAGACAATATTTTTAAATACTTAAGATTTTTATAGTACTACAGGAGTATCTTTTGGTGACACAAACTTCTAGTTTTCATTTGAAAACCTCCTTTTTTTAGTGTAAATTATATTTAGCGGATAATTTTTCTGACAATGTTGACGTATCAAATCAAAATTCAAAAGAATACCTAGTCATTTTGAGTTATTTAACTTTGTGTATTAAGGATAATATAGGTCCATTATGATAATGGGTTTGGAAGATATCGACTGAATAATTTACACTAAAAAAGAGGGGTTCTAATTTGAAATACGGAAGTTTATGTATCGCCACAGAACACTCCTTATAAGTAGTATAAAAAATCTCAATAAATTAAAAACATGGTTTTTAAGTATATTTCAAAATTCCAAAAATCATAATATTTGAATACATTTAGAATTAAATGACATAAAATGGTGTGAAGAATAAGCTTGATGAATCGCACTGTAGGACTATATATAGCATTATAGCTATATAGGTATAGATACATAAATTACGTGTTATTATTATTTTACCCTGCGTATGTTAAGTATTAAACTACATAGAACACTGTTGTGTTTTTTTTTGGTATTCTAATAGAATAAATTAATTAATCGATTTCTTGGAAGTTTTGCGCATAGAGATCTATTATAAATGAAAAAAATAACACCATTCGGTTAATTCACCGACACGTAATACATAAGCAGACGCGCTGCGGAGACTCGTCTACAATGTACTCCAACCTATCAAACTGAATAATTACACGTCTGGCAACACGACTAACCGCGTATATTGTGCGCAACTTTGCGAGCATACAAAAATAATCTCGCAGTAGTATATATATAAACTTTTGCGCCTTATAGTTTTAAGTTTTTACGCTGAATCAAACCGTCGTGTTTGACATAAGAATAAAAATTGATTTGTTTGAAGATAAGCAATTATTACCGTTGAATAATAATATTATACTAATGGCGGCTTGTTTATAAAAGGAATCGTTTACTTCGTCTTATAATGTAATTCGTAATAACTAATAAGAAACTCTTCGTGAATACATATTCGCCTATACAGCCTTACGCTTCTTGCAGATGTTTCTGGCTATTAGTCCATTAGCCATCGCCTAACGACTAATCTGCAGCTCACTTATTCTAAATGAAAGATTCTCGGTGCCAGACTCCATCAGGACCTCAAATTTTAACAAAATTCATCAAAATCACGAAAATGTGTAAACTATTTTAGTTAAAATTGTATAAAATGTTAATTTTTCATAGCTAAGAATTTAAAATTTTAATTATTTTGAAACAAAGTTTCTCATAAGTAATTCATATCTACTGTAACCAAAAAATCTAAAATATATATATATATATACAAATAAATTATGTAACTCGATATTTTTATAATTCTTATAATATATAATATATATAATATACATTATTATAGTACTATTACTTATCTATTACATTTTATTTTGTTTTTGAATTTTTTGAAAAAAATATTATGTTATTAATGAATGATGATGACAATGATAGTGCGATTGTATTCATGAAAAATAATAACCACAAAAATCGATATCAGTAAAAATACGTATACTATTATTATATGATTATAGTATAATATAAAGCTCCAAGTAGAGCTATGGTGTACTATCTATAATGTTAATGTTTTTATAAAAATTAAAAAGTAACGAAAAAAACTATAATAAATTAATAAACTTTGATTTAAAAATATCATAAAAATTAATTTAGGTACTGTTTTTTTAAATTTTTTTTTAATATTATGCAGTCTCACCCTACATTTATACATCCAATATTCGTATTATATTGGTACATGTTTTTATTATGTTAATAAACTTAATTTTGTCAAATTATACATCTGGCATATCGTTGCAGGGGTACGATTTCTCATCCGTATGCAACCGCCGGTGCTTTGTCATAGCAGAAATTTGATAGTACACCAGCGGACGAATACAGGCGAGAAACCGTTTCTTTGTGATGAAGGAGGTCATTTCAATCGTTCACATACGTGTTTGAGTGTTTCAGCTAGAAGTGATATCTTTAATTTGAATGATTTTAATTCCAAAGTATAGGTAGTTAAATTAATCGTAGGTATTTGTTTTTCGAACAACGACGTGGTTACTTGTCTAGACCAGCGTTTCTTAAACTTTTTTATCCGTGCGGACCTCTTTTTTATGTCCACTTTTATCGTGGAACCCCTAATTTAAATCCCTACTTTGTTTCAATAGTTTCAATGTGACATTTTATGTAAGGATTATTTGCTTTAAAAATAAAAAATAATAATAATTTTATATAATAATAATATTTGTCAAAAAATATTTTAGTTAACAGACAAACAAAACTTCACAAATATAAATCCTTCACTGAAAAAAGCACTTAAGTTTAGCGGAACTCTGAAGTGATCTCCTCGGAACTCCAGGATTAAGAACGCAGTTTAAGAAACGCTGGTCTATACAAATCAGTTTATTGTCGTCGCCAGGTTTTCAGCCTAGTATTCATTGTACATTCTACCGTTTAAAGATATTATAAAATAAAAAAGTAATGATAATTCGGAAGTATTAAAAAGATATTATATGGCTGTAGATAGCAATTTTTCAGAACAAAAATACTCAAATAAAACATTTCTTCGTTCAAAATATTACCAGTAAGTGCCAGAGTATTACCTAACCAGGTACACTGCTGAAAACAATATGAATAATTATAATCATCATCTATGCTAGTGATTCTTATACTTTTGAAATACGTGGACTTCTAACGAAAGAGTTTTTTCAAACTATGAACTCCCTCAGGTACCTACCAATTTTATTTTGAATAACCTCTGGTTTTTGTTTTAAAAAACATTTTTACGATAAATTTCGTGTTATATAGTAACCAATCATCCATGACCGGAAACACTGATAGCGACATGGACCACTGGAATGAACGTGTCGTGGTCCATGGGCCAGTTCTTCTACCACGATTAGTGTAAGTCCCAGTTAAGAACTACTGATCATTGGCCCATACTGTATGTTCATCTATAGATATAAGATCTTCTTCCTCTACTAGTATGACTAATAAACTTATTGATATATTTATTTATAGGTCTATGCATGACTCGAAGAGTTATTGCCACCATCACTTTACACACTTCCCCAAAAAAAATGGTTTGCATTACAATCGATAGTATATATTATACTTCTATCATATAATATAGTTATTAAATAGATATATAATTGTTTATTGCATTCCAGAAACATGATAAGTTTAATGTTATCATCATTATACTTAAAAAATTAATAAAATATTTGCATTGACCCCCACTCGATAAATTTCTGCAGACACACTTGGGACAAATATTAACATTTAAGAATATTAATAATTTATAATGTGACAATAATATTATATATAAGTACCTATATAGTAACTATTGATTATATCCAATATCATTAGAGTTCATTAATTATCACATACCATTATACATTTATAATATAAATGTTGGACATTTAAAATTCTTATTTTTCTTAATAACCTTGTATTACAAAATAATTCATTTGCATAAAAGCTTACGAAATAATCACATGTTTAAATAAATTAATGACCATGATAATGATATTATTTGTTTTTTAAAAATGTTTCGTTATTTATTATTTTATTTTGTTTTTAACTTATATAATCACTATTATAATTATATACAATTATTAATAATGCGTCTAGTTTCTCAAATTTGATTTTATTTACACTATTTTAATCAGTTAGCTATAACGAATTATAATAATAAATCAAAGTCCCATCACACCCTTCACTAATACAGTACATATACACTGTCACTAATAATGGTAATATACAACAATAAATTAATATCAATCATGGTTACATAAATTTTCTCTCGAAAACCATTATTTTAATGTTGTTAATATTTCCACACCAGCTAAGCCAAACACATGTAACAGAAGAGAATTCATTAAAAATACTTCACGCCCATAAAAAAAATCAAAAAGGGACCTGCTATACTTCTATAACTTCTTGTTAAGCAACATCATTTAAAACTAAGATTTATTTTAAAAGTTTCACTCTATTGGCTAAGAACCAACAGTTCACGCAAATAAAAATACATACTATTCTTGAACTTAATGTCTCAAAAGGATTTACGAGAAATATTACCTGGTTATATATGTTCGTAATTCGTCTTGTTGAAAAAACACCGGTCCATCTGTAACAAAAATAATAAAATATTTAATACACAAATAATCGATTGTGTGTTATATTTTTAATTCTATAACTACCTATAATTAATAATTATTAAACCATACATTATACATACAATATAATATATACTGTATACTATAATAAATATATAACATATTAAATATAAATGAGAACCAATAAATTTAAAAATATATGTACGGTAAATTATAAAGTAAATAAAAATCATTGATTGATTGGTTGATTGATTGATAAACTTATGAAAACTAATTTTTCAAACGTTAATAGTTTCAGTTTTTTAATACGAAGAAGAGTAATATATAATGATATATTATATAATATACATATTATACCTACATATATATTATAATAATCAAACGCCAAACGGTATATAAATTAGGTTTAGGTGTACAATTAATTATTTGATTAAATTTAACTAATCAACAATTAAAAATCTCGATTTTTTTAATTCTTGAATTTCAACTTCACCGATTCGGTGATAATAATAGTCCAATAGAAAATAACAAAAGTTTATCAATAAATAGGTAGGTGGATTAGGTTAATTAGATTTTTATATCATAAAATCGTTGGTATAATTATATGATTATATGAACAACGAAGAAAAAAATAATTTACTTTTTATAGATAGGTCTTATAAATGTTGATACCTTATCATTGTCGTATGTTTTAATATGTCATTGATACAATCGTAATTAATACTAAGTTTAGTGGATCGTTAAAATCAGGGAGAGTTCACTATTATTTATGGTATAATTCCTCAAAAAGTCAGAGTAATATAATATAATATTATGTTTTTTTATTGGTAAATATAAACCTTTTCTAGACGATATATTTAAATAACGACTCCATCAGTGCAGAGAATTCCCATTTTTATTAATAATATATCTATGTACTACATAAATATTAAGACCCTCTGTACCACTAATGCAAGTATCATGTAAATTGTCTCGCACGTTCACTTGTATTTCACAGTGATTCGAGATCGACAGCATATAGAAGAAAATATTCGTTATAAAAAAGTAATAATAATAATAATAATAAAAATCGGCCGATAATAATACACCTTTCGTTATAATATGTATATTATGAATTATAAAACAATTAGCCTCAGGACTTTCCCCAAATGAATACCTAGTTATATTCCTCTATACTATATTATCCTTGTATAACTGTCCTAAATAATGCGTATTAAGTACTGAGGCGATGAAGTTGTTATCGGGCCAAACAAAGGCAATATTTATTCCTTTCCGCCGACGATTTATTTATATATGTTCAGTGTTCACATCATGTATATAATGAGAAGGTGTATTGTAAAAGAAGAGAAACATAAAACATGGAGATACCTAACAAGGGGCCGGTAAAAGAAATATTATTCGTCCGTGTCGTTTAAAAATAAAAATACTATAAGTATACTCACTAATAACTAATAAGTACCCAAAATTATATCCCTATAGATTACCTACCTATTATATAGCTATAGTGTCGCCTGGCTATATCGAGCCCTGTGCTAATAACATGCATTAATCAACATTTTTATGTCGTACAATTAGTTTACTTTCAGAACTAAATTACGAGGGTCAGACTGGAACTATATAGCCTCACTAGTCACTTAGCCTGACTGGCTGAAAATGTTTAACTACTATAGGTACATCGTATACATGTGGAAAAAAACAATATTTGACATAATTATTATACTATACTTACCGACTTTTGCAACTTTTAAAATTAAATCAAATATAGAATATATATTAAATAGTACAACATTTTATATTATTCCGAAAGATTTCTACAAAATTATAAAAGCGATGAACGTAAATAATGATACTGTATTATATTAATATATTATTATACTTAATTGATGCAATAATATAAAATCATAAACATTTCATTTATTGGAGATACTTAACAGTTATAAATTTTATAGTTTTAGGAATAAAATGATTAAATTTGTTTTTATCTATTCATAATTTTTACAAATGTATTTACAATGAATAAAATCATTATTGATATTAATCGAGGTGACCACGTGAGGAAATTATCCATTGGTAACACGCTTCAAATTCTTATTATGAAAATATAAAAATATGTTTTTGTTATTAAATATATTTATCCAGTCTTCAATAATTATTGTAATTTATTCCAAATTAATTAATACGTCATATTTATATAATTAAATGTTTAATATATGAAATGTATATGTATATATGTTTAATACAATATTATTATTTGTAATTAAAAAGAAATGTATACAAAATTACGTTTTTGGTTTTGAATAATCAAATATCACCAAAAATGTTTTGTCCTAAATATGAATTATTTTAGCACGGAATTATGTGCTATGTGCTTCGTAAAGTAAAGCCGTTGTAAAAATATTTAGATAAATGAATGGATAGTCATAAAAAGTCGTATTATTCAAGGTAAAAACTTTCAAACGACTTGCATTTTTTCTGATTTAAAATTAACGAGTATTCAAGGTAATAATAACATGCCCTGCATATTGTATTACAATATTTAGGGCATTTACTATTTTAAAAATAAAAATAAAAATCAACATTGTAGAGAAGACGATTTTATTTAAAAATTAACTTGTTCCAAAATATTTTCTTTATCATTATTTTACCACATTTCACACGTTTTATTTACAACAAACTTAATTTGATCTGCATCGTTTACCTACTAAAAAAATTTAAATATTTTATAACTTGTGTGCAACTATTATGGTATGCCTACAGGAGTTTAACAGATTCAATAATTTTTATATTTCTTGACCATTTACACGAGACGATCATCTGTCGGTGAAATTATAGCCGGTATATTTAAGTCTGTATATATTAGTGGGTGGGCCGCAGCAGGTAAACTGCACAACACGATACATTATACAGGTATAAGTATATATAAGTACACAGGTACCAACTGCCGCTCCCGTGTTAACTAAAAGAAGATTTTTAACAATATTTTAATCACTTAACACAGCGCGCCATCAAAACGCATACGTTTTGAATGTTTTATAGATTGTGTGTAATGTGTATAGTAGTATAAATAATAGTATTTGGTACATATATTAAGTGTATAACGCGACAACATTAGTCTATTTCGATGGTGTATACGCGCAATATTTTATCATCAGACTAACCACATGTGATAATAAAACTAATGCGGACGATATGTCTCCATAAATAGTGAACTTTTGTACTAAGAATATACATATACCATATACATGTACTGCAGCAGTGGTGTGGAACAATAGATCAGGGCGGATCTATTATATAGTATACATTTTAGTCGAAAACTTCCAAAATGATTTATTTTGTATTATAGTTTATACATGACCAAATAAAAAAAAAACATGTGCATACAGACTTTATACTTAAATAATATATACTACATACATGTACGATTCCAACGCGGAAATATCGATGAATGGCTGTTTGATATAAAGAAGTATATTATGCTGCATAAGACTCTGCAACTATTCGATTTAGATTGTTTCACCACACCCAAATGAGTACTTCAATCTACTTCATAATATTATATACATTGTAAAAGACGTATATAATATGCACTGAATTTATGCATGTGACGTGTATTTATGCACTGAATAAATAATTCGTTAAATTTGCAACCACTTTTATATATTATGGGTGGCACTGTACACCTACTATTAGATACCTACATAATATTCAATATTTCTATATTAAAATAATACAATATAGATACATTAAACTAGTTGCAGTATAACCCAAATATTCACACAAGTTATAATTCATCTATCTTTCTTTTGTTTTCGTTTTGCTACAGTTTATACATAATAAATATATGTACCTAGTACAAATTACAAACAAAATATTACAATCATTAGTTTTATGATTTCCACTTCTTAATTTTGGAAGTCATATTTTTTATGTAAACTCAAAAAAATGGAGACAGATTCAATGAATGCAGACAAATCTGACGTAAATCCAATATCGTTAAGATTATCGTCTTTATGCGTGATGTTTACTGTTTAATCAAAAATGGGTCCAGAATTAAGAAATCAAATCATATAAGATAGTAACTATAATAAATTGTGTTCATAAGTATTTGATTTAAATTTTTAGATTCTGAGCAGAGCGATGAATGTATTGATTTTACAATGATGTGTGTTTTTTTTTTTTATTTTTGTGTCATTACCTATTAGGACAGTAAAAATGCTTAGATTTTCTTCAACAGTATCTTTTCTGATAGGAAAGTGAATCTAGTTTGTACTATGGTAGGGGGGGGGGTCAAATTTCCCAATAGTTTTCAAAAACGACGTGAAAAACAAAAGAAAATTTAAGGAAAAACGGGAATTTTTACGCAAAATCCGTTTTTGAGAAAATCGATTTTGGTTTTTGTGCAACTCTAAAACAAATGACCGTAGGTACATGACATTTTGACTGGATGTTTATATTAGCATTTTCTATACACGATACAATTTTGAAAAAAATTTGACTCTTTTTGAGATGTTTACGGACATTGTCAGTTTTCAATTTTTTTATTTTTTTTATATAAATATCAATAAAATTGTATTTATTGGGTAAACAAGCGTGAGAATTGAATGCAAGGCTCCTGATATATCGTTACAATAGCAGTTGGAGAACATTTAAAATACATAGGCACAATTTTTTTTGATAAGCATTTAAAGTTCAAATTTTGACAAAATTTATCAAATTTAAAATTTAATGATTATTTTGTAGTTAAAAATTTATAAAATGTTCAACTTTTATAGCTAAGGATTGAAAATTTAAAACAAGATTCCACGTAAATAGGTAAATATATAAATTACTTTATTCACAATAATATCATCAAATTTACTTTGTAATATCATAGGCTGACTAACCGTTTTCACTCAGAATCGTTTTTTCTTATACAATGATATCAAATCATTGAATTCAAATTTAACACCATCCATTACAGTGACCCACTTGTAATCTACTGTACAGCAGAGCGACATTCACTTACCCACCTTTTAAAAAAATATATATTTGTTAAGATGATTATCTATATATCTATATATTATCCAAATACCACTCACTCACTCATTCATTTATCGATACATCTCAAAAAGGGTTCTTGAGATTCGAGGTAGAAAATGAATTTGTTTTGTTAAGAAATGGTTTCCATTGGTTGCAGATTATAATAGTATTAGTATAAATGAGTATATTTTTTTTTGTATATAGGTATAAATGTATAAATGGTTACTCGGACAGATCAGGTAAGACAAGCATGCTTCAAATTATCGCGCTGATGGCCTCAAACAAAGAAACAATATAGATGTATCTTAAAACCAAATGTATGCGTGTGTAATAGGTATATTATACATATATTTTCAAAAACTACTCAATTGAACCTTAGTGATTTTTTTAGAGATGTCAAAAAAGCTTAGAGAGTAAGTAGTTTACTATAGTTAACGTATACGTTAAAAAATATACCAAGTGCTAAAGCAAATCCGCGGCTTGCGGTTGCCCATCTAGGCCGAATTATTTCACAAAGCTGGGTACACTAATTACTATTTGTCCGTGAACTAAGATACACTAAAACTGAGATACAAATATACAATCAAACCAAGATATACCTAACCTATACATAGCGTATAATATATTATATTATAGGATTTGCCACAAAAAAACTGCACACTGGTGAAGCCGGGATATTCAGCTAGTAGCCCATATTTCTACTAATTATAATAGTAATATAATCTGTATAATTAATGGCAACCATTTAAATAAACAAAAAATCATTCGATTTTCGTTAACCAGTACTAAACTCATGTGTGAGCCACCCTGTATAGCAATATATAGGGGTTGAAAAAATTAACTATCAACACCCTCCGAGTCTCAATAGGAATCTATTGATATAACTTTTATTTAAAATAGTTCAGTAGCTTTTGAGTATATATAATATAGAGGACAAAGTGACAAATAAACATTCATTTTGATGTACAATAGATCTATTATTATTTTAAAGGGCTAGCGCTAGACAGTGACAGTATTACAAGTATACAATATAGATATAAATATAAAAAAAAATTTATAATATTAATAGATGAATCAATTGATGTACACAAAATACGTATGTATAATGGAAAATGCGGGTTTATCCCCTTAAAAATTCCTGCGGGCTCACCTGTTTATTCTTGCACATATACATAGTTATGTCACCGCGTGTATGCGTTAATAATATAATAAACCTTATACTTATTATTTATTCCATGTGTGATTTTAATTGCAATTATATTTTTTACTGTATGATTCACCGGGTTAAGACAACAAAGACAGCAAAAAGTCCATTTAATAATACGCAGCCACAAGGTATTTTTTCTCTTGACGTCAGATTTATCGAATTGCAATTTTTTAAGTGCATTTATATTTTATATGAGCCCGCAACGTGCAGTGTTATGTGTTTAGAGAATATTATTAATTATTGTTTTAAAAATACGGATACGCATTATAATGTATACAATATGATGATGTGAACATATCTATAGTATCTACCAACACATTAAATGTCGAGAAAAAATAAACAATCTATTATCAGGTATAGAACTTTGTATAAAAGCCGCTATAACGTTGAATATATAATACAACAATATACAGGTTGCATGTTTAATGTTTTTATATACATATATAGGTATCTACTTATAATGGGCATGCCTAGGGGGCAAATCGCAGTGTATTTTTTCATAAATAATATTTCATTCTTAAAATATAATCCATCACGGGTGTATAACAAGGTGCTAAAATCAATTAAATTATCATTTATGAAAATATACACACAACTATTCTACGTCCAATATATATACCTATAAGGAATAACAATAATAATAATAACGATACAAAATGTATATATATTTACTTCATTAATTACAACGGATATTATTGCCACTTAAGGTCGATATAAATTGTACTTACAATAAATATTTCAAACACTTTTTAATTAGTCGGCTATGTAAAAAACGTGAACCGGTTTAGACAAAATATGTATATATAATATATGTATTATATAAATATAAGAACAACTTATTGTGTCTTTATGATTTTGGTAAATATATAGGTATTAGGAACATTTATATAATATATATATATATTACATTTTATTATATATATAAGAGCAAGGATATAAATGTTTAAAAAACATTAAATATATTAAACAACTCCAATGTTCAATTTTCTCAATGCCTTCTCAATAGTTTATTAAATCAAAATATATTATATTATTCCTGAAAAAAACCCATTCGGATTCTACCCTTGGGACATTTTTAGATTGTAAACCGAAAAAGTATGGGTATAGTGCAATTTCCGATGCAGACAGGACGACTTTTACTATAAGTATTTACACTAAATTATTATGGCCAGCGGTTTCAATCTATACTGTTTGTAATATGTATATAATATAAACGAATATATGATTATTGTTTTTCGGTCCGATTAACTGGCGATTTCTTTCTTTCCTCGCACGGATGGAATTTAATGTTAACGGAAACGCTTTTGGAAAAAGCCCCGGAAGGCGACGCCAATACGTTACGAAACAGTCGCGAAAAAAAATCTCCCTCCGGTCTTATATACGTATACGTACGTTATATATTGCTTATACTTATGTATATATACCGGGACGAGTAGCAAAACGAAACAGCGGCCAACTGTAGTAAAATACAAAGATATTACGATAGTGATTCATTTAACGTAAGACAATCTCGTATTCCACAACTATTTTTGAAAATATTTTTTACATAGGTACTTATGACTTGTTAAAACTCGTCTTTCTAAAAAATATATATTTTTACTTTTTTTATTGTTATAATTTCTTAATTATATTAGATACTTTTTTAATGGCAACATGCATTTTTAATTCCTTATTCCAAATTTCAAAATATAATATTTTTGTAGTTAGGTACTTAGGTTAGGTATACCTACTACCTACACACTTTCGATGTATAAAATTTGACCTGTATAGATATTGTATAGATTAGTGACTATAGTGTACTGTGTACAGTATATAATATATTATTATATAGATGCATAACGAATTATATGTATATCGCCGCAGAAATTATACACCGCATATATAAATTATAATACCTATACCTATGCAGAGGATACAGACTACAGTGGGGCAGATCCCTGGTAACAGGGAGTGCACTTGCCCCCCCCCCCCCACCAAATAAAAATCATATGGTGGTAGGTATGTGTGTATGGTGGATCCTATATATAAAAGTTTTATATTTGTACTATTATAGATACTGTACCTAAATGTAATATAGGTATTGTATGATTAACTTATAAAGTATCTAGCTCATAATATAATGTATAATGAAGGTTGGTGGGTGGGTGCCAGCTGGTATATTTCTAAGTTTGCCCCCGTAAAAAAAATGATTTGCTCCACTGGTTACAGATGTATTATTGGTATATATATTTATATAAATTGCATATAAACGGTTCGCGAGCACGTATGCAGGCGGCTGCTGCACCAATATTATAATCATCCCTGAATAAGAACCGGAGGTCGAAATATCTGGTGCAAATGGACCGCGCGTGGACCGGCTGCAGCGCGGTGCATGCTGCAGTCGCGCGTCGTATCGTAATAATAACAATAATAATATATAATATTATGTATGTAGGTAATGTCGTCAAATGCGCCGCAAAAACGGAACTGCACATTACATTATATTATATGCGTATAGTACTATTATGGTAGTATGGTATAACCAGGAAGTAGGAAGGTTTTATATTTTGTACGCGCCTATATTATTATTATCACAAGCATTGTGTTTCGCCTATTGTGCCTACACGACAGTTGCTGCAGTTGTAGTTGTATATATTATATAATATTATGTTATAATAATAATATACAAACACACGCCGTATATTGTTGTCCGCGTGACGGCGTGATAACGATCGTCTCGGGCGACCCGCCAAAAATTGCGAACAAAATCTCTCCTATATTTATGATCGCGCGGTTTTAAATTTGAGAGCGGCGCTATACACGACAACAAAAGTATATAAAAATAATATTTTATTATTATCGTCGCGCGTGTGCGGGAATTACGGTTTTCGTTTTCTTTGCCCGACGATTTGATATATTGACGTTCAGCGCGAGAGCAGCATCGTAAACTGCAGGTCTGCAACGGTATAATATTATTATTATGATGGTGTCGTCTCTCGTTTTGGCAACGATTCAACCCGCGCGCGCGGTTCGTCCGTTGTCGTCGTCGTTGTCTCGAAAATCGCATCTCGCGGCGCCCCGAGGTCCCGCGTCGCCGAAAGTAAAAGTCGATGGCAATAATAAATAATAATAATCATAATAATAATATTGTAACACATATTATTATTATTATAAACGCGCACTAGATATGGTGCCCCCACCCCTTCTTACCGCAGTCACCACAACCGCCACAGTCGCCGGAGGAGAAGGAGATTGGTCGCGAATACCCACTGGGCCCAGGTGGGGTACCAATGAACGGCGGTGGCTGTTCGTCCGTTATTATACGGCCGGTTTGCTGATTGCCATTACGCGCGGCCGTCGCGTGTGCGGCGGCTTTCTGTCATCGTCGCGGTTCATGTTGACTTCGCAGTTTTCGCGGCGAAAAAATCGTCGACGTATTATAGTATTACAACCGTGACGATAATAATAATATATTAATATGTCATAGATATTATTATGATTTATGATAAGCATTAAGCAAATCCGCCTCACTCGTCGCTCAAATGTCTATCATTATGTATAACAAAAATGTTGTACTTAATAGTATAATATTTTTATATAAAATCGGGTAACCTAACCTTCATACCTATATATACCAATTCAATAGGAAAAACGCATCCACACATAGATTTACTGGTTGATTCACCAAACCCCCTCAAGTTTTAATTCTTAAATAAGTTTTTTATTCTAAATTCTAAGTTTTGGAATTTTCAAGTAGTTCGTATAGTTATGCACTTAAATACCATAATTATTACAGACACTTGGATTTTTTTGTATAACATTATTTTATATAAGGCATGGCAATGTAATGTGGACTTTTTTCCAAACAAGAATCACTTTTTTTTTGCTGTGAGTTCAAAATTGTTATAAACACGTGTTTCTTTTGAAAATATTGATTTGTATAGGTAAATCAATAAATTCGAACGACAAGTTTTTGAATTATTATACATTATAATATGTATAGGTGCTGACTGCAGGGTAATAATAATAATAATAGGTAATGGTTTTAAAACAAACATAAAATGGATGTAAAATTTAGATAATTCTTACAACCACATACATTGCTAATATAAGTACCTATACTTGAATATCTCCTTATAATTACTATTATTTTCAAATCATCATAACCCCCATATCCATAATATGTACCTAAGCCTATATTATCGTGTACTACATATATTATCCTTATTAGTATATATACCTAGTACCTACCTATATATACAATTATTATACATATATCAGCTTAATATAGTTAACTAATTTTAAAATTAACTCGTTCGAATTTCGACGTAAGTATATATTATATATAGGTACCTACCTCAACGATTTTTATAAAAATAATTTGCTTAGCAATTTACAAGAAATAAAGGATGGTTCTCATTTGAAAATAAAGATTTATGTCAAGAGATAGATTCCTTAAATATTGAGGAAGTATTTAAATTTAAGTATATTTTTTTAGTTTTTATTATATAACTATATAGGAATACGGAAACGGCAATACGCTGTACTACACGAAGCGGAGTGACCGAGCGGTCTAAGGCGTCGGTTCGATTCCTTGGTCACGGGCGGCATTTTTCTTCGGGCAAGTCACGGTGTCCGGAGAACAAGTGCCGCCATCCCCCACCCGGGCATGGCAGATACCTACGAGTGCCCAATCAAAAATTCTGCCAAACACAAACACTCACGTGTAAAACCCCACCAGTTTAAAACCCTACTAACAGTTTATGGCCATATAGATGCCTGGCTTGAGGATCATTAAAAGAAAAAGAATAAAGAATTCAAAATATCTGCAGAACTTGAATAAATTACTTATTGAAATAATTAAGTAAAATATAGGAGTGGGCATGATTGAGATTCATCATATAATAAATAATCTGACTGCAAGTGTAATTGACTTTCACAGTTCTAATCTAAACTTAAAAACAAAAAAGGGGTTAGATATAATAGCCGGTGTAGTAAGGAACTTATAAACATTTACCAGTTTTTTCTGCTACACCCTATACTCGTATATTATACTGTATTTAGAAATATAAATCGCAACTCGGCAGTGTGGTACATTAATGTTTTAATTTTTTTTAGATCAAAGGTACATATATTATAAGGTGAGCGTTAAAAAAAATAACTGATAACAAATACTGACACAACGATTGATATAGTATAGTGATACGAGCGAGTACCTACCTACCCAATTTTTTTCACGGGTATCTGTATAATCATATTTATACAGTTAAGCGAAAAGTGACCAAGTTTATATAGAATTTACATAAGATTTGATATATTATATAGGTTGATCATAATATAGTCTAAATATAAACCGAGGGCAATCAACTTCGATAGGCGTACTGCTACAATCGTTTGTTAGGTGTAACTAGAGATTTTTGGCTTGAAACTGAAATTGGTTTGTAAGACCTACAGGGCACCTATTGTAGATATAGGTAGGTACCTAATATTTTAGTAAAATTTTTAAAATTTACACTTCAAATTTAAAAAATAAAGCAATTTTGGTTCTAAATCATATAAACGTTGATTTGATTACAGAAGTAGTATACCTAATAACTGGCTATAACTATAATAATATAATATACTGCTACTACCTACTTTAGTCTATAATATATATACCTATATAAGTATGCATTGACAAAACGCAAATCCAATTGCAGACGACAAAATAAATTTATAGGTACCTATTATATAAAGGTCTTATCTATTCATGGACCATCATGGATACGTCACTAGAGTTTAGTGTAACAGAGACTAGCTATATAGGGGCCCTGTAAAACAAAAGTTTAAAATGAACCATAGAGTAAAAGTACCCCCTCCCCCTGTCTTTAAAAATAAAATAAGTTTAGTATAATAATAAATCATTATCGATTATCTTATTTGGTAATTCTCTTTCTATGTATTTATTATACGGCCAGATCACTGAATCTGTTTTGATTCTATTTATACAATATAAGCTCGTATAAGGTACATAGGTACATCTACAATACTAATTTACTATATAGGTATTAAGGTATACAAGTCCGTTTACTATACGGTTTTAAGGTATTTAGGTACCTAACATACATATATAAGTTGTATGATACAACTATAGTCTTAACTAAATAATATCCTATATCAGGGATGGGCAACTGGCGGCCCGTGTACCATTTTTCACTGGCCCATGCTACATTTGAATTTAGTTTATAAAAATATAAAATGTTAAGATTTTTCCGTTTTTTATTTTATTATATTTATAAAATTATTAAAACCGATATAATATTTATCGCAAAACGCAGATATAAATTCTTATCTAGTATTGAACTATTAAATGTAAATAATATTATATTATTTATAGAGGTATATTTAACATTAGGTTTTTTTTTGCTTCCTATATTCTCTGGCCCGCTAGTTTTTGGCACATTCAAAATTGGCCCTCTAGTAGCATTGAGTTGCCCATCCCTGTCCTATATTATACCTGTAATCGGTAATAAATGATTTTTTTTATATAGGTACGTATATAATAATTATATAATTATTAAATATTTTACACACTGAAAACATGACAGTTTTTTATGCAATGATTTGGATTTGGAGGCTAAAAATGTCCATGGGGGGCTAAGCCAAGTTGGCCTATGTATCTATTTGATGTACCGCTGTAGTCACTGGTCATTACGAAATAAGCACAATATTAAACCTATACCCACCACGTGCGCCGTGTACTCTTATTATAATACTATAAACACTAACAATGATTTCGGTGTATGTGTACCTAATGTGTATCCAATGTACTGCAATTACATGCATTATCGTCATGTGTGTATTTGTTATGTTTTAATACACCTACACTTTATATATTTACACATAGGTACAACTGTATACAAGTTCGTTTACTATACGGTTTTAAGGTATTTAGGTACCTAACATACACATATAAGTTTATAAGTTGTATGATACAACTATAGTCTTAACTAAATAATATCCTATATTATACCTGATATGGGTAATAATAATTTTTTTACCGCATTTCGAGAAAACAGGAAAATATATAAATTATATTATAATGTTAGGTAGGTATAATATATACTATATAGGTACTAACAATTTACAAACATACTTACAAGTTTTAGTCTAACGTGAAAAATATCACTCCGCATATTAATATTATAGAGTACCCATCCCGTTTTTTGTTTATCTAATATCTATAACATCTATGCGCCATTATATATATAGATACATTATTAAGTGGTATGTTTGTTAGTTGGTAGGTGCATAATATTATATTTTATAATTTTTGGGCACCGGGCCGAGTGTCGAAAACGATACGCGCGGATAGCAGGTACCTATAGGTAATGGTTATTAGGTATACCATTATTATATAATGATATATATTATAGAGTATACCTAACTATATCATATCATTTTATTTTTACACATTTACAAAATAATTCGAGTCACGTATACAATAATAATAATAGTACAACATCGGTCAAAAAAAAAGAAGGAAAATGAGGAAAAAATTAGTAGGTTTTTATTATAATGTTTGAATAGATCCACGGCTGATAACAGCATGCGGTCCAACTTGACGGCGAGCACAATATTCAAAGGCAACCGCGCGTTTACCGAATGAGCTGGTTATATTGTGGGTAATGGGTATATAGGTGCCAGCTACTTATGAAATGAGGTTATTAAACTTAACACATGCGAAAATAACAAAAAACCAGTTTCGAGTCGTCTGGGAAATGATTTTTATTTCGCTTTAATATGTGTATATCATTTATATTATGACTCTTTGGATTTATGACGTCGACGTTATGTTTTCGTCGATCATTATTATAAACAGGCGTATTATATTGTACCTACCTACCTAATATAATGATCAAAACGGTTTCAAAAATTCAGTATATCTGTTTACATAAATTATATTACTATATGCAAAAACAATATTTTTTTTAATGTTTAGTAATATTATTTACACGTAGGTATTATACTATTTAAATTTTAAACATTTTAATTATATAAACCTCGTAAACATTATAACTTTCACTAAACCTAGGTATATAAATCTTAAATATAACGAACCTTTAATAAAATAATATCTTGACTTCATTTTTATATAACGGATTGGAATAATATTGAGGATGACAGTGAATCTTTTGAGGCCGACGATGAACTCTCTGCTGATAAGAAAGTTAAATACGTTTATATTTTTATTATTGCCGAAGAATAAAGTTTGGCCATTCAATTTTGAGAAAATAAAATGGCAGATATACATAATAATAGGATTTAAGAGGAAAATTTGATAGAGAGATGATATTAATTTTCAAACTTGCAGGCTGCTTAGAATTTTATTACTTATTATAAACTTATTATAAATAGGTACCATTGATTATGCAATTCGTTTCGATTAATAATTAAATTAGTGTTATTTTATTGCGTCGACATTCGGGACGATAATTTCATTTAGGATATATTGGATAAATTCAAGGTTCGTCAGTCCTCTAGATGGAATAAGGAATTATTTTATGTCAGATTAAGTACCGCTCGTAAATACGTTTATACATTTAGAACACTTCCTTGTATAATTAATTGTTTTCAATTTGAATATGCGGAAAGCCATAACGTAACTTTCAATTTTATTTAACTGACCTACCTATATACTTATATAAATAACCACAATACTGATTTATTATTGTTTTATTAATTATTTTATTTATAATTGTTATCCAGTTATGAATTATTCGTAATTATTTAAAAATTACGATACATCAAACAAGCAAAATATTATTATTTTAATTTTCAAGTGAGTATAGCGTACATTAGATTTAAAAAATTAAGATATAATATTATTTAGATTTTAGATTACCTAATAATATTTAAAAAGTAGATTATAATTTTTATGGTTGTAATTTATAATAGGTACAAAAAAAAGGATTTGCGCATATTTATTAATATTTTTTTAGTGATACCTTTTAAAAGCGTGAAATTCATGATTTTTTACAGATTTTAAACCAACATTTATTTGCGCTTTTATCCTCCTGAAAAGGTACAAATCACTACAAAAGCAAAAAATTTAATTTAGTTAGGTAGGTAGGTATCTGGTATAATTAAAATACTCATTATATACTATCAGTTTTAAATTTCAAATTTGATTTTTAAGAAGGCCTCAATTCATTGTACATATAATTTTAATTTTAAAATGTATTCAATAGGAGTTTAATGACGTCAATTATACCTAATATCTAAATATATTTCGTATAAACATATACACAAAAAACTATTTTTATAATTGGTATTAATAAAACTAAATTTTATATTATAATACTTTTAAAATAAGCAACAGTTTTTTTTAACTATTATGTTTTAATGATTCTATAAAATTCATAAACGCTATAATATGTTACATTTTTTAGCTATAAAATACTATTACTTCTAAGAAAAATTCAAAAATATCGTCGATAATAGTTAACATTTTTTTATTATTATTATTTTGAAAAATTGTTTAAGTGTTTAACTCAATTCAATAAACATTTATATATATATATAACTATTTATTTGGGCATTTGGGTTGTTAAAAAGGTAATTTTATTTCTGCGCTTATGGGTTGCGTTTGGATCATATATTACTCTTGTCATTGATTATAAATTTATAATCAATGCTCTTATACATAAGAAACAGCCATATTTTTTGTATAAAACAGTATCAGTAAATACCCAAATTTCAAATTTCATATAGTCAGTCACACAAAACCAAAAAATTCTCAAATAATAATTAAAAGGATTATATTGTATACAATAATATACAATAATTTATTATGTTAGAACTTCAGTAGGTACCAAAATTATTTCGCCCAACATTATAACTTTAAAGACATGCTACTGCTATGTAATTAACTTTGCAAATCTCAAGCTATTAGATTTCTAAGCTTTTGTCATATAAAAAAAACTTAGCACGGTAATACTCCGTTTTTTCCATATAAATAATTTTAAAAATAGTACCTAAGACTTTCTCAAAAATAATATTGTTCTAATAAAGTTAGACTATAAAATGTTACGAATTTTCGTGATTATTTCCGACGTTTTTCGTTTTGACGTTACTTATTAAAGCTATTACTGAAACCGGGTTTTTTCTAATTTTTTTTAAAATATTATTTTTTATATTGAATGTTCAATTGAATAAATTGATAAATAAGCATCTTTTTTTAATAAATACAAGTGCAATATTATACCAAGAAAATATCTTTTAATAAAACACGTTAGCATTTTTCAGTTGTTTGTATTTTAGATCTAATGGTGCGTATCTATATTGTATAAAAGCAAGTATAATAGGCAGCGATTGTAGATAAATACGGGTGCTGTGGTCCTATACGTGATGCGTAAAGAATTTTGCCATATTTTACAACTGGGTCTCGTTCGTTTCCGACACAACAATAATAATTGATCCTCTCAGTATTACTTCGTTTTTCCGAGAAGAGACCTTTTATACAAACGTATATACCTGCCGATTTTACTGCGCAAACACGTACACAGGCGTCTTATTATTAAAATACAATGTATAGGAACCTAATGGTTAAATAGGGAATACGATCTTGTACGACTGTGAACACCCGATAAAACAGAATATTACGAAAAAAAATATACACTTTTATGTCAATAAAAAATGTTCTCCTAATTTTATTTATTTTTTTGTACCTACCATAAAATATAGCAAACGCATGTGTAATTTTTCTGGTTAAAAAATAAAAAAATCATTCATAATTTCAATATTGACCACCGAGTAAGTTATTTTTTTATTTTATATATATATTTAATAATTTTATTTTGTCGTCATGAAATATAATTTGCTTGAATTTAAATATATTTTTAATACTTAACTTACGTTTAAATGTTCGTCATTGTCTAAGAAAAACTGTTATCACACTTTTCCAAAACAATTAAAAATTAACATTAACCTATAAAAAATTATAATAGTATTTTACGTATTCGAAACGTAGGTAGGTTAGGTATAAAAAACCATCGAAACATAATACAATAATATATTAAAATAAAATATAATTAACCGATAATATAATAAAAAAAATAATAAAAAACACTTCAAAAACACTTTAATATATCGTCGTATATTTAATAGACGCGCACTGAAAAACGTCGAAAAAAAATATATCGAATTATCCGAGACGCGAGCGAGGTACGGATTCGCACTGGATTTTTGAACTGCGGCGCATGAAGCCAGAATGAGCGGCAGGATCCCGGCGCCGAGTGCCGGCTACCCGGTCGACACCCCACCAACACCCGATGCACACGTGACGATTTCTAATAAAAATTCGTTGTTTTTTCCATATACATTTTACATTTTCAGGTGCGCTTTATGCACACAAACTCACACACGCAGAGAGCGGATACACTGCTCGTTCGTCGGAACGACTATCGACGCGATCGTATTCGATTCCCGAAATCGAATAAACGAACAACTTACTATATTACAATATTTCCAATTCGACTGCTGATTAATTTTTCAAGTCAATCATTATTCTTATAAATAGATACCGAAATAAAAATAGTATTATTATAATATACTTTATGGTGTCCGTGTTTTACATAATACCTATAGGTACTAATATAGTATTAGTTACCTATATATAGTATTACGTGTGTTGTGAGTCATATTATATAGGTACGCAATGGCCGGTTAAATTTACATTTATTCTTAGATTTAACGATTCAATTATTTTTAAATATTCTATACTACTGCGGTGTATTTACCTACAATTTAATTTTTTAAAACGACAATAATATATTGCTACACCATGGCCTAAAGTCTTCGAAATAAGAACAATACGATAATTGCATTATGTTCCGCAATTACGTATATTAAATTATACAAATCGAAGTGCTTTTAAATTGATTTTTATAAATTATACTTAATAAGTTGTGATGGACGCGGTTTTCGAGTAAAAACATTGTTCACCTATATAGTTATTAGGTAAGTAAGTATTTACTTATTATTATACAGCTGTACTGCAGTAGGTATTGTTTTGTTTTAAAATTACATAGTAATTACACGAAATATCGTTATGTAATAAAATTGTATAATATTAAACTGCAGTAGAGAAGTCGAAAATTCGAGATCAAATAGGTAAATAAACTATAAAGGAACACAACTGTGAATAATGCTTGTATTTGCATTTGAAAAACGTCTGGGATTCTGGAAAATGATACTTGTGTTTGTACGTAATGGATAGGTAGGTACTAAAGCCTAAAGGAATTTAACGAGATTAATCAATTTTCTTACTGTACTGCAATCTACCAGATCAATAGTTCGCATGTTATAAAATTATATATGTAGGTACAATAATGAATAAATCGTTTACTTTTCTAACGAATTACTAAATGTGTTTATGATTAGATAAATTATATTAAGCATTTAAACTATATACCTAATGGCTAATACATATAATATATGAAACATGCGAAAGACGTCGCACCACTATTTAAAAACATAATAATATGTATGTTATAGTTTACTATAATTATTACAATTAATTAAGTAATCATTATACTTTATTATAAATGAGTAGTTATTGTTTCATAAAATGGTTCAGTTGATAATAATATTCTAATATTATAGCAAAACCGTTTAGGTATGGCGGCCGTGCCTGTGTACAATATAATTGTACCTAGAAAACGGATAAATCAATAGATACCTATATATAGGTATATGAAATTGCCATCAGTATATTTTATGTAATGATAATATTATTATAATATATTGTATTGATATAAAATACTTTTATAAATAAGACATACTCCCAAGTTTCCATATGCGTAGGCGTTGTATAGGTTACATTTCAATTCACAGACACTAAAATATAATTTTTTTTTTTTTAATTAGAAAAAACATTTTAACGAATACATTCTTACAAATTGTTTTTACTTTGAATATCAACCAGTTTGTAAGTCTTCTTTTAAACCAGTTTGTGTTACCCCGCTAGAATATTTACATTTTTTGCGTTATTTAATAATTATTGCCATTTTGACCTCCCGATATATAGTGATGCGATGTTACCGGAGCCACTTGTCACGGGCACTGTTCGTTAATGATAAGCAACATGATGTGCTTTAGTAATAATTTTAAAACTCGTAACAGTAACAGAGCATGATTGGGAAAAGTATGTATACCTAGTACATACTATACGAATTAATTTCGAAAATGTTTATAATATTCCTAAAAACGATTGCTCAGAAATATCAAAATAATTCCTACAAAAATAACAAAATAGTAAAAAATAATTAAGTAGGTACTACCTACCACAATAATTTTAAATTTGACTAGAATTACTAATTTATAACGGTAAATAGTAATAGTTTATTAAAACCTTTTTCAAGACTACATTATATTTATATAAATAACCACAAGACATTTTTAAAACATTATTAAAACATATTATATTATATGTATAGGTATTAAATAAATATATAAATGTGAATTAAAAGTGTGATTGAAAACGGAATACTGAAAAGAATATATAAATTACCGTAATGTGTATTTGAAAAGCACTTATGAGAATATAAAATAAAAAATGCTTCTAATAAAATTTATAGAAGAAAAATTGTTATAGGTTATTATAGCCGTCGCTCGAATACCATCTGTCTGGAAATAAGATAAAAGTAGTTCGGTGTATTATAATATTATATGAGATATGAAGAACATAATTGTTCAATGTTAAAACAAAATTGCGTACAATAAGTTAATAAATGAGTTTTCAATTCCATAACATTCCAAAATTTCATTGATATCATTGCCGAATTGTGTTTCGGTTTCAAGCATCTAATTTCCATTATTAACAAATATAAAAAGCTATAGTAGAAATATGTTTTAATTTTCATTATTATATTTCTATTTAATTACATAATAAATATAATATAGCCATATAGGTATTTTATCCTAATAAGTACCTTGTATAAAATTCAAAAAGTTAATACAGTTGATATTACGGTACAATATATTATTTTACATTTAATTCATATAACTTATATACTTATATATTATAGGTAAGATGGTTAGCGCATCAAATAAAATTAACACCTATATAGGATCTTTTTTTTTTCTTTTTTTTTTTCCGTTTGAACCGACAGCAGAGGAGGATCTTACAATAGGTAGACGGTTTATTTAAATTCTATTAATAGTATATAAGGTAGTTAAACATTTTATATTTTAACTATATAGGTATACAACAAAATAATATAACTATAACCTAACCTAACCTAATAATTATAACTATTTATCTATTTATTAATACTAATATTAGAACAGTAAATATAGATAGCAAATTATAATTTAAGGGGCTCAGTTCTGTAAACAACATTCACAATTATTGTTTTGAATTAAATACAAATATTTTCGAGCCATATTAAAACTTCACAATTTACAATGAACTGTTATTTTATCAAACAATTTTACTTTTACTATTCCTTTATACACTTCACTAAACTTTATGAGAATCACTCAAACAGGTACCCGCGTAGTATACCTGTATATCTAATATAGTACTATTGTATGATACCATCACCGATGGTTTGTGATATATATTAGTCGTGTCACTTTTACAACATAATATTAAGTATATTGTGCTGCCCGTAGGTTGGTACGCGTTTTAGAATTAATGTAGAGAATCTCCTAAAAACCACAAAATTAAAAAAGCCAAATGATTTTTTTTTGAAAGAAATTATTCAACGATTTTAAAGTTTCCTTTTTATATATATTATATAGTATAATATTGATCAACGCGTCTGAACCTTTTTATAGACATAATAGCAATACATCGAGTATTTATGTTTCATAAATTATAATAATATTATCATGTTCGTAATTTTTTCAGATATTGACAAAATAATAATGTCATTACAACTTAAAAGTTTATTGTTATCTATTTAAACCTCATTATACTGCAGGCATTTAAACGCTAAAAGTACATTAAACGGACATTTAATCATACTCTATATGCGGCAATATGCGAACGTTGGAAATGACATTCAGGATAAATTATACGAGCTCGCAGGAAACAATAAAAAAATTACACTTGGCGCGTCCTTTACTATCAATGTAAACTTGTGCTACAGCAATAGACATATTATAATAAAAAGTTTAAATCATTGCTGTGTTATTTTATATTGTCATATTATAACTATATTAATATGATTGATATATAATATTTAGATTAGAAAATCCTCTCCCAGACCAGAGAAAAACTATAAACGTTTCCGGCACAGTCGCCAATTAAATTAAAAATACGCCAATCCGTCCAGTCTAGGCGACGTTTTATACTCTACGAAAATATGTGTTACAAGCATGATGTTGCGATCTCTGCTGCAGCTGCAGCAGTGCATCGAATGCAAAATAATACAATCTGCAACTTTTCTGTTGGGTATTAGTATACCAGCCAACGTTTATTAAATAATTAGAACAATTCTCGAACTCTTTAGTAGTTTAATCTTAACGTTTGAAGTATAAATTTATAGTTTTATAAGAATTTGACATTTGTGTTTCGATAATTTAGAGCCATTCAATTATTTATACACATATATTATATTCTAATAGTTTGAGTGTTGCGTTTACAATATGTGTAAAATATATCCTAAATAAAATTAAAATTAAAATTGTACATAATATTTCTTTGGTAACTCAATAGTCAGATGGATAGAATTTGTATTTTATACAACACGTCTTAAAAACGTAAGTATAATATGGCGCCTATAACATTGGGTCGGTGTACCTACATTAAAAATTTTCGACCGGCAAATTATATTAACTGTAGACATATTTTAACTTTTTAGTGTATTGGGAAGACAGATTAACACTGGGAGAGCTGTCGACGCCTATCGTACTGATGGTTAGGCGGGTTCCCTCCTACGTGGAGTCGGGAGATTGTATGTATTTTCCCCACATTTCGCATATATTTTCCTTGTATTTGAATGTATTTGAATATATTTGATAATATTAGTAGAAATTGTTTGATAATCGAACGATTGATAATCAATAAAGATAAGCGATAACCAAAACAAATAGGTATATATCTTATTCTGCTATAATATAGGTACCTATTTATACCAATTTTTGGTATTTAACACAAATACATATTAAAATGCTAGTTTTTTGTTTCCTATATTATAATTTATATGTAATGAAAATATAAGATAAACATTTTTTCCTAAATAGGTACTAACTAGACCACGTTACAAAATAGGAATTATACAAAACAAAAACTACTCGTAATTTTAGTACCTATTATACGTATATTTATATCTGTATAAAAAAGAAAAAAAATCAAGTATAGATACCTACCTATAACGTTCTAGTTAAATGCAATTATAATAACACAGATCAATCCTTGTATTTAACCTTGTTACAAAAACTATACATATTACCCTCTTTTATCATTTAGGTACTGATAATTATTTGAATAATATTACTTAATTAATGATTTCAGATTTCCAATATATTTATTTAGTTGTTTATTAATGTCAAAACTATAAAATATTATAATATATGAGATAAAGAAACAAATATTATTTACATTTTTATTCGAAAATCATGGAGGCACCTATAAGTATATTAATTATGATACATTCACAAATCACAAGCAGGTGGTCCCATATTAATTCAAGTGTTCAAAAAAGATTCCAGATAAAGAGCCTGGAGCAATATTTTAATAATGTTATTATCATGATTATTTCACGATTACCTATATATAGGGGATCTGTATAAAAAATTACATAGGTAATGTTATAATCATGTTGACGATAGTCTACTATTAAAGTACCAAATTATTACAATATACTGTTTTTTTTTTTTTTTTGATAGTATATAATATACTATATAGGTACCTATTTAATTAGGGACAGTAGTTGTTTTTCAATTACAGTTAAGTTAAAGAACCGACTAGAAGATATGTTGATAGATGGAACAAAACTAAATGTACCTAGGTACCTATATAACTTATTAAAACCTTTTATAGAACGGTCAACAAAATACACTTCATTTTCATTTTTAATAATATCATTATTCATTAATAATATTATAATAAGCTGCATTATAAATTGTCATAAATAAATTACAATTCACTTACCATAGGTAATTACTAATTATACGTATAATAGTATACCTACAAATTAGTTTTATCATTATTTATGTTAAATTAAATTATATTTCGTTGGACGAGTGTAAAATTTTATATTTATTAATTAATTTTACAAAAACATAATATCACTTTATTTCTATCCATATACTTTAGTTTCAATTTTACATTTATAAAATGTTCAACTCAGTAATCTCATGCCTTCATAAAAATTTTTATAATTTTCAGTATATTTTTAAGTGTAGCGTGGAATATTTCTTTCAATATATTATTATTCTAAGAAGACACAACTTTGAAATCCACAAGGATGGACAATTTTAAATTACTACCTAGGTTCTAGGTACATTCAATACAAACTTTTATAAAGAAATCAATATTTAATTCTAAATATTAAAAAATCAACACTCTTTAATAATTAATTTATAACTAAAATCGTTAAAAAAGTTATAACTTTAGTATTGATAATCAACAACAGATTCGAAATAATAAAAAATCTTACAAATTATTTTGAATATAAGAAATTCTTAAGTAATTAACATAATTAAAAGTAGTTGGTATATATTATTATAAAAGGATTATAAATAAAATAACTTGATAATCTTAATTCTTAATACTTACGTAAGACCCTTCGCTATCATTATATTAGGACATTAAGTATAGATACCGTATATATGTAGGTACAACGTATAAATAATAAGGTACTATACAAATAGAAATCTTAAAATAAAGAAATCATAATATTTATCTATCTGCAGTTACTTGGATAATACGTATTAACACTATATAACACAGTAAAATGTAGCTAAGTTGACATAAAATAGGATTATTTATTTTGTATGTATAAATTGAGTGATCGGTGGCGCTTATTAACATCAAAATGTAATACTATAATCGTGTATGTTTCAGGACGTGGCTGATGGCCGATGGACACAATCTATATTATAATAATATGCTCAAATGAATATTAAATCATTCATCTTGCAAGTTATGTAATAGGTAAAAATCTATTTAAAATAAACCGTGGTAGTCGCTCTGCGATATAGTAGGTTTCAAATGTAGGTACCTCCGGAGTACCTCGTCATTAAGTGTAAGTCAGTACTTAGTTTAATAGATGTGTTAAATTTGAATTCAATCATAGATAAATGATAGTTATTACATATTATGAAAAAACGATACTGAAACGGTGTGTCAGCTTTTATATTTCTAAAGATATTTTATAATTTATTCATATTATACTATTAGTAATTAATTTATCTATTAGGTTGGAGTGTTGGACAAATATTTGCCAAAAACAAATTGTATAGGTTTTTATAGATACTTATTAGTTATTAATAATAATGATTATACTATTTATTATAAATAGTATATATAATTGCGAAACTTTTCAAGTCCTTAAGTTTAACATTATCAAACATAGTTTTTAAATCTAAACACTCCTTCGCCAGAAATAAAAAAAATAAACGGGAGTAACAACATTTCCACCACATTTCCAACAAACTACAACCATGCAAAATGTGTCTATAACATCTTGTGGTTAGGTGTAAGCTACGTTGCATTATAATTATATGCGCCCAATACGAATTATAATGCAACTTAATATACAAGGCTTTTAACCACTTGTCTTACGAAAAACAGTCATCCGACTTCACACCCCGACACCCGTAAAATATAAATTAATGTATTTTTAAATATTAAAAACATTATTATACTAGTATGTTTAATAATAATTACTACACTATCAAAATAACCTTCACAGTTCACACTCCCCAAAAACAATAAGTCCGTGATTCCCCCCTCCAAAAAAAAATATACCTATAGTATTATAATTGGCTGAATCTTATATTTAGTAAGGTGTTAACCAAAATACTACCAGCGTTGTATTACCGAAGGCACGATAAAATTAGAATGCCGACATTGTGCAGTGAGCTGATATCAGTTGGCTATATTTCACAGATGTGCGTTGGGGGCGAGAATATTTGCATGTGACGGACAAGAAGTGGATAAATATATGTAAGAATTTCTTCAAATTATATTTTATAAATTTAATGGAGATTAATAAGTAGGTATATATTATGAGAAAGTGGGTATTTTCTCATTATGGTAACGAACACGGTGAGAACTAAGTACCAGAATCTATACTTATGTCTCCGTCTTACAAGTGCGTAACATAACAAATGTACGTTCAGCAGAGCACGTTTAGCTACGTTAGTTTAAAAACTAGAGTGAATCGACCTATTATAAAACTTGATGGTAAGAACATTATCTATGTTTGTTTGTTGGTTTTTTACGATTATTCAGTTTTTAAGTGAGTTATAAGCATTTTTAATTTACGCTATATTATAATATTATATACGCATAACTTGCTAAAAAATCGAAGTATCGTAAAAAACCAACATATGAACACAGATAATTCTCTTATATCATCAAGTTTCATAATAGGTTAATTCACTCTAATTTTTTAACTAACGAAGCTAAACGTGATCTGCTGAGCGTAAATTTGCTATGTTATACGCATTTGTAAGACGGAGACAACAAATATCCGTGTGGCGTCCTCTTAAGAAGACACTACACCCACATGACGTGTTGTCTTTGTCTTACAAAGTACAACATAGCAAAAACTGTTTTGCCTGGAACAACTATCATACTCCCTCAATATTTATAGGAAAATTACCAAAATTCCACAACGCATAGGGAAGAACTTTATCTGTGTCCAACAGTTTATATTTAATCCTTCATTCTTATTTGTAGTTAAAAAAAATACATTAATAGTTGTCATATTCAAACTAAAATAATCTGTAAGTAGTAAGTACCTATCTATGCCAACAATATTTCTTCACTAGATAAAGTTATATTTTATTTAACATAAATAATAAATACGTCATCCTCAGTTTCTACGGGTAATTACTTAATAAATATAAATAAACTTTTAGTTTGAATAATTTTAGATAATTTACCTGTGAAAGTGGTACGACAATAATAGAACATTCATCTTCAATTATTTTGCCATTTATATCATTAACTGTACCAATACTTCTTTCTGTTAAAGACATCTGTAAATAAACAAAATTATTAAAAAGGTTGACAAATGGGTCTGCTATACAGTAGTTGTCGAGTATGTCATTGTAATGGATGTGTATTATATTTGAAATCAATGATAAATCATTGGATACGAAAAATGATTCTGAGCAGAGACGGTGCGTTAGCCAAGGCCTAGCTCAATGGCGCCGAAATAATTTTTGTATAGGTGGGTGACTACTTAGTGCTTTAAGGTCTTTTTTAACTTAACAAGAAAGTATGCACATACGTGAAAAAAAAACAAATCAAGGATTACATTACATTACATTATTTGATTACTACTAATAAGTAATAATAATACAATATAATATTCTTGTTGTTGTACATTTCCACACGATTCGTGGGATTGTGTCGATCTGATCGTGTGATCGTGTGTAAAATCGGAATAAAAACCTATGGACAGTGTTTATTTAGTGTTTTACACGCAGACAAGTAAAATTATACGCGAAGGAGCTTTCTTACTGCGACCGAGCCATGGCTAAATGTACCAAAAACATAAGGTTACCAAATGTATACAAAAAATAACCTAACCTAACCAAATTCAATTGCAATTTTTTGTAAATAGGATTTTATTAATAAAAAAATGCTTGGGAAGTGGCACAAGGGAATGTGACGGAAACCTCCCCACGTCAATATATTTCAATGTACAAAAAAAAAATGTGCAAGTGTAATACGAATTAAAAAAAATAGAAGTTGTATTAAAAGTATACCTACCTAAGTGAACTAAAACAGTCACCCGTCACTATAATATTGTGGTAAGTATAATATGCGATATACTAATGCCAAAAGAAAAATAAGTATACTTACTGCATCGTAGTAGCGATTAAGGGCGACTGGATAATAATTTTATGTAATTTTCCAATCAGTGGACGGGGACGGCAACAAAGACATTTATTTTATTAGTCCATGACGAGGAAAAACCCTCGGCAAGAGCAACACGATTATAAGAGCCTCTTATTAAGAGGTATGTACTACGTACTGTGTAGTTCAATCTTTTTTCTATGTGTGTAGTTCATGAGTTGTTACTTGTTTGAAAATTCAACATTCAAACTCCTATACCATCGATAACCGATGTTCAAAAATGTTGCCCAACTCTACGTCTGGTTAGGGCATTAGGTTCAAATTATGGTATAAACTCATTTTAATTTGAAGAGGTTGGCAACACCATAGTTGTCGTATAACCATATTATTTAACCGCCGTATAACCACTCTTATCATTTTTCAGTGACAACTACCCGACCATTCTCCGCTCTTGTTCAAAAGATAATATAGATGTTCCCTTCCGTGTTCCGTCTAAAAGTATATTAAGGTCTATATAATTTATGCATAAAAAAAACCTTATCAAAAACCATCCACGACTATAATCTTTATCAATTTATCGAATATTTATCAGTGGCCTTGTATATAAGACTGTGTATCGGTCGGTGTACGTTAGTCGTAATATTATTACTATTATTGTAATTAATTTTACTTGCTGCGATTTTTGACGTTCGGGTGCCGTCGTTGTCACCCTTTTTTCTACGCGTTTGCACGGCCGTGCGCTTGGCCGATATTGTTCGCGGTGTGACGATGATGTTACGTTAGGGCGGGCGAAAGCGGAAGCGTTGGTAGTGTCTGACCCACTAAGTCGGTCATGTCCATAGTTTAGGCGGCAGACGACATGAACTGCCATCAAATACTGAGTGGTGCCTGTAATGCTGGCGACCGGTGTTTCGCCGTCGGCAGCGTGGAAGGCGTACCATTCACCGTAAGTATTCTACTTCCGAACCAGCGAATGGCCTACAACACATCACTCATCGTCTGTCTGTGTTTAGGCTTATGCGGCTGGATGCAATATTGTGATACTGGCAAGCACATTCGAAAGGGTTCAAATCATCCCCGGTGCGATACACAACTATATCCGCATCAGTTGTTTGGACTGTTCAACAGACACAGGCAAGATAGCGGCCGCCTACGACAATCAAATATGTGTCTTTGAGCCAACTCCACTGGTTTGCAAAAATTCACCCCATGCAAGTTCATTTTTAGTATCATTAGAAGTTGTTGTTACATATTTGCCTTAGACACACCCATATACATTGATAACCGATAAACTTATTCATTTAGGGTTTGTATTTAAATTGAACTTTTTTGTTATCAATAAAATAATAAATTAATATTTCTCTCAAGTTATTATGGGAGAGGGTTGTACCTTGGGACCATTTTTATTAAACATCTCCTCATAGCTCTAATTGTTAAAACTTAAAGTTAATGCATATTAACAATATTGTAGATATACCGAATACAGTTATACACAGGTTTTTTTCCAAACCCTAAATCTGAGATAAATTTTTATTTTTAAGAACCAAAAAATGGTCCAAGGTACAGTGTACATCATATAATATACCATGGAAGATACATTGAAATATAGGTACATGGAAATAGAAAAAACATATTTCCAATATATCACTTAAAAAATCATAAATTACCTAAGCAATTTAGCATATAGATAATATATAATCATTTAATCTCAGGTACCTAGATGATGAAAATATAGTTCAATCCTTTAAAACTTGATAATTAATGATTTGGTCCAAGGTACATGCATACAAATTTGAAAAGAATGTATCTTTTTAGACCTTCATACTAATTTTTTGTAAGAATGGACTACTACCATTTAAAATATTTAATGTAAAATGGCACTAACCATAAGAACTTCTACAATAAATTTAATGTTGAAAATAAAATTAAAAAAAAAACCAAAAATTCTTATTTTGATAGGTAAAATTAAATTTTTTCTATTATAAATTCATGAGTCATTTTATTGTTTTAATGTCGTGGAACTACTGACTATAATTTCTTCCACTAATTTATTCTTTACCTATTATTGAGGAAGAAATTAAAATTGAACCAAGGTACACGAGGCCCAAGGTACAACACTCTCCAATCTACCTAAATAATAATTTGTTTGCAATAAATTTATTTTAATTATTATTTGAACAATATGTTTATATTAGCAATGTACTTATATTAACAATTTAAATGCATTTATTGGTTAAAAATATTATTGTTGTAACTAGTAGTATACCATACTATAATAGGTAGTTTACCCATACATGAACAATAAGTACATATTAAATATAATATAATATTAAAGAATATACAGAAATAAAATAGGGATCAAACCTTAACTCCTCTGTCATTTATTAAAATTATTTGCCATACACTTACTCTATTTTGTACTAAGATACAAACAGTTAAACATATATTAAGCACACTATATTAAACTAACTTAAGTCTTAAAGCATCAATTCTTCTCAATTCTTCTCCTATCACTAATTATTTGAATTTTTTAAATATTAGTTTACAAACAACTTTGAAGATTTTATGAACTATACTAATACATAATTATGTGTTGGTATGAATAATGATAACCTAATCTGCTAGTATTACTTAGATATGAATTATAATAAATATGATTTTATTCATTTTTAGGTACTATACAAATATTAAAAGCTGTAAACTAATTATAAAATGACAGCAACTTTTTATTTATCATTAGTTGTGTATTTATATACAAAGGTTTACATAAATATACAAGATTCAATTAGACTAAATACAAATTGGATCTTTTAAAACATAAGTTCAACATTTTATTTTATGAAAAGATCTAAAAACTTAAAATTACATTTTCTCATATTCATATGACAGTTAATTTCAAATATGCATGTATTTCTATTGATACAATGCATACCATTTGTATATATAATTTATTTGTTTTATATGATGTCTTTAATAAATTGCGTTGTTTGTGTTTATGACTTAATTAGTAAATAAGGTTAACAGAGCTCTTTACAATTAATTATTGATAGATAAATTGATAATCCACTTGAAATTCTGTTTATCTTTATGTTGTACCATAGGTAGGTACAATAAGTAATTTCTTAGGAAAAAAAATAGTTAGTAAACTTTAATTTTCCATGATTAAAAAACCGTTTTGAAGAACTATTGCATACTACGTACCCAATAACAAAAAAATGTTTTTAAAACAATTAATCAATTAAACATTAATGTTGTATTATCTAATTATAAATTATATAAAATCTTTTTTTAAATATAAAAAAAAATTGAATACCTACCTATTTAATTAAAATTCATAATATTAGTATATTGGTTGAGTTGTTGTCCTTATTAAAGAAAATTTATTTATATATGTATATTTTAAAAATGTATGTTATTAATATAGGTAACCTCCTAACATTTTCAATAAAATAAATGTACGCTATTTATTTCTTAATTGTTTAATTTATTAGATTGTTCATTTATAATTTCAGCAATTGGATTATAAATGGGTAGAGACTGCTAGCTGGCGAACTGCTTGTCGTATTAGCTGTTTATCATGGAATTTGGAAGGCACTCGATTGCTTACAGGGGGCACTGTTTTACAACTATGGCATCAACAATTACCTGATGAGCCCTTAGAAGAAAATACTGGTAAATATTAGTTTTAATGTAATTTTTATAACTAGAAACATATTAGATTTGTAAAATAAAGTAAATGTATTTTATTAATTTCTTTCATAGCTTTAATATCATCACAATTTGCATAAATAGCTTTTAAAAAACAATTAAACTCTGTATTATTTTTGAATTTATAAACTATTCACCCAAGTTAAAAAGTAAAATGTGTGTGTAATTAGTAATTCTTTGATTTTATTCTGATATTCAATACCTACATCAATTACATATTTAATACAATATAATCTTTATTTTATATTAGGTACCTATCTTTTATTATTTAATATTTTTCATATTCTATATTCCTTTTAAATACAGGTACTATATAATAGATTTTTGTTGATAACCTATTACCCTTAGATTTTGTAAATAAATAACCTAGATTAAATATTTTAAATATTAATAAGACACTAAATCTGCTCTTTTGTATAGGAATGACAAGTGATGGAGTAACATTTGAGATTGGTGAAGAAGCAATACCAATGTCATTAACAACATCATATAACTGTGAAGTCCGTGGATGGGAATGTGTTTGGCAAAAAGAAACGGCCACTCCAGTGGTGCACATTGCATTTTCACCAGATGGAACATTATTTGCTACTGCTGGTAAAGATGACAGGCTAGTCAAAATTTGGTTTGAAAATAAACAATGTGAGTATGATGATTTTTAATCACAGTTGTTAAAATGCAATATATTAAAAAAAAAGTTATGTGCACATGTATACATGCATACTTCATAGACCAAACCCAAATGTTTATTCATTGAACGTAATTAAACAATTTTTCTTCCAAATGGTCCTTAAGACTGGAAACTTTATTGTGTTAGAAACTTAAAACCAAATGTTTTGTAGATTTCCTATCATTTTTAACATAATAAGAAGTTCCTTGAAGTAGAAGGCAAATTATAACTACCCACTCTCAAATAGCTACAGTGTCAAGGTGTACAATTTGTATTTGATATGTTGGTGGTAATAATTATGATAACCATTTATTTCTTCTTTCAATCCTGTCATGATGCTATGCATTGACTAGTGTAATTAAATAATACTAAAAAAAAAAAAAACCAATTGGTATTCACAGCATTAACATGAAATCAGAAACTTGAAACTTCAGACAATTATATAAGTTTTTAACCATGACATTCCATTTACCCTGTAGTGTTGTTTTAATTATTGATACAAGTATTCTTATTAGTATTTGTTCATAGCAATTTAGATTTACAATAATAAAAAACATTAATTTTACAAAAGAAATAAAATTTTAATTTTACTTGTTGCTAATATTTATTAATAATTAATATAGTACTTTTTCCATCAAAAAGCGTTGATCAGAATTACTCAATGAGTGCTATTTCTAATTTTGGTGAGCCAAATTACGGTTTTGTGTACATAGCTCATCCTCGAGCTGTAACTCAACTATCATGGAGAAAAACTAGCAAATACATGCCAAAGTAATTAGTTGTACACTGCCTGTTTGATAATATTGTAATTAAATTAAAATTTCTTTTTTAGGGGATCAGTATCAAATATGCTAGTAACATCATGTCGGGATAATATTTGTCGATTATGGTCAGAAACTGTTCTACCAGATGATGGTTTGGTAAATATGAGCCATTTTGATCCATTAGCGGCTCATAATCCGCGATTTCGAACTCATAGACATAAGCATAGACTTCTTCAACGTCTCAAACATATGAAGTAATTAATTAGAATACTTAAACAGTCAAACAACACAAAATTATTTAACTTTCTTTTTTTAACTTTGATAGAGCTTGTTTTCATATACGAAGACACGCTAAACATCAGGGAGATCTTGGAACTGGTATAGCTGGAAGTACAAGTTCTACAATACCAACATTACCATCTACATTCAGTGTCCATGATTTTCATAGCTACGGTTTTCATGGAACTGGAATTATTCCCGGACTTCATTTCCATTTAGCTGCAAGCATAAATGCCGAAACTGGTAATTTCAAAATTTGTATTTAAAAAATGTATGCATAAAAAATATAATTATATTAAATTCACATTTTTTTTTTAGACATTCCATTAGTGCCTAGTTTATCAAGCACTGACCCTGAAAGAGAACCAAATTTTGTTCTTCATTGGCTCAACAATAAAGAAATGCATTTTTCACTCCAGGCAGAAGCCATACTAAATGTACAATTATTCATAAGTAATAATTAGGGCTTGAAACTTAATGCACTAAACAAAAGTTAAATATGTGCATACATAGGCACTAAAAAAATCTTCAATATGTAGTATAATTCAATTATATTTTTATAAAATAGACATTTATTGGTGTAAATTATATAAAAATTAAATGCATGATTATTCAAAACGTGTAGTAATATGCAAAAAATAGTTTTGCGCTATATTTATATTAATTAAGTAATTCTAAAAAAATTTATTTTTAATTTAATCTTAAATTTAAAAATTTACTCTTTAAAGTAAAAAACAATTATTGAATCCATAGTATGTTTCTAATTATAGATAACCATACTACTAGAGGGGTGCACAAAAATAAAGGCCCTTTATTTTTAAATTAGATTTTTTTTTCATTTATTAACAAAATATGTATCAATGTGTATAAAATCTTTTTATATTTCATGAAATATGCAACAAACATTTTTGGATTTAAGTTGTATTATGATGCAAATTTGTGTCAAATTAGATTTTTAATGTGTAGTCTCTTGAGAAATATGCAATTGCATGAAGTTCCGAGCCCTAGAAATGTCAAATTGAACTGCTAATATTAATTTGTAAAATATTTATTTAGGAATTAACCAAAAAAGTAGTTGAGAAAGACGATATGCTTATAAATGAACAATTTATAATATCAGAACATCACGATGTTGAGTATAGTGATTCTAAACGTAAACAGAATAAGCTTGGTAAAAGTACATCACAAGATGAAAGTGTTAGTGATGAACACAGTTGTCCATCAACTCATCCTACACTGAGGTAATTTATATTAAATTTAACATTTACTAATATAAATAATAATTGTTTTATGTGTATGTTTTGTTATTTTTGTACTGTAGCAATACAACATCAGTAAATTCATTTACTACCGATACAAATCATATAACAACTGATTCTCTTGATAATAAAATTGAATGTCTACTTCGTGACTGGCACCATAGTCCTGATTTGTTATTTGCTGTCCATCCTATTGATGGAAGTTATTTAATTTGGGTAGTTGATTGGTTGGATGAATACCATCCTGGTTCATTTAGGCAAGCCCAAGTTTCTTTTTCTACTAGAATTCCCAATGCTTTCCCTCTTGGAGATGCTACCACAATGTCTCATAATGTTTGTTTATACCACACATCTGGATCAAGTTTACAGTTAGCATTTAGAGATGTAGTTAAAACTGCTGCTGCAGCACCAAGCAGATCACCTAGTGATGTTCATGGTTAGTTAATTATTTAAGTTGTTGACTGTGTACTATAAACAAATTTTATTGCTTAGGTATAAATGGAGATAATGGTGATTCTAGTCTTCCCAGAGTATTGGAGGAAGATGGTGATTCTTTAGCAGGTGACATTGATTTACACCATCAGAATGAATCGGTTGAACCATCATCATTGACTGAAAATGGAAAACCAAATCGAGCCAATTCAACTATGGGTGAAGATTCCGGAACATTTAACGATATAATATCTGCCCCGCCATGTCCAACTCTGTCAATGGTCACCAAACATACTAATGGAACCCTAAATTTATGGCAATTAACCTTCGCTGATAAATCTAAATTTTCTCAAGTCTTAAGTATTGGCCATGCATCACGAGCTTCTGGTCATCGGTTCCGTGTAAATGACGTGACCTGTCATCCTGTATTGCCATTATTGTTAACCACTTCACATCACAATTTACCAGATCAAGAAACTCCAGCTTCTCCTTTATCCCCCAATCCACCTCCTATTGCTCAACCGCCTTCAGTAAGTATAATATAAATTTAAAATAAAATAACATTTACAAATGTATACAACAACTGCTTTTTTTTACAGGGATTTTGTAGTGAACTTATATTATGGAGAGTTGATGCAGTTGGGCCACTTTCTAAATCTGGTGGTGTTTCTGAACTTGCTCGTATAAATTCACTTCAAATATCAGCATTCTCAAATGTTGCTTGGATTCCAACCTTACTACCAAGGTTCTTCAAAAACCATTTTTTTTTTTTTTTTATGTATTGTTGAATTAATTTAATCTAAAATATCTAATTGTTTTTTATTAGTACTACATTGGGGACATTATCAAATTCTCCAAGTGCTTGTTTTGTGGCATCAGATGGAGAATGTTTACGTGTTTATCAAGCTGTTATAGATGCCAGAACATTGTTGGCAGAAGTATCCAGTTCAGAACACCGTAGTCGAATGGCTGCAGTAAGAAATATAGTTTTGGTGCAGTTTTTTAATAGTTATAAATTTAATGAATGTTATAGGACTCAATGGTGAGTTTGTCAACTGATGTTTCTTCTGAAAATGATTTGAAACATAATTCACTGCACGATCGGATCAAAATTGTTTCTCAGCAATCTACTGCTAGACCAGGATGTATTATTCAATTGGACGCTATATCTGATGCAACACATGTAAATTGTTATTTAATTATGAATATTTGCAATTTGAAATTATTACATATTACCTTTGCAATATGAATAAGCCAAAATCTAATCATTAATAATTATTTTTTTTTTATAGGATTGGCAAAATACTCAATTTTTACATGTATTTCAAGAACAGTTAATGACTGGAGAAAGAGCATCTGGCAGAGGCTTAGTAGACGCTATACCAGGTTTAGACAGTGAAGAACCTGATGATGATTTTGAAGAACCATTTTATTTAGTGGTGCTTGAACGAACTGTTCAAGGTACAACTGTACATATGTGGCGTTTAATAATAGCCTCTCAACCTGAAAATAATCGTAAGTTTAATTTTGTTTTTTAATTTCAATATATAATTATTAATTATTTTTATTTTATAAATAGCTTTAAGTGAAAGTATGATGTATGTGCCTGATAGTCAATTGGTACAAGATGATGATGATATAGATAATTCAGGTAAATTAGGTGCCACAAATTTAGGTGGGGAAGAAACAACTCAACCAACATTGTCAGCTTTTGCCCCTCACGTTTCAATATCAACCACAAAGGTAAGTTAATATAGTATGCAATTTAAAAAAAAATACTTTTATATCAACGTACAATTTTTAATTTAATTATTTGACCTATCAAATAGTTTAATAAGATAGTATGCTTTAAGTTGTATACTATTCAATTTTTAAAGCTGTTATTGTTTAATTTTAGATTTGTACACAAGAATTAAATTTACCTGATGGTGTTGATGTGATTCATGCATCTCCTGCTGGAGGACATTTAAGTTCAGCTTCCATTTACCCAGCTTGTTTTGCGCCTTATGTATTTGTGACTGCGTGTTCAGATAGTACTCTACGGTTTTGGAAATGTAAAATTTCAAAAACAGCTGATGAAGTTAATTATCAGTGGGTTGAATGGGAAATGATAAGAAAAGATCGCAAATCCATGATTGAAATATCAGGTAGAATTTTTTCTACTACTAATTACACAGAAAATCTTGATTAATATTTATTTTTAGGTCAACCATTAAACATAAGTGCAGCATATAGTGGTCGTATTGCTTGTGCGTATAAATATGGAAAGTCATTTACTAGACCGTCAAAAAAAGACCCCGAATCGAGATATGTGAATTTATGTGTAGCTATTTATGAGTGTGAAAGTACTGGTGGTTCAGAATGGTTACTTGAAGACACAATACATATGAAAAATATTCACTTGCCCAAACTTCATATTGATCCTAGTGTTGATATGACATATTTACATGATCAAACAATACTGTCATCGAAAAAACATAAGTTACAGTCTACAGTTTTAAAAGCGTTATCGTCAGAAGACTTGGATGGAACCTCTGGAAGATGTAATGGTAGAAATGGAGATAATGATACTAATTTAGTCAAAAGTAGTCATGGTATGTTAATTGCGTAAATATCTCATGAATATTAGTATAATAATTTATCTACTTTTCACTTTTCAGGTTTACTGGCTGTTCCTAGTTTTAGTACTCTTCAGTCATTAAGAAAATCAATTATTGAAAATGGTAATACTTGTCCACTAACGCAAAAGCATATTGTTCAATTGGATTGGGTGTCGAAAGAAGACGGGTCTCATATATTGACTGTCGCTGTTGGTAGCAAGGTAAATTATTTTTGATTATATAATATAATGTATAGTATCATACATACATTTAATTTAATTTTTGTTTTATTCTTTGTATTTAGATAATGTTGTTCACACCAGTATCTAGTGATTTAGCTCAAGCTAATATGAAAGCAATGAAAGAGTCCCAATCAGTAAACCGTCCAATATTACGAAAAGCTTCATCACTAGCATCTCCCAATTTTGTTGATGAAATAAGGTAAATGTTATACTATAAATATAAAATACTTCAGTACTACATGATTTATTCCACTTCGAACACTCATTATTTGAAAATCTAATAACTTTTGAAAAAAAAATTTTATTTTTTTTTTTTTGATTGACAACATTAATTTTAATATCATATTCCAAAGCAGAATATTGTCTGGAGTATTTCAATATAAAATAAAAATAAAATTAATAGTTATAATTTTATAAGTAAGTATGTATTTAAAATTTAGATTAGTGGAGTTTTGACAAACATTTAGTGGGAATCACTTGTTAGAATCAACTCACTCAACTCATCTAAATTTTAAATTCTTATACCTCATAGTAACTTTTCCAAATATGGATTTTTATGTTTCCAAAGCAATCCAAATAATAGTCTGCTTTGTATTAAGGAATGTATATTTTTATTAAAAAAAAAACTTAAAAATTATAACAATTAACATTAAAAATATTGTTTTGTAACAATTTTAAATTATATATAAAAAAAAATGTTGATAGCTTTTGAGATAATGAGTATTCTTCGATAAGAGAATTACTCCAATTCCATAAAGTAAACGCTGTATGCAAAATGTAATGTATGCCTTATTAGACGTATTATGATATTGATTGCTTAAATTAAATTTTTTAGATGGATGAAACTCAGAAAAATTGATCTTACTACAGCGGATGGTTTGCCTCCACTTCCAATGCAAATATCTTGGGTTCGTGATGGTATACTAGTTGTAGGCATGGACAGTGAAATGCATGTATACTCACAATGGAAACCAAATACATGTGAGTAAATTGGAGGATTATGTATCAACAATATCTTAAAATATTTAAAATATGACAATTCTAATCCATACTTAGATATGATACAAAAGAATGCTTTGTTGTGTTGCAAGTTAATACATCAAGAATCTGATGAACTTCAAGACACTAGAAATTTAAGAGATGAAGATCTTAGAACATTGGCGCATGTAATTTCATATATTTAAACAACAAATAACTCTAAAAAAAAGTATTGTATTTTGTATTGTTATCATACATAGGAAACATCCCAAAGAAGATTGGCTAACGTAAGTTCAATGCCTCATTTGTCTCGTGTCAGCTCAATTAATTTAAATATGTTAACTGCTGAGACAAAAAAAAAGAAATTGGGTATTCAAAATGGCGACTCTTCGAATAATATTCAAGATTCTTATATGCCAGATTATGGACTATTTGAAGCTAGTCGTATAGCATGTCCAGTTCTTCCTCAATATCACCCTAAACAACTAATGGAGCTGTTGAATTCTGGAAAAATCCGTTGGGTGAAAGCGATTCTTGCACATCTTGTCAGGTAAATCAATCATATAAATTATTATTATACATTTTTTTTTACTTATTTGAAATTGAAAACATTTGTAGATGTATTTCAACAACATGTAGTGTAAGACAAGGTGCTGTTGTGTGCTCATATTCAGAAGAAGATAATTTAACTCGTCAAAGAGGGTGGTCAAGATCAAGAACATTATCTGTGAGCTATGCTGGAGCTGGTAAAATACATATTAAAAATATTTTTATGGTATTCATTTTTTTATAAATATTATTATTATCATTATTAGCTACAAGTCCAATGGAACCTAGAGGATCCACTACCGCAATACCAGAGGAACTGATGTTGGATTATGCAGAAATCACTTCTATTCCACCTTTACCTCTATGGACACTATTGGCTGCCGATAAAGAAAATGCCAGTTCTGCTCTTAAGTTAGCTGAAGATGAAAAGGATTATAATGAATTATTTAATGGAAACATTTCAACATCAGAAGACAATTTAGATGACATATTAAATGATGAATCAGAACCAGAAAGCCCTCGTAGGTGTGAGCGTCAATCTAACGCAACAGAAAAACAACAATGTCTACTTTCTCATTTTGGGCCAAAACAAGGTCAACTCTTGTCTCGTTTGTTAACTCATACACATTTGCCTGGCTTATCAAGTCTAGATCAAATGCACTTGCTAGCTCTTGCCGATACTGTATCTACATGTAACACCGATTTTGCCGATAGGTTTGTTGATAAAACTCAATTTGCTAAAGATAGTTCAGCTCCACATGAAGGTGAAGTGTGTTCAGGTTAGTTTGAAAGAGACAAAGTTTAAGGAATAAAAATTAATTACGATTATATTATGAACATTTTAGATTCATTGGATGACTGTGGTCTTAGATTTTTGTTGGCCATGAAGCATTACAATTATTTATTAAGATGTTTGGGTGTAGCTCAGCGTACTCAATTTCAAAAAAGAGGAATGTGTTCAGCAGATATTGCATGGGCATTCCACTCTGAAAGCGAAGAAGAACTATTACAATTAACACCTTCTTATGTACGAGGTACTCCACGTTGGTCAGCATTAAAAGAATTAGGTGTTGGGTGGTGGCTCAGAAATCAGACATTATTGAGAACGTGTATTGAGAAAGTAAGTTTTTGTTTCAAGATATAAGTTTAAAATTAATTGTTATTGATTTAAATAAAATTTTTCTCAGATTGCAAAAGCAGCATATCAGGCGAACCAAGATCCTTTAGATGCTGCTATATTTTATCTTGCAATGAAAAAGAAGTCTTTAGTTTGGGGATTATTTAGGTCTAAAAGAGATGAGCGAATGACACAATTCTTTTCCAATAACTTTGCTGAAGACCGTTGGCGAAAGGCAGCGCTTAAAAATGCATTTGCATTACTTGGAAAACAACGATTTGAACACGCCGCTGCATTTTTCCTTTTAGCTGGAGCTCTTAGAGATGCAATTGAAGTAATTATTTTATATTTTAAAATATATTAAATATTTAAATATAAATAATATTGAAATCAAACTTGATATTTAGGTATGCTTGAATAAACTAGATGACTTACAATTAGCTATGGTGATAGCTCGGTTATATGAGGGTGAAATTGATTCTACTCCACCCAGTCTTAAACGGCTTTTGTATGAGGTATATTTCCAATTAACTGAAAGACCAATTAATTAACTGAATTAGGTTCATTCTTAATTTAACTTACTTTTTGTAGGAAATACTTGGTTGTGATCAAAATGGTGAAAATCAAAAATTATCTATGGCTAATCCAGACCCATTCCTACGTTCTATGGCTCTTTGGATACTTAAAGATTCTACTGGGAGTCTTAATACATTAGTCCAAATGAACGTAGGTACAATGCATCCACAATATAATGACGAGGAAAAACAAGAAACTTCAGCTGGTATGTTAAAAAATTTAAAGTACAATAAATATTTCTAAATATATATATATATTGTTTGTAGCAAATCCTAATGTATTCAATTTCTACGTTTATCTTCGCACACATCCATTATTGATAAGACACTATCTGGCATCCACTTATCAAGATAAAAAGAATCATACTGTAGTATTAGCTGGTTTTAGCTACGGTTCTGATGCTAGATGTAGGGAAACTTCAGATCGACAAGTAACTATAAATTGTATTCCAATTTAAAGTTGATGTTTATATGTGCCATTTTTTCAGTTAATGTTAGAGGATTCCATTTCTCCATTAGAAAGACAACTTTATTTCAAAACTGCACATGCTCATTTTAAAGCAGGATGTCCTGCACTTGCTCTTGAAGTTTTATCAAAATTACCTAGTAAAATAATGGATCCTTCTACAGAACAATCGAATAGTAAGTACTTTTATACTAAATTAATATTATTAAATCATTTAACCATATTTAACCTGCCATTAATCACGTCATGGTCAAAGCGATTGCACTTTTTTACATATTTAATAAAACATATTTTTTAAATTTCTATCATTAATACTCAATATACGTTTTAAAAATAAGATATCAATATTCTAAATACATTTAATTATTTATATATTGATTAAAATAAGATATTATTCATACTATACCTATACATTTTAATCAGATTCGCATATTCCTATTTTTTCTTAAATATTACCTATTTGATGAATAAGGGAGTAACTTGTAACAGTTTTTATATTTTTGTCATTGTCTGAAATATTAATTTGTTTTGATAAAATTAATAAAAATGTATGAAACAACGTTTTTATACTTGAGAATTATAACACAGTCGAAAAGATCATGATGCGGCTGATGTATTATACACTGCCGCGACTAGCATCAGGTTAAAAAAAGTGGTAACTTATAATATTTTCCACAATATTAAAATATTATATCAAATTTTCCGTTTAAATTAAGCAAAATCTTTTCATTATTTAAAATTTGTGTAAGTAATTTAGTATGAGTTAAAAATATAAGCACTATGTTTTATCTACCAGTTATTAATTGATGAATATTATATCTAAAGTTTAAAATATATCTAATATTTCACGACACACCGATTTACAAAATAAAAAAAAATGTAGTAGGTATTTACTTGTCTTTTACTGAGATTGTCGAATATATTAAGAATCACTAGAGTCTTAGTTTTCTTACGAGCCTGGTAATACTGATTTCCTTACTAATTTTCTTGGAATCTTTTTTGTCTACTTATCAAAGACGTTGAATACTTAAAGTAAAAAATCTAAATTTTGGATCACTACAATGTTTGCTGTTATTAATATACTAATTATTATACCTAACCTAAATATTTATATATTGGGATTTTTTGAAAATATAATTTAATAATAATCATAAAACTTATATTGATAAAAAAATTAATTGGAAAAATGTGTAAAATAAGTATGTATCTACATATGTATATTTTCTAATATACATAATCCATAAATAGCTCATTGAGTATTTAACAGTGCTACTCACTTGTGTATATAATATACCAATCATACTTAGTCATAATATTTGTATTATTTCTACCTGGTTTTATTTGCCTTATACTATCTTCAAATATATATTAATTATTGTACATTCATAATAACATACTTTATTTTTTATTCAAAGTTTAGAATAAAAATGTCTTATTATTTACTTTTTTATTTAAATAAAAATTAAAAAACAATATAGTTAAATGACACTTAACCTCCTCGATTTATAAATCTGAGACCCTTTTTGTTACAATATAAAAATATATTAAAATAAATAATAATATAACAGCTAAATCAGCTCATTGAAAAAATAAAACATCTTGATCAATAATAATTTACAATAACTTGTGTGGTATCTACAAATTTAAATTGTTTGAATGAAATAATTAAGTTAGAAATATACCTATATATTTAAAATAAGTTTAATCAATGCTTAAATTTTTAAAAGAATTTATATTGTCCTTGTCATTTTCTCCAACTGTTGTATCTACTTCATCTTTAACATTACCATTTCTTAATTTTTCTTCATCCAAAAAGTAATCGCGACTATCCAATAATTTTTGTTTTAAGATTTCTGTAAATATAAAACAATATTTGTCAAAAATTAAATTCCATAATATTTACTCAAAATGTACCATTTGTTTCGCTCATAATCGGTGCAAGGCCACCATAGTCCTTAGGCACTACTGTTTGTGGCAATGTTTTTATAAATTCATTAGTCTTCGGAACTGATTTTATTATAACCTGTAGTAAAAATAATAATATCAAATAATTTATGAACACACAAAGCTATTGTCTATTAAGTGACATAAGTTGTATGTTTTACTTTATTTATCAATGAAGAGCTCATGAACGGTTTCATCATTGAGAATAATCTTTCAGTTCCTGATGTGACGTTGAGAATGTAAATTTTATCAATCACAAAAGGTGTACCTTCCTAAAAGTATAAATTGCACGAGTATTAGAATTTGTCTAGTAGTGTGCTTGAAAAAAAATCAATCGAATTTTACCTGGACGTATAACATTAAATGTCTTGCATTTGATAGGGAGTAACGTAATGCGTGACTTAAGCTAAAATTATTCGAATCCAGGACCATTCTGTACCCCGACTTAGTACCGTATTCGACTTGGTCGAGTTCGATGGCCATAAAAGTTAGTTTTGACGCCACAGTTGGATAATATTGTGATGCATCCACGATTTTTAATTTCGACCATATATAGCTGTAGCCATTTTCTTCGTCCGGAATTATGTTTATATTACTGTACAACAAACGAATTTTGATTATTATTTGTATAAATTACCAAAATTTAACAATTTGCGTAAGACAATATTATATTTATACTTGCTTACACAACATCCAATTGTTTTTGATTGAAAGGATGTGCAGGGTCTCTTGCCGAAAAGAAAGGAGTGCACTTCTTAGCCCGTAAATTATAGCACTGACTTATTACCTTTTTTGCATATTCTTTATCGTAGTTACACGCATGCAAAAACATTATTACCTGAATATCTATAAAAAAAAAAAAATAAGATATTAATTTTTTAATATACGTAATTATTGCAAATATTTAGTAATCAAAAAATACTAATATTTAATATTTTCGTTTTAATGGATTAAAAGCTAAATAATATATTTAGGTATAGCAGGTTATGTACCGATTTATTTAGGTTTTCTGGACCATAAATATATGATAAATATTCACAGAAAAACAAGTTTGCAATAACAGTTCAAAGGTTTTTAATTTTATAATCTTGAAAATTTGAAATAATACTCAAAAAAGAAATCGATGGTTAAATTAAAATTGCATATAAATTTAAGTACGTGTCATAAATAATATTTACTAAAATTACAAAATAAGTGATAGTTGTTTAAAATGTCCTTTAAAATATTTAGTGGAGTACATTATGCTAAATTGTACGTGTTAAAATGTTATTATATCAATTTTGACATAACGTATGATATGAAAAAATGCGTTTTACATAAAAAATATATTCATGAGTACATAGGTACTATAAAATATTAATTACATTATTGTATACAAAATTAAAAGACGTTTTATTATGTAAACGATGTATGATTTTTTTTCTCACCTATAGTTTATTGTTAAAAAATTCGTTTTTGACCTTAACCTAATAGTTAAAAATTGATTTTTTTTTATAGATTTGTTCCATGAATTTTAGATAATTTATTACGGCTTTTCTTTAAAAAAAAACTTGTTTAAAATTTAAGTTAAAAATAATTATAGTACATTAAAAAACGGTATATATTCATATTATACGTAAATGAATAAGATGTCAAACACTCACCAATCAATTTCCCATATAAATTTATATTTTCGTCACTCCACTTTAGAAGCTCTTCTACATCTGTGGCAGATAATTGTGGATTTTTTTCATACTCTTGCTGAGCAGTAACTTTAAAATATTTTTCTAAAGTTTCCATTATTGTTAAAAAAAAATTAAATTTCTGCAGAATTTTAATGAAAATTTTAAGTATACAACGCACAAATTAACCTATATATTAAATTATTTGATTAATATTAAATATATGTACATCATATTAGAGAGTGGCTGTTCACCGTTCGACCTCGTTTGTGTGACTACCTCTGGAAGTCAACTCTACGTGTCTTCTATACTACGTTGTCCTTGAATGAAACTGGTCTTGCGTACCTCGTGCTCTGACGTATATGATTTGTTTTTAAATTTAAATAACAATTTTAATAAATTGATAATACATCGAGGTTTTTGATGGTTATTTTCCATCATAAAAAAATGTAATCACCCTTAATAACCCATCAGTTTTAGTGTTGTGTATTTTAATTTTGCTACATCTTATAGTATATTACAGTATCTTATATTTCTATAATTTTTCAGATTAAATTTATTGAATTACATCTCTAAAAATTAAAGTGATCCTATATTAAATTATACGTAATGTTCATGTAGTCCTATTTATTTTTGATTTTAACAATTCGCTATATACTATATAATTGATGGACAGGAATTCGCGATAAATGTATAAGAGATAAATATAAGATCCCATACCTAATATATTTGTACGGCGCATCACTGTTCACCAATGAAGTATTTAATTTAGCCGTATCAAACATATTTTATTTGATTATTAATTATATAATAACAATAATATGAGCAATTTTATTATTAATTTAAAATTAGATTTGAAGAAACATATAGTAGTTTATTAATTACAACAAATCGCTGTGGTTATCATGTATAACCTTGTTGATGATGTAGCCAATTTCTGAATTCTTAATAATGACTAGTTTCATTTGGAAGGAAAACTACTGCAATTCTATAGTATTTGATTAAAACTCGTATGGTTAAAAGTTATACGTAGTTTTTGTACTAGCGCACTACTTGTTTCCTCTCTCTGACCCACGCGTAACATAATATTATATTATGGCAAATTTGCGTTCAACAGAACCGATATTCTGTTATATTCTGTTAACTAAAAGATAGTTGTATTATATGTGTTTGTACGTTTACTTTTTTACGGTATTAGAATTTTTCTGAAATTTACCTTTGAGCATTTTTAAATTGTAATTTTTTACTTACTTGTAATCTGCATAAAAATGAAATATCATACAAAACCAAGGTACAAACACAGATTATGTTCTTCACTTTAAGTCTAACTATGTTGTAAGATTGATTCAAAAGTTAAAACTGACCATAAAAAACTAGTAATTTACATTTTAGTTTGGTTTTTTAGTAGTATTTCTATATATTAATAAATGATATACTCAGCAGGCCGCGTACATGAGTAACAATTTCGGTATGGGCCAGTTTTGGTATGAACACAGCAATATAATGGTCTCCCTCGAGTACCAAATATCATAAATAATAATACACGATCTCGTATACTATCCTAAACCATCATCAATATCATTTTTGTTAGGTGGCAAATTCACTCGTTACTAATGCTATATTTAGCTACCTATTATTTGTATTCTATATAATATAATATATATAAATATGTTTCACCCCCTCCCCCTCCCACCATATACATATTCGTAAATCTCACGTATAAACAAATACGTTCATACGCAAAAAAGTTGAACATGATTTATAAATCATTTATATATAAAATTATCACTATAATGTTTATCATTTCATTGTTTGATTTAAAATAGGTATACGTACAAACTATATTTTAAATTAAATAATGAAACAACAAACGTTAGTGTTAATATGTACTAATGATATATAAGTTATGTTAACATTTTTAATTAAACCTGTCATTTGGAGGTGGGGCGTGACCCAGATGTCTCCTCCTGTATACGCCACTGGCACTTTCAAACATATTAATATATTGTATTAGAATTAAAAATAAATTAAAATCGAACGTGAGTGGTTTTGTGCAAAATCGTTTATAAAATAATAATAAGTACTGCCCAAGTCCTAACCAACAATATATTATATGTTATACTTATAATTTTTAAAGTTATAAATGGTAGAAATAATGATGAGATAAATATAAAAATATAAATTATATAGGGATATACTTATTCAAACAACGAATTAATAGGTAACGGAATATGAATTTTCATTAAAACCTAACTTACGCCTACTTTCCTTTATCGCGTATTATACATAACATTGTTGCGTCTTTTAATTATTAAACTTTCCATTATTAATTATTAATTACTGCAACAAAAACAAAAATAACTTATCATTAATATAAATTAAATTAATGTTTAGGACTTAGGTATATTATCAATATATTTATAACTAAATAAAAAAGTTTTTTAGGTATAAACGATAACCGTAATTTAATATTTACTTAATTTTATAATTTGAAAATGTTATCAAAAATTTTAAAAATATATAAAATATAACTCACTAAAATTATGTTCAGTAATAGCGTTGGTTTTAAATATCATATTATATTATTTATTACTAGTATTTATAATTATCGATAATAGAGATAATAATAATTTGACATTGTGACATCTGTTATTAGCTATTGTTCTAAAAAAAAAAAATACTGAACACAAATCGACTATACGATTACTTATGAGTTGATATATCTCAAATGTAATACCCTATTTAAAGTATTGCTAGAGATATTTACTTTATGATTATAATATTATGATAAATACTATAATTTATTTATTGTAGTATTTCATAAGACTATAATATTATATTAAAACTGGCACGTAAATTGCAATAGTTGCAGCTATAATACTATAATTATTAGTTTTATTACAAAATATAAAAACGATATTATCATAGGTATTTATCATGAATGTTTTAAAAGATACTTTATAGTCATACATATAATATATATATTATATCGATATCTCATTTCATGTATTGCTAAGGGCCCTTTTACAATCATAGTTTAAACCTCGGTTACGCCAAACCCACTAATTTTACCAACCGAATTCGGTGGTTTAACCTTAGTTTAACGATTGTAAAACGGTCCCTAAGATGGCGGATCACGTAACATTTTCTCTCTGTCTTATTTATTTAAAATTAAGTACAATCTTATCTTCGTGATTATAGTTATTATATCGTAACAATTAAGGTATGAAGTGATAAGTGTTAAGTCCTAATAATCGTTATATTTCGTTTAAACGTCCAATTTCATCAACATGACAACATTTAAACATGCATTGAATATAAATTTGTTAATTTTTCAAAATTAAAATTCCGTAAAATCATTTATGGTGAACTATGGTTCAAGTGTAAGCTATAAAAATGTTTATGCATTCTTAATTCCAAAATAATTGTCAAATTTTCGGGATTATGTCAACAAAAAATCTGCCCGTACATTTTCGATATTTTGAAATTACTAAAAGTTGCTTATGACTTATGGAGAATCTCGTTCTACGTTTTCAAGCTTTTTGACGTAGAAAAAAAATGTTATCAACATTTATAAAAAACACTTAAACATTTTTCCCGAATATTTTGAAAAATATTGTATATTTTTTTTATCTAAGTTAAAGATTGGGCAATTTTTTGCTCCTTTCCTAAACACAACATTTTAGAACTAAACCAATACATTTCAAATAGCTCAGCTTAGAATCTAAATTTAATCAATTTATTATACAGTAATAACTTAATTACTTCAGTATGCTACGATTGTACAATAGCAAACTGCTGATTCGTGAACATAAAAGGTTTTTTAATAATTTACAACTTATTGCTATGGTTAACAATATTCTGACATCGTTACAAACATTCTATGTTATTTTATTCTTATATATGTTACCGGAAATGTTGACAATTCCTAAAATCGGAAGGAAATGATATCATCGCCTAGTATATGTTATCATTTCCTAACGATAGTAGGCAAATATGCCACATTTTTTAAATTTATTACTACTTTTATTAAAAATAATTATTAATTAATCTACTATCACCTTAATAAATAATCAATAAATAAACAGGCATTTTTTTATGATTTGCAACATAATTACTCATTTTTATTTTCACATAACCTGTTCGTCTTGCATTTTGTCTTACATTGACATCAACAATATTTATCAATTTTTACAGTAAAATATACATTTTTAATATCATTCCGGGCCTAGTGATAACATAATAAACTACGGAAATGATGACAATTCCTAGGCGGTGATATCATTTCCTTCCGCTTTTAGGAATTGTCAACATTTACTAGGAATTGACGTCATTTCCTAAATTGTCAACATTTCCGGTAACATATACATGCCTATGAATATAGTAAATAATTTTAAAATAATATTAATATTTTTAAAATAAACCTCTACATATATTTTATTGAATTCGAAATTAAAAACCCTTTCTATATGTATCTACTAAGTATATAACAGACATAAAGTCGGTATGAATGATTTTTAGATTTCTCAGTTAGAGTAGTAGTTTTTTTTTTTTTAGTACGATTTTATTGGTCCTGGAGACGTCAGTACCTACCACCTATATCAATATAACGTCAATAGTCCGTAGCATAATAATTTTTCTAAACTGATGTGTTGAAACGAAATGGAAGATTCATCAAACTCTGCGACAGTAAATCAGTAATCACTGTTGTGACTACAACAGTCAGTATCTTCATTATATACTTCGCTCTATTATTTCGGTTAATTTCAGTAACTATCCTTCTAACAAAATCTTAGTACAAATATGTCGGTACTTATAATATTATGTCCAATATGGTTATTGATAATTTATCGGAATAACTTGCGGAGGAGAGGTTCGTGAAGACCGAAGCCCCCCTCCCCGTGCGTCTCATTTTTCTATCGAATATAGCTGGGGACCACCCCCCTTCCCGTCAATAGAGTCAATCGCTTGACCTAATGACCCATAGTGATGGATTATTAATGTGACAACTACCTATGTATATTTTAAGGGTTATTATTTACCATATTTGTAAATTATATATGAATATGATCAATATCTACAAAAATACAATAGTTTTCAAACTTTTTTCCACATAATATCATTATCTTCCTTATATAATATAGCTGGTTGACTAAAATTGTATATATTATTATGGTAATAATTTCAAACTTCAATCAACCATTGTCGCAATTAAATGGATGTATGTAGGTATAACTCATAATTCATAAGTAAACTACTACATTTTTAATTCACATTTTTTCGCAAAATTATGTTTGATTTTAACTGAAAAATGTCTTCATATTGTACTTTATAATATGCTTAATCGAATTAAATGTGTACTAAAATCGTAATCTGTTGTTTATAAGTTTGACATCATACTAGGTTCTGAAGTCATAACTAATATTTTTTTTGAACTAGATGTATATTATTCATCATATTATGTACAATTGAGTATAACCAGGCTCATTTTATATATAAAAAAAAGGTGGGCACTTGGATTATACCGCTCTGCTGTGCAGTAGGTGGCTAGAGGGGTCATTGTAATGGATTTGTATATTTGAATTCGATGATATAAAATAATTGTTAAAAAATATGATTCTGACCGAAGACAGACACTTCATAAAAATTTAATTTGACTTTCTTTTTTTCAAGGTAGAAAATCTTCTAAAAATGTTATTACAATATATTTCTAATTCAAAATAATTTGCAAATTTTCGCAATTTTGACGAATTTTGTCAAAATTGTAACTTTAGACACTCGTAAAAAATTATTGTGAATCTAAGATCAACTTTTTTTTTAAATTACACTAATTACCACTTATAAGAAACCTTGTATTAAAATAAAGTTCATGTTTTTTGACCGAACAAAATTTTTTTATCGTCAATAGTTTGAAAAAAAAATTTCTTATGTCTATAAATAGCTCAAAAACAATTAAAATGATTTGAAAATTGTATACAGTGTATAAAAAATACTAATATAATTATAAATATTGTATGTATTTATGGTATTTTTTTTTTTTTTAGTTACACCAAAAACCCAAAATCCAATTTTATTGTAAACTGGATTTCCTTAATTATTATATTTGTTTTACCCAACACTTTTGAAAACTACCGGGAATCATCAATTTTGACCTTCCTAAAGTACCAATCAGATTCTCTTTACCATCAAAAAAATAATAAAGTTGAAAATCAATGCATGATTTTGACTACTTACTGTGTATATATACATACAAATTAAATACAATTAAAACCTAGTGTAAAATCAATACATTCATCGCTCCACTCAAAATCTAAAATACTTGAAATAACAATTTATATTCATATACTGCACAATGTGACCGAAGTTTAGGACGAGTGACGACTATTATTTCAATTTTATCTGATGACGATTTCTGTATGCAACTAGGTTATAAAAAAGATATACTGGGTCACGCAAGTATGCTATTTTTGACCTTTTGGATCCGGGCACAAATTACTATTAAATAAAATCTTAGATGACCCAAGTATAGTAGGCACTACATTTTTCCCAAAATCCATACATATAGTAAATATGACCCGATTTAATCAATGGAATTGTAAGAGTTTCAGCCAAACACAAAAAAATATGGAAATAGTGAAATATCAAGTATTAAATACATAACTTACTCACTTTAAAAACAAATTATTTCACGATAAGAATATAATTTATTGTTATTTTTAAATTAAATAAAAATCAGTTTGTTAGTAACACTACATTTACTTACCCTAATTTTTGTATATTATTTTATATTTGAATAAAATGAAAAATATAAATATTTTTAAAGGTGGGCTTTAAAATCAATCGATTATGGTCTTAGACATTTTAATTATTTGTTATTTTTATATATTGTCAATTTGATAAATAAAAATAATTTACAATTAACCAATATTTTATCAAGGTTTGGTCAGCACGCCTACCCGAAGTCGTGACATTCGCATAGATACTGGTATCTTCATGCATTATGAAGTAGAGCAAAAACCTGTTGAAGCCGTCAATCTAGATGTAGTTGTGAACAATGCTGTGAGTGCTGAGGAAATAGATTGGTCTACACCAGTAATGAAACCTAAAGACGAGCTTGTACTGGACTGGAGTGATAAAGAAGATGACGATGAAATAACAGAGGAAGAACCAAAGAAAATTGCCAAACAAGAATCAGTGGAAAGTGAAAAATCAAAATCAGATTCAAAAGCATGTAATCTTGATGTAATGGCACAACAACTAAAATTTGTTGCTTGCCTGAAAATACTTATGGAAGAATTATCCACTTTGGCTACTGGATACGAGGTAGATGGCGGAGAGCTAAGATATCATCTATACTTGTGGCTTGAGAGAGAAGTTGATGCCTTAAGACACTTATGCAACTATAGTTCCAAAGATTCAATGATTGTTCAATGTAAGTATACATTATGCAATGTATCAATTTGCTTACATGTTTATTAATGTATCAATGTTTACAATGTTATATTTCATATAGACGAGGGAGGCCTTGAAACATCAATCTTGGATAATCGGGAGTTTACGTCAACACCTACACTAAAGAATTCTGTTGACAAACCAACCCTGCATGATATTTTACTTGCTGAGAAAATAGATTTTGAAGCAAAGGTTCAAAGAGCAGCTAGAAGAAAAAAATGGCTAAAGGGTACTAAAATTAGTTGTTAAGTAACAAATTAAAATGTTGACATATTTTATACATTGTTCAATTTTTTTACACAGAAAACGAAACCCTTTTGAGAACATTACTAAGCTATTGTAGTTTGCATGGAGCCGGAGGTGGTGGTTTGGCATCAGTCCGGATGGAATTAGTACTTCTATTACAAGAATTACAACAAGAAAAAACTCAACAACAGTTACTATCTCCACTGCCGTTCCCTACTACTTTGCCATTATTGTCAGCAAGTGTTGCTTGTAACAAAACTGTGATAGCCGATCCTGTTCGATACCTTCAGGTAAATTATTCAATATAATTTTGAAAATAATTTTTTTTTTTAATGTGTGATTTGATTATTAAAATATGGTTATTTATTTTTATTTAGGCTCAAGCACACGATATGTTACAAACAGTCATTGATATTCGATGTCCACCTTTATTGACACGAATGGATCTTAGTTATTTGTTTGTTCTAAGGGATCTGTCTGTGGCTTTGTCAGCTTGCTTTTATCAATCCCTCTGTGATAGTGACACAATTGCTGAAAGTTATCAATCGGGTGCTGACAATCCAACTTATTGCAGTCATCTCATTGCAGCAAAAAATAGAAAACGTCGTTACAGTATAGATGAGCCAATCAAAGTGACCACTCCGCCTTCAAAATGGCCTGGAGTTTCAAGCCTACGGGCATTATTAGCACATGATAAAGATGAGGACGCACCAAAATTAAACACTTTGTTATGTGAAGCTTTTGTTGCTACTTATATGGGTTTATTAGTGTATGCATTTGCCACATGTGATTGTCACATATTATACCGATTAGTAGGGCAGAAATTTTCTGAAAATACATGGAGCACACTTTTTGGAGGTGGCGTTAAAAAACTTTTAAAAGTTGCACCTACAGCTCCCAAAAGTCGAGTAAGTAAAATTTATAGTTATTTTGATTCATATGTTAAATAAAACTATATTATTTGTCATATTATAAAAATTGTTTAGCCCAATAGCTTAGAACGAGAGAATAGTGCAAGCAGTGATATCGGTGTATGGACGGCAGTTACGAGCTTAACTAAACAAAAAGTACGGTTAAATATGAAACTTCTTGGTCAATTTGTTGGTTCTCCTGGTACGCCTACTATTAAAGAAGATAAACCAACTTACAGAGAACATTTTGTGCCTCCTGAAATGTCTATGATATCTTATTTTTTGAACAAAGTAAACAAACATATTATATTATTCTTATTTGGATTTTGTTATCTATATTGTATGTTTTGCAAATTTTTAGCCAAATTTGGCAACTGAGGTACAAGATGTAGATTATGATTCGGCAGACAGTGCTGTTTCTGATTTGTCAGAAGATGAAGATGAAGATTGTGACATTTTTGACAATACTCAAGACAACAAAAGCAAAACTGGTAAAACTGAAAACACTGAACACTCAAATCCTTACAGTTATGCTTGGATGGTGATGCGATTAGCCATAATGCAGTTGGTCCAGGAGCAGTTGCATGCGTTCCTTACTGTTGCAGCCATTGATCTCCAAGGTAATAAAACATATAAAGAAAACTGAATATTTCAAATCACATCTATTAATCTATTAATTAATAAATGGCTAATTATTACCAATTGTTTAAAATGCAGAAGCTATACAAAAATATTAATATTTGAAATTATTAGTAATTAACAAAAAAAAATTTATTATTGATAATTAAATATCCATTATTCATAAATGCAAATGATGTTAATTTATATAATTAAAATGAATACTTATTTATACAATTGTGTGTTCAGAATTACCAGTCAGCAGCCCATTGATACACGGCACTCTCAGGGTAGTTAGCCAATGGCAAGAGATTTTAAAGGAAGAATTAGAATCCAAGGGACCCCCACCTGTTGATTACATACCTGGTTGTTTTGTGGAACAAGCTACTACAGGCCCACCCATAATAAATACCGAACACTTTTGGATAAAACAAATACCCCATTTCAGTAAGTACTTTGTATAAATTCATATTCATATTTTTAATTACATTTTTGTTTAGCCCTCGTCATGGGTCAGCAGCTCCAGCAAGACGATTATGGAACTTTTTAGTTCGCCAAGAATTTGTTCAAGATCTTTTCATTCGTAGTATATTCAGTCGTCAACCACGTGCGGCTGGAAGTTCTACTTTACCAACTATGAACCAAGAAGTAAAATCATGTTCTGGAAGCGAAACACCCAATCCACATTTGCCAGATCCTGTGAGAATTATTCATAAAGAACAAGACTCAATATCTGCTTTTTGTCTTAATTTGGTGTGTATTTATTTTAAATTTAAACGCTACTAAAATTTATTTCAAAAAACTATTTTTTATTGCAGGCCAACAGTAGTCTCCTTGCACTGGCGACCCCTCGGGAGATACAAGAGATGGACATATCGTTATTACTTGAATCTCCTTCTTGGCTAGAAGATGAATGTGAATTTGACCTTGTTAATCTCTCTAGGTTAGTAATATACCTTTACATTTTTTTATATTCAAGAACAAACTAGTTCAGGTTGTAAAAATCAAATAGCCCCAAATATACATTTTTACAGCCTTTTGATTCATTTTTATTGGGTCTAAATTTGCAAGCCCACTACTGATTTTACTAAATCCATATTAAAAGTATATTGATAGCTGATTCCTAAGTAATTAATATTATTAATAACTGCTTTCATAATTAAAATAAACAGAGACCATGAACATCAACCATCTAGTTTCCTGGTAATTCAAACGTCTATTGATCGTCCTCTTCAAACATCTCCTGGTACCATTATTGTTAATCCATTGCCGACGAGTCCCAGTGTAACTGGATTAGCTGGCCAGACTGGACGAGGAGCATCAGTGGTAAGTTATCATTGTACTTTAGCTCTCAACTTTCTATTTTTAACCAAATGGAAGATTTCATTGATTATTGGGGCTAAAGAGTAAAATTAAATTGTATAGTAATTGTGAATTCAAAAGCGTTATGTGCAGTACGTGAATGTTTTGTTTTCTATGTAATAAGGTACAACAAAAGAGCATACAAGGTTACAGCGACGGAGGGACGAGAGCAATAAAAAGCTCAAAAAATATTATGTCGGTAAGAGGCTATTAATTGTTGCGAGCGTGGGCTTACATTACCATCTGCCGTGTTTTTCTTCTGTGTACAATAATTTGATCTATTATCTATTGAAAAATAATAATTTTTAAATTTTCTCAACAAATATCTTCAGGTGCCAGAATTAAAAAGCTTTGTATACTTTAAGCTTCCCAATTCTTAAGAGCTATCAAAGTTTTGAACAAGCGCTTACAAACTTAAGAACACTTACCTCTCACATTTACATTTTATTTTCAGCTATTTATTCTAATCAAGTAAATAATTTGCAAACATAGACTTCACTGATCTTACTCATACATAATAATAATAATAAAAATTTTTGTATTTTACTCTTATAAAAATGTATACTTGCCTAAACATTGTACATAATAAAATATTAATAATAATTAGTATTTTAATACTGTGTAGAGGTACGCCTGTTTTGTTTTTTGTTTGTTTTTGATTTTAATTTTTTTTTTCTCCAAAAGGCTTATCTCTAAAACACTGTTAAAATTATAATATTACTTGAATTGCATAAATGCTTTAACAATACATCATTTGTTTTTAAAATATTGTCATTATTATTGTGTGTCACATTGCTATCAGATGAAGGGACTGAATTTCCCCGGTTGTCACGACCCACGTTTCTGTCAGTTTGTCTGTGACCGCAGTCGACTCCTGCTCAGACCGGTGCGTTGAATTTGATGAAATACATTTTTTTTTAAATCAATTTAAAAATGAGTGTTTCTCCATTGTTATGATTTTATATGTGCGCATTTTAGAGCTTCAACATGATTTGAGCAACTGTATTTATAAAGTTGCTCTTGTTTGGATTTTTATTTGTATTTTTTTCTGTTTTTTATGTAGAATAGACAAGATTTTTTTGTGTGTCGCTTGATGATGCTTGAAATGTTACAATCAACAACGTATAATAATCCTAGAAGTGTTAGCTAATATTATAATACCTGTTTGTCATACTTAAAACAAAAAAAAAAATACCTCATCAACGTTGTACATACACATTGTAAAAAAAAAATATCATTAACCATAATACTTACCATGTACATATATTTTATTCATTTATATTTCTGCCTATTTATCTAATACTATGATTTGATTTTTAGTTTTTTTTTTTACTTTTTCACTTTTTTTGTTTAGGTGATGAAACACCGCGTGGACAACATTCGGAGGATATGTCCACATCCTTTGTTACCTGTGTGTTAGTAAATCATTACACAGTTTATTCGCGTGACATTTTCAATAAAACGTGTGGTTGAAAAGTAAATAATTTAAAACAAATGTATTCCGATTAGATTTGACGGGTTCGCAAGACGGTTCGGTGCATATTTGGGAATGGGGTCATCCTCAAACAGTGGCCGAACCTCGGGCAGCCGGTACGTTTGCAAAAGTCACAAGGGTGCGGTTTTCGCAACACGGCAACAAGTTTGGGGTAGCCGACGGCGACGGAAATTTATCCCTGTTTAACGTCGGTCTCACGTCGTCCAACTATAGGCCATTTTATGTAAGTGTAATATAATACCGTCAGCTAGGTTTCATTCTCAATTCAAAATGTCTCGTGCATGTACTTGATGCGTGGCGTCATTTGATTGATCCCGGACAAAACGTCCAAACACACCTTTCGAGTCAGACAAATACAAACTATTCAATTCACCAAATTAAAATCTTTAAAAATAATCAAATATACCTTTATCTATTTAATTTTCTTATGCAATATTATATTATTTGTTATATTTACCTAAAATTTACAAATATGTACCTGTTATTGTTCCATATAAAAATTAAAAAAATTAGTTACGACTATAGGATAATTAAAATGTTTCAAACACAAAAAGTTAAAATATATAATCGGAAAATACAAAATTTAAATAATGTTTTTATGTGATTAATAAATACTACTTTTGGTAATAATATTGATAATAGCTAATAAATGATCTGAATAATAGGTACCTATATTTAAACTGTAGAAATACACGGGATTAACATAAACAGATTGTTATACCTAAACACAGTATCTACTTTGTGGATTTTCATTATGTGTTTTTATTTTCAGACTGCATTTTAATTTATTATATTTTTTTAAATTTTTGTATGGAACAATAATATATTTTGTAAATATTGAGGTATAAGAAATAATTGTCAAATATTATATCCCGTAAGAATATTTCAGACATTTTGTTTGACTCCACAGTAAACAAAATGAGGCCGATTTTTTACAAATCAGAATTTTTGACCGATTAACCCATCTGATTGTATTTAATTTTTTTCCCAAGACATTCCAATGCCATAATAAAGTTACCAGCGACTTTGTGTTCCTCGGTTCGTGCAGTCTCATCGCCACGACCGGCCATTCGTCAGAAAACAGAAACGTTGCATTGTGGGACACGTTGTTGCCGCACAAAAAATCATTAGTTACGGGTAATAATACGATAATATTACTGAAAAAATTTAAAAGAACCCAAGCCTATCCCCCCCCCCTCAACGTTCAAACTTGACTGATGTTTGCTTGTTTCGCAATTTTTTTTTTCATTGTTAGCGTTTGTGTGTCACGAGCAAGGATCGACGTGTATCGGATTTGCTCCACAGCATCAAGTGATAGTCACCGGAGGACGAAAAGGTGACATATGCATATTCGATGTCCGCGGCGGAAGTGGTTCAATAAAACACCGTTACTTGGGTCACGATTCGTGTCTTAAATGCATGACCATCGACCCACACGAGCAATTTTATTGTACCGGAGCAGCAGATGGAGACATCAAAGTAAACGCGATCACTGCACTTCTTGTTGTTATCGTGGCTAACACATTTTTTCAACCATGTGTTTTTCAGATTTGGAATTTGTCCACCCATCAGTTGATGTACACATTCCCCGCCGAACACGCTCGTTCTAGTTTCTTCAAGCACATCGGTCAAGGTGTCACGCAGCTACAAGTGGACTCATCTGCAAGACTGTTCTCGTGTGGAGCGGACGGTTCAATGAAAGTCAGACAGCTGCCAGACAGGTATCATTAATGGGATTTAATTTGAATGATTTGATTAACCATAACTGTTATTCAAATGTTGGAATCTAATTGATTTGCTAAAAAATAATAATTAAAAATATATGTAATCACACATACCACAGAACTAGTCAAAATAATACAATTCTGAAGGGAAATATTGCTTATAAAAACAATTTTCTGTTGTTATATTTGTGTTTAAATTATAAACTTGTGTGTATTAATGAAATTTGTCGGAAGTTATTATAGTTCTTATTTTTACTAGTAAAATATTAGGAAATATATTTAAAAACCCCCCACATTATTATTAAATAATTTAGAGAAATTGTAACTTTGAAATGTGCAATAATGTATTCATTTTTTTTTTTTTTTTTTTTTTGTTACACTTCGATAGCTATTATCTATTAATTGATATCAGCAATAAATAAAACATATTTTATAATATTATTATAAACCTTTATAAATATATATCGAGATTACTTCATCACTAGTTCTCCTTTAGTAAGGCGATATTATTTAATACTTTATAATCTTAACAACAAATCTTTAATCAATTTAATATTTTAATCCAGTATTATGAAAGTTCTCATATTTTAATACTTTTATCTATATTATTGTCTCTATTCAACCAAAAAAATAATAATACTTTAAATAATATTCACTTATTTATACTATTATTTGAGTTATTCAAATATTTTAATAAATGCATAGCAATGGATTGATATGTTATTCAAAAAATAGAGTTATAATATACCATTTTAATAGAAACGTAATGTTATGTTACATATTATTATAATTACTGAAAAATCAAATATATTCATACAAATTGTAAAAAAGTCATAATAATTGATAATAATTTTAGCTGTATAATTATCTACGGTACAATTAATAATGTACCTAGTGCAGGTTTTTTATTATTATGTACGGGTCTTCTGTGATTTTTTTTATTAATTTAAAGTTAGTTTGTTTTTATTTACCATGTAGTTTATTATGCAAGTTTGAGTGTTTTTCATTTTAGATCAAGACTATTGACAATAAAAAGACTAGCAACCATTTGTTAAAAACATTATGCAATTTTTTTTATAACTTTCAAGTTTCATGTATACCATATAAAAATGTTTCAAAAATTATTTTATCCTGACAAATTAATTTGACTTCACACAACATATTATTATGTTTTATCCACCTCCGCTTCTATTTTATTTTATGTAATTTAAAACAATGTGTTACTACAATATAAGTTATTATATTATTATTATTATTATTACTTTTAAATAAAACATAATTATACCATGTTGTTGACTTATTTGAATTTGTTTTTATTTTTGTTTAGGAACCATTTTTCATATTCAATTATTTTCCAATCCATAAATACTAAATAAATGACAAATAATTGTAAATATTTTATGTTTTTAATTAGGTATTATTTTGAATTTAAAAGTTTAAACAAACACTTTATAATATGTCTATATCAAGATATTTACACAATTTAAAAATGTACTTTCTTTGTAATTGAATTATATACCTGTCTACTTTCCAGTAATTAGTAATAATGCATTTTTTTCCCGGCACGTTATGATGTTTAATCATCGGTCAAAGTGTGTAATCACAAACCATGTGATTCAACAACAATATGACAAAACGAGATCCCAGATTATGTATCTAAAGCAGTGGTTTTCAAACTGGGTGCCGCGGCACCTGGTATGTCGCGAGCATTCACTGAGTGTGCCGCTGTCTTTTGGAAAGTTCAACAATTCGTACAAGAATAATATTATAAAAATATAATTAATAAAAATTTGTTAGCCCGTCAACCACAAATTTCTAATTAAATGTACGTTTATAATTATAATTCAATGCAATTTTGATCATCTAATTATTCAGTGCAAAAAAAAAGGTCAGTGTGCTGTGAAAATTTTTTGAAGAGCACGGTGTGCCGCGTTCAATAAAAGTTTGAAAACCACTGATCTAAAGAGTAACTAACTTGGTGGCTCTAGGGTCCATAAGAAATGAAGGTTCTTATCAACACAGAAATAAAATTATAATACTATATATTATTCAGTTTTCTACTACTTAGGTATATATTTATAAAAATAATGAAATTGTAATAATATAATACAATATACAATAAATAATAATGTAATTGTTTTGTATAATCAATGATAGTGTTTAATATATACTCAAAAATTAACTTTTTGAGCCTTCATTTGAGCTAACTTGTCAATGGACAATAACTTCTTCCAAATTTAGTTGCCTGCATATTTTCAATGAAAATAATTGAAGAACCATTCAGCTGTTCCTATGCCATCATACTTCTTAAATAATTGAGAACTATTGCTTTTCTGCTATAAGTTATAACAGTTGAAATGGGTAATGATATAACTTCAAATACAAAATAAAAGCTGAGTACAGAGGTATCAGGAATCAGAATATTATGTTGTTATAAGAGGAGAATGTTCAATTAATAACATTTCTGCAATTTGTTTTGTTATTTTTACTTGATCAATATTATATCCTTATAACGCAATCAAGAAGATAGTACCTATCTGATGAACAAAATCTGGAGAAATATTTCGTTCATACTTCTCATGTAGTATTTATTTTTTTTATTATTTAATATTAAACATAAGTACTTCGGGTTGATCTAATTTACTGAACTGGGGCCATAATAACCGTAGCGTGGGCAAACAAAGTCCGAATGGGATGAAACTCCACAAGTGCCATTATAATACTCCCATACAACTCCCTACCAAATTCCAAGTTGTCCCGTCAAATTTTACCTCCGAGTTACCTGTTGCAGAAATATTCCAACCCTAAAAACTGAACCGAAAATTATGAAATTGTGTACACGGCATGAATTGTACCCAAGCCCAGATTAAGGATCTATTGGGCCCCCTTTCAACTTTAACTTCAAAATAATTGTATCATTACATATTAACGACTTTATATTATTGTATAATTTTTTACTATACAAAAAATATACAGAGTGTATCTTATGTCATTGTACGCGGGTTTTTTTTTTTTAACAATTATGGATCGATGATATGGAATTTCGTTAAAACAAAAAAGACGTGTTTCTTTATTTTTAACAGGCAATTTTTTTATAACATTTTCTAAATATTTAAACACGCAGTTATACCAATAATAAAATCAACTTTATTTTTTTAAACGGTAACCACTATATTTTTTGATGGATTCTGGTAAAGCTTTTTTTCTGAACATTTTGACAGTAAAATGATCAATTTTGGTTCGCTAGGTTATTAACTATGGTCCTCTAAAGTTTAGTATAATATGCATTAATACTTTTAACTGAAATACCTAATTAACAAGAGCTAATTTTTTCTTACAACTAACTTTTTGTATATTTAAGTAATTAAATCGGTAATCTAAAATGCTCAAAAAAAAAATAAACAACATTGTTGGCAAACATAGTTCATTATTTATAGTAATTTTTCGTGATATAATATTGAGAACAATTTTATTTCATAATTATTATTAATAATTTACCTACTAAGGTACTACCTATCTACAATAATTTTTTTTTTTTTTGAAAACTATTGGACGCGTTAAAAAATATATTTTGGGGATAAAGATGGGCCCCGTGACCGTGTCCCCCCCCCCTTAATCCGGGCTTAGTTGTACAGTACTTAAATACCGTAATAATTTTGAGTCTTTACCGCGAAAATGCGAGCAGTTATAGCACAGTTCAGTAATTTCTTCACATATTATGTAAATCAGTAATATTACGCGCCGTCATTCAAGACAACTTCTGAACTGCTCCCACCTCTCAAATCCGTAATATTTTACCAACAATTATCAATTATGAAACTTTGTACACGGCATGTTGAGTTGTACCATGATATAAGAAATATGGTATGATCGGAAAAATACAGATTTGGTCCAAGTCCGCGCAATACGTCACTTGCTTACCCGTATTATCGTCTTGTCGTTTAATTATTACTACTATACACTACGCTACGCCACGTGCTTATTGAAGCCCAAAGGATCTGACCGTCAAAAAATTAAAAGTTACGATCATATCTTGTATTTATGTCATGATGTGTACCGTATAAATATCGTGAAAATTGTGCGTCTACCGCAAAAATCAAAAAGAGCAGTTCAGCAGTTTTTTTGAACGGTGGCACGTGCTATTACTGATTTACATATGCAGTGAAAAATTACTCAACTGCGTTATAACTGTTATAACTGATGCGATTTTTGCGGTAGATGCACTCACAGTTTTCACGATATTTAAATAATAATTTTTTGCTTTTTTAAGTACATAATACATCATATATCCTGCGTTTTAAATGAAAATACTGCCTATATTTTAAACAACATAAAAACATCATATTTTAATGGTTTTAAAAATAAAACCGCCTTCTAGTTATCAATTAATCATAGTTACTTAATGTAATTGTATGTCACCGATTGTGCACTGGGATTGCATATTGTCATTTTATGATTTCTCTGGATTCAAGCTGCAAGGGGCGTCATTTCAGTTTTTTATTGTTGGTGCCAACATTTTTGCAGGCCATTTAAAGTCATTACAGGCCACAATCATGAATCATGGGCCTTTTTTTAGGGGGGTAGTGGGGTACATACCTCCTCTGTCTTGTTTTTTGCCTTCACTGCCAACTGGGGTCGGTCACCATATAGTCCGTCCTACACCTTCACAATGCTCTGCCCCCGCCTCTCCTCATTATTCTCATAGTTCATAAAAAAAATGTATATATTCAATAATTTAAAAAAAAATTAAAACTTTCAAAGTTTGATAGGCTGAAACCGACTGCCGACGTTATTTAAAAACTTTATACGATCTCCGTAACGCAAAAATTCTTCCCAACATTGAAACAATAGTACATATAGAACATATCTTATAATCTTATCTTTTCACTATTTTCACTAAAAATAGCGTGCGGTTTAAACCCACTATAAATGTACGGTAATATGTTATGCAATGACCGATAAGCCGTGCGGCTTTTGGCTATCGACCTTTTTGGGGCTAAAATCAAAAGTGTGTGGTTTTTGGATGCCACCCTATTTTCATATCATTCTCTATTCCATCTCACTGCATTTTCTTCGGTCTCCCTCTCTTTCCTTTAATAGTTCAATATTAATTTTCATAGCCACCCCACTCCTTCTGAATCACCTCTGCTCATCTATACTACAATATTATTAAGAGGAAAAATTTGTATTTTTATATGTTTGTAACAAATAAACTCAAAAACTACTGGATCGATTTCAAAAATTCTTTCACTATTAGAATGCTACATTATCTCTGAGTAACATGGGCTATATTTATTACTAGAAAAAAATAGGGATCCCTATTAAAATTTCAATAATGTAGGTAACCTAATGTAAGCCCCTATTTGTATGAACGCGCATATCTCGAAAAGTACTCAACGGATTTTAATATCATACTAATAACACTAATATAATCTATATATATTATATATAAAAATGAATTTTTGTCTGTATGTCCTTTATGCATTTCTAAACGGCTTGACCGATTTTGATGACATTTTTGAGTGTGTTTGAGTGGTTTCCTGGATGATTTAGAATTTAGCTTCACAATTGGACCAGGTAGGTCCAAACTGGGAGTTTGAGATTTACGGTAGAAATTTTAGTTTATAAATGGTTGTTATTGGTTATAGGAGAAGTTATAATTAGTAGAAATTAGTATTTGATATATATATTGGTTGTCATTGGTTAATCGGGCAGATCAATCATATTGTATAGCATACAATCCAATTTTCGTACATTACCTATATTTGATATGCTGTCACACATTGTCAGTGATCCGACGTAGTGTCTGAGTTGCAATTACGTCAGCGAATTACATCCAAAGGAGTTGAACAATCACAATTTCTTAAGGGGCCTCGCTACGGTCATTGTTTAAGGGGTAACATTTAGGCTATTTCTAGTCTTGTTATAGCCGCCCGGAATGAGTTAGTTGTAAATGATTATTAGTGTGGGTGAAATTATATGCGGGTATCCTTTCTCGTACGCGCATGCACATATCAATAACTCGATAACCATATAAATTTCACTTCACAAATTTTACAAAAACATACATTTGTTTTGACAAAATTAAAGTTAGCTAACGTTGTCCGATTTTGATTTTGATTCTGAAAAAATATTTGAATTCAGCAGAAAAAAGGTGGGTAAGTGGATGTCGCTCTGCTGTACAGTAGGTTAAAAGTGGGTCACTGTAATGGATGGTGTTAAATTTGAATTCAATGATATAATATCATTGTATAAGAAAAAACGATTCTGAGCGAAAACGGTCAGTCAGACTATGATGTTACTAAGTATATTTGATGATATTATTGTGCATAAAGTAATTTATATATAACCTATTTACGTGGAGCCTTGTTTTCAATTTTCAATCCTTAGCTATAAAAGTTGAACATTTTATAAATTTTTAACTACAAAATAATTATTAAATTATAAATTTTATAAATTTTGTCGAAATTTGAACTTTAAATGGCTTATAAAAAAAAATTGTGCCTATGTATTTTTAATATTTTTCAACTGCTATTGTAAAAATATATCAGGAGCCTTGTATTAAATTTTCACGCTTTATTTCCCAACAAATAAAATTTTATTGAGATTTATAGAAAAAAAACTAAAAAAATTGAAAACTGGCAATGTCCGTAAACAGCTCAAAAAGAGTCAAATTATTTTCAAAATTTTATCGTGTATAGAAAATGCTAATATAAAAATTCAGTGAAATTTTTAAGTATCTACAGTTGTTCGTTTCTTAATTACAATAAAATAAGAAAATCGTTACACGAGAAATCGAGTGAATATCAAATGTTGTAAAAATATGAATTTCAAACGCTCATAAAAATTTAATTTGACTTAATTGTAGAAATTTTTTTTTGGTAAAGGTAGATAAACTTATGGATAATCTTGTATTACTTTTTCAAATCTTTTATGAATTCTCAACAAAAAATAATTTGCTAATTTTCGTGATTTTTCCGTATTTTGTCAAGATTTGAACTTTAAATGCTTATAAATAAAAACCCTAAATAAGGATTTTTAATTTTTTTCATCTGCCTTTGAAACAATAACCTAGGAGCCTTCTATTAAATTTTCAAGCTTTTTTACTCAACAGACAAAATTTTATTGATATTTATAGAAAAAAAAACAAAAAAAAATGGAAACTGACAATGTCCGTAAACAGATCAAAATAAGTCAAAATGTTATGGTGAATAGAAAATGAAAATATAAACAAACAGTGAAAATTTCATGTATCTACGGTCATTTGTTTTAAAGTTACAACAAAAACCAAATTCAATTTTGTGAAAAATCGATTTTGCGTAAAATTCCCGTTTTTCCTTAATTTGTCTTTTGTTTTTCTTGGCGCTTTTGAAAATTACTGGGAATTTTAAATTTTGAGCTCCTCAATGCACCAACGATATTCACTTTCCAATCGAAAAAGATACTGAAGTTGAAAATCGAATCATTATTTCGACTACTTATCGTCTACACAGACACAAAAAAAGATAAAAAAAAAAATATAAAAACACACATCATTGTAAAATCAATACATTCATCGTTCCACTCAGAATCTAAAATGTCTGTAGATCGTACGAAACATTTTCCGTTTTTAATATTAATTTTAATTTTAATTATGATTCGAAAAAGTTCATATTTTTAAGTTTTCAATTATATTTCACAATAATATAAAATTTAGTTCTTACGAAGTGCTTCGTAAGATCTATAGACAATTTTCTGGTGAGTTCAAATTTTTTTCAGAACCTAAATCGGACAACGTTAACTAACTTTAATTTTGTCAATAATTTAAGTCTTTTCAGCTAAATTTGACGACAGTAGCGAGGCCCCTTAACGCGGCGGCCTGCGCGTGAGCGAACTCAACGCGGTGAAAATCAAAACAGCTTTGGATTTTGTCGCTTCGCGTCGCGAGGAACAGCATGGTCTGAATAGGGTTCGCCGTCGCGACGCGTCGTTCACGCAGGACCCCGTGTTCGGGTTAGAGTTAGCGTCGTTAGAGTTGTCACGGACAACGAAGTGTGCGCGATCAGCTAGTAATTAGACATATCCACTATGTAGAATATTTATGTAATTTGACTAAGAAAAAGTCAATTTATATATTAGTATGAAACTATCGCCATTGTTACTATTTTGTCTAGTTACTTTTACGTGTCTTTATTTTGTGGTTACCGTAATATAGTGGAATAAACACTTGGTAAATAAGTGTACGGGGATAAGCATCTTAATAATATAAAATATCCAACCTAACTTAATCTATAAAACTATTCTCCCTGCACGGCTGCATTCAAGAAGTCGAAACGTATAATGTAGATAAATAGCTAATACAGAGGCGTGTTTACGATTTTAGCGCCCCAGGTACATTCATTTTGGCGCCCCTTTTTTCTCAGTTTCCTTTTACTCATTGTTACAAAAAAATTGTCTCTCTGTTAAAAGTGATAACCCAAAATGTATATTTTCCTCTTATTGCATTTATGCTTCCACTAATTTAGAGGACACTTTTATTTTACCATTACTACTCAATTTCTCGCTGGACTACATTAGCAGAAAAGGTATTCACTAGGTGCTTATATTTAGTCTATACACTTAACTCATTCTTATAGTATAGGTAAATACCTTAGATCATATACAATATTTTTTATATGATCTAAGGTAAATACTACTGTATGTTACTGTTATCAATTTTTTCTTGGTTATCGGTCGATTATAATTTATTGTCAAACGTCAACTAAAACTATTTTCAAATGAAATACAATAAAATATTTTTAATATACTGACTCAATATCTGATTTTTTAAATTTAGGCGCTTATATTTGTTTTTGACTGGCCCAAAAAGGAGTTTTAAAAAAAGTTCCGCACCCTGCACCCCCCTACCCCTTAAAAAAAATGACGCCCCTGAATTTCAAAAGAGAACAACTCAAACCATTATTCAATTAGTTCTTAGTTATTAACATTATTAACCGTTTTCAAATCCTTTGAAACGCTTGATCATAATGGCCATAATGCCAAGTTGTTTTTTGTGTGGCAGATCAAAAAACCCTAAGAGCAATAGTCTCATGATATCTCCTTTCACAACAAGTATAACATGATTTAAACATTACATTTTTTTTTTAAACCAAAAAAATTGCATTGTTATTTCATAAAAAGTTTTTAGGTACCATTTTAGATTCTGAGCGAAGCGATGAATGTATTGATTTTACAATGTGTTTTTTTTTATTTAACCTTTTAGGACAGTAAAAGTGCTTGGATTTTCTCCAATGGTAATTTTTCTGGTAGGAAAGTGAATCTAGTCGGTACTTTGGGTAGTCATATATAAAAATGTCCCAGTAGTTTTCAAAAGCGCCGTGAAAAACAAATGAAAAATTAAGGAAAAACGAGAATTTTTACGCAGAATCTGTTTTCGAGAAATTCTATTTTGGTTATTGGTGCAACTCTAAAACAAATGAAATTTTGACTGAATGTTTATATTAGTATTTTTTATACACCATAACATTTTCCAAATATTTTGACTTATTTTGAGCTGTTTACGGACATTTTCAGTTGCCATTTTTTTCCTATAAATATCAATAAAATGTTATTTGTTGGCTAAAAAAGCTTGAAAATTTAGTAGAAGGCTCCTAGGTTATTGTTTCAAAGGCAGATGAAAAACATTAAAAATCCTTAGTCAGGGTTTTTATTTATAAGCATTTTAAGTTAAAATGTTGACAAAATTTATCAAATTTATAATTTAATAATTATTTTGTAGTTAAAAATTTATAAAATGTTCAACTTTCATAGCTAAGGATTGAAAATTGAAAACAAGGTTCAACGTAAATATGTTATGTATAAATTACTTTATTCACAATAATATCATCAAATATACTTGGTAATATCATAGGTTCACTGACCGTTTTCGCTCAGAATCGTCTTTCTTATATAATGATATCATATCATTGAATTCAAATTTAACACCATCCAATCCAGTCACCCAATTGTAACCTACTGTACAGCAGAGCGACATCCACTTACCCATCTTTTCAAGGTATCATTTTTATATTTTTCCAGATTTTCTCTGTCTAATTCTGAGTTGATGGTGAAATGGAATAATTGTTTAGTGGCAAAGAATCTTTGTTTAAATATAGTTTGACTAAAAATTGTTTTATTTGTTTTTTTCATTTTGATTCTTCAAATTTTATTGGCTATAAATCCAAAAAATTACTAAATCATAATCCAGTTCCATGTTTTATAGCTAGAGTTAAAAATATAAGTATTTAATAATTATTGATTCCTACTATTAAACACAACCGCTACACATTTTTTATTTTAAATCAAATTATTTTCAATATAAATATAATTAAATAAAAAACAAATGTTTAGTACTTTTAATATTTGTATTGTAATGATAAAGGTCCTGCACTGAGGCCCATAACTTGGACATACTATGTGGGCCTAAATACACCACTGATGAAACACCAGTATAAACAATAAATTATTCTACATTTTGTATCGATAATGAAAAACAAAAACTTTCGATTGTTAAAATCAATTTTATTAAATAAAAATAAAAATATAGTAGTATAAATAATATTATAATGATTGATAATAATGATGACTATAATGTAAAAAAATTAAATATATTGTGTTATCCATTAATTTTAAATAAATCATTTTTGTTAAAATTCACTAAAAAAATTTAATATCAAAATTAAATAAAATTACCTATCGTTAGCAACGAGTTTTTGTTCACAAAACACACAAAGCTAATGTTCAATTATAATTATACGAAATTGTGGAAAACATAGTATACAAAAATAAACAAACTATAGCGTCCATACTCGTGGATTTCCAGTGTCAATGGAGTTGTGTTAAGATTCGGCAATATTGGACCATTTGTTTGAAAACAATACCAACTAATAATTATAAATGGAATTAAATTTTACTGTAAGGGAAGAACGACGTAGGTCAGGATTAAGCACTTTGGTCCAGTAGATGGTTTTTATTACGTTTTTCAATCGATGTACTACAGGCTAATGACGCTTTCATTTTTAACTTTTGCAATCGTTTCATGAAACCGTCGGCTTCACTAGTAACAGCAGATTCGGGTTTTTGAAGCACAAGTGGGTTAGAATTGTCATAGATTCCTAAATAATAAAAACAGATTCACTCGTGCAACAATTTAAATTGTACATCAAATGCCCAAAAGATGAATAACTGTACCATTGTGTTTGATTGGACAGCTTTTTAAATTATCTTTGATAGCTGAAAGTCGACGGTGGATACAATCTTGAAAATATTTTGTCTTCTTAGAAATGTACGGCCCTATGTCTATATCTGGATGCTTGATTTTGAATTTGTATAACTGTTGAACAGCCTAACAAGTAATCAGAAAATTAGGTATCCAAAAATAGTTATCGATATTTACAATAAAAAAAAGTGATTTTATTAACACTTAATTAAACAATTAATAATCATCTGATTTTCTACTAGAGATTTTTTTGTTTTAAAACATAAATACATTTCAGAGACTTACTTCATCCATCATTTCATGTTGTCCTATCAGTTTGAATATATCAACTAATTCATCATGCGGTGTTCTTTGATTACCATTGTTCCTTTCTGATCTATTATTCAATTGCTAATAACACATGTCATAATGTAATAACCTGTTTGACGATATTTGATTAAGTAATTTACCCTTAAAGTCTTGAATATGTAATCAACCATTATTGAATCTTTAGGTAATTTTAGATTGGCCAAATTTTCCAATACTTTATCATTGCGTAATTTTACCATTGTATATAAAACAGTTTTACATGTTCTCATTGGAATGTCACACGGTTGTTTATTCCAATATTTTAAATCAATTTCCTAATTTTAATAAACGGAAGAGTTCAATAGTTGAAATATGGTGAAATATAACACATTTTTAATAACATAGTGAATTGTATAATTTACTTCCAAGAATTTGTGTACACGTTCAAATACTAGCTCATAGCATAGATCATCGCCCCACCTTTCAAAATCTTTTGTAATTTTCCATATACATTTCATTACCAACTCTTTAAAATGAGCTGTTGAGTTTTGAGGATTTTTAACAGTGTCATGAAGTATGGTTAAAATAGCGCTGTGGATGTATAATAAGCGTGATTGATTTAAAGAGATATTGAAATATAATATTCTTACCATGTGACTGTAGTATGAGCACACAGATCAAGAACTTTCATAATGAGACTGTTCACACATTGCCAAAACATTTTAGTGTCTGATCTATTCTCTAGTTCCTTCGTAGATAGAAGATACAACAGTTTTAAAAGTAAGTCGTGCACAATTTGTTCAGTTAATATTAACATGAATTCTTGATATTTACACAGCTAAAAATAAATTTGTCAGATTTTAAATAAAAATAATTTTATTATTATTTATTAGTTAGGAAATTGATCAACAATTTATCAGCCAAACCAATCATTGCTTAGCAAATATACAATCGGTGTTGTACTTCAGTGATTTTAAACCTAACTTCAAATATTTTAAGCTGGTTAATTCTGAAAATATTCACTTTAAACAGAAAAAATGTTTTTACACTCTCCCTTGCTGTACTAAAAATTAGAAAAATATTATTTTTAGATTTTCTTATAGTTAAAAAGTTATGTACACACAAAAGGTAAAAATTTATCAAATTTGCATCGTCCTAACTTACTATTCTTAACTTTTGATTAGAACATTTAACTAAGAACTAATATTGTTTATTTTGAATAACAAATTTTCACAAACTTAAATTCATGTTATCATTTAAATTATAACACTCTCAAGGTCTATAACTATTAGATAAAATAATGTTATGTAGAATTGTAGAACTTACATTCAAACATAAATGGAATATATTCTTATATCCGACAGTGTCCATACAATCTGATAAAACATCAAACTGTCTAATAATTCCATGAAAAAGTGACAACACTTTTCTATCTTCTAAAAGCTTTGATCTTGTCTGCAACAAATAAATGTACAGAAAATCAATAGTAAATACATTAAAATATTAAACGTTATGCTTACTTCTGGTTCTGTTAACATTTTATCAAGCTTTGTTAACGCAACTTTTGATGTTTCTAAATTTATTGATGTTACTTGATTTATCAACTGCGTAATAGGATCAATTGAGACTGGTGGATTTTTACATTTTATAACGGTTGCAGTACTATATGGGTTCACGTTTAGACATGGTCTAGACAACGATGGATCATCAGGAAATAAACATCTAAATATTATGAAATACTCACTTACCTAAATGTAATGTTATAAAATATGAAGATACGTACTGAGATTTATCTTGAAATATTTTTCCAAAGTTTATTTCATCGTGATCTACGGTCCAGTTATATGGTTTTAATACTAATTGTGGTGTTTCAATGACTTCTGAATCCAATTCCTGAATAAATTTTTCATCTAAAGCAAAACGAGTTCGGGTGGCCTGAGTTTTGCCAGTGATTCCAATGTTAGATATTCTACAATGAAAAAATATAAATGCATTTATTTATTTTTACAACAAAACTAGCAGACCGAGGCCTAATATAATAGAAAAATATAATGGACAGATTGGTAAACAATGATTTTTTTGTAATCCAAAAAGTATTAATCAAAGAAACTTGAAACATTCCACTTTTACATTCCAGTAACATAGATTACTTAAATCATAATTTTCTATACTCAGTTAAAATTACAAAATATTAAGATTGTATTTAAAATACTTAAAATTATTTAAAATGTTTGAAATTTATTTAGTTCTTTTTAGAGTTGATACAGTTTTTTAGGCTCAATTTTAAACCTTGAAAAATTAATACAAGATTCCACAAGTTGTTCTTCTAGAAGAACTAGTTGTTAGTATTACTTAATACAAGTTCATTCATAATTAGTTTAATTCAATTGAAACTTGTAAGAAATATACATGAATCAGGATATAATACGATAATTACATATTTAAACTGTTTTTATTTTTAACTATGCACAAACTGACGGAGTCTATGAACATGTGTAGTAATGTGGAACAACACTATGACGCCCCTATTCACATTGAACGCAGAAACAACCACCATGCTCAGTCTATGAGTATAAGGAAACAACCACCATGCTCAGTCTATGAGTATAAGATTCAAGAAAATTATGAATCTTAAAAAATGTATATCTAATACACAGGACCATGCTAGAAATAATAAAATATTTTTATCACCTGAATTCCATTTCTGATGAAGGTGAATGTTCTACTGTAGTAGGAATAGTTTCTGATGTGCAAAAAGAAGAATTCCCAGAACTAGAAGGTGAATTGTTTACATTTCCTTGAGGATTTTGTTCGTGATTAGATTCTTGTGAAACATTAAGTATAGCATTATTTTCTTCACAGTCTGAGGTATATTCTTCACCATTAACAATGCCTTCCTCTATGTTAGTTACATGTTGAACAGGAGGTAGAACAATTTTCATAGTTGGCTGAATGGTGGCAACAGGCACGACTCTATTCTTTGAAGCTCGTTTTAACCGTTCTTTTAAAAGACCCATATCTTTCTCAGAAATCTGTTAAAAAATTAATAGTTCATTATTTAAAACACAAATAACAACGAGTAATCAGCCAACTATGAAATAATACATCAATATCCCTACTAATTTTGAAAACAAATCAAATAATGTTTCATGATATTTTAGATATATTTATTATGCAATTAAAATAAAAGTAAAACTATTAATTTACTTTTGAACTTAATGTTATATAATATGTGTTACATAACAATCCAAACCGTATATTATAGGTTAGGTTTCGAGTGTGTGTATGTTACACTCTTTAATTCATGTGATCGTGTAACTGTGTCTTCCTATTCAATAAACAAAAGTTAATTAGTTTAAATTGTTTTTATGTTTTATTAGCATCAAAACAATACTTAAGGCCTAAAATTAGTAATTATAATTACATATTCTATCAAATATTAACTGCCAGAGTCCTCTTTCTACTTGTAACTATAATAACAGACAACTTTAAACCATTGCATCAGTAGCATGCCGCGGCCTACCCTGTATGATGTAATTATCAAAATAATATAAATTATTAATAAAATGTTTTCTTACATGACCAACAAAATTGAAAAGAGCTTCTCCATGCAAAAAGAATGCAGCAACAAAACAATTGAGCGCAGCTGTACGAACAGTATTATCTCTATCTCCAATGCTTTTAGCAATTTCTTTACAAGCCACTGCAACACTAGGTTGAAACACTGAAGTACCATAATCTTCTACCATGGATGTTAAATGCTCCAAACATTCTGCATGTACATAACACATTTTCAAATTATAATTAATAAATTATTAATTATTATAATTTCCTTATATTTATATTTAATACAACAATACATAAATATTTTATCAACATTTTGTTGAAGTTCAAAAAACATTAATGTTGGCAAAACACTGAATTTAAGTAATTTTGATTAATGTTTATTGTTTACAAATAATAATAAAAAAAGTAAAAAAAAAATAGAACATGATTTTGAATTGATATAGCTTTATATTTTTGTTAAAAGTACTGAATTTGGTTATAATAGTTTATATTAATTCAAACAATCTTTAAAGTAAATAAAAAAAAAAATAAAAATATATTAACTAACATTTACCTGAACGCTGTCTTGAGTTTTTTGATTTTATTCCTTCCATAATATATTGAAATATCTTTGAGTTTGGGAATACAAATGCAATTTGTTTTAATATGGCTCGGACATTGTTCCTTACTATATCTTTTGGATCACCCAACTATATTGTAAATAAAAGAAATATATTATAGAATAATATTTTATAGTAAGGTACTATTTTTCCTCACTTTTTTTATTAAATATGGCACAAAACTAGATGCTTCAGTATCGTGCAGAACATATTTTTGGGTTATAAGTATATTAAATATGTGTTGTAAATATTCAAGACCTTTTAAAAGTACCGATGGATTAGTATCAAAAAACCTTAAAGTTATCCATTTTAGGATTAAGTCAAGATTACTAATTAATGGTAAATAATTATCATCTGCTGTATTAAAGTCCTAATTAGAAAATTAGAAATAAATTTAGTTTTGAACAACTTATATAATTCAAATACAATTTATTTATTTTAATAATACCTCTGAAAGAGACTCAATTGCTTTAAGATGATATCTAAAATCTGAATGAAACATATTTGTAATTAACACTTTGTTAATACCAGCTGTTAACATTTGTTCTCGAAGTTGTTCAACAAATTCTTCTCGTGGAGTAACAAAATTCCATTTTAAAGTCTACATTATGCATCAAGAAGATTAAAAATATAAATATTTTAACAATACATACCTAGTACCTACCTAGTTATTTATATAATAATTATTTATTTACAATCTATACAGCTTAGTACAATAAGTAAGTGCAATAATAGAGAACTGAAAATTAACATATACTTTGAATACTTTTCATTTTTAGTTAAAATAATCTTAAATCTCCGTATTTTTAACTAATATTTATAGTAAGCTTAGGAAAAACATACCTTTAATTTATGTTCATCAATATCACGTTGATGCTTTAAGTTATTTTGTTGAAACAATGATTTATTATCTACTTCTTCTTTCTTTTTTCCAGTTGCCACATGTGCATGGGAAATTATGTTTTCCTTTATAAAAAAACAAAAACAAATATAAAATAAATATAAGGCTTATGATTTGAGCAGAACTCTTTGGTTTGTTTTAATTTATGTATGTGGCCAGCCAATTAATGAACTTGCCATTTACCTAATTTCGAAACAGGACAACAAAATCAAAAGTTAATTTTACTCAATACCATTATTAAAATATGTTTTATAATATAATCTGTACTGTAATATTATAATATGAAACAGGCAAATTGACTAGTATATTAATAATGTACAAAGTATAAATCTTGTTTAGTACCTTGTTTACTTTTGTAATGGCTTTAGATGCAAGTGTTTTTGAACCTTTTGATTTAACCAAAGTACCTGGAGGAACACAAGATTTTACAACTTTAGGCTTTTCAATTGGTAAGTTTGGTCTTTCATTGTCCAATTTCTCTCTACACAACTTGACTGACATAGGCTACAAAAATTAAAATTATTATTTTTATTTGAAATAAATTATTTATTTATAAATTTTACTTTTAATTTTTCACAAGCACCGTACATAGAAGAATAACCTAAATGCATCATAAACCCAAGGACAGCCTTTTCTGAGGCACTACGAACACCAGCGTTTTTATCTTCAAGGCTTGTATATAAAACAGGGAGTAAACATTTTAACTCATCAGCCGGAATTGTCTTTATAGGAACTTTATAAAAATGATAAAAATTTAACAAATATAAATGTTAAGCAGTGTTTATAATCATACTAATAGGCAATTTTTCTGCAAGCCAAGTCCATAGTTCTGATCTTAGTGTTACTGAATTGTTTTTTGATGCATCCAAGAGTATATCGCCTCCAAAAAATTCTCGATAACCACATATATCTCCAAAAGTATTCATACATTGACGAGCACTTTGACATTTAAATGTCTAAAAAAGTTGATATATTAATTTAAGTATTTATCCAACTAAATTTTTAAATATATAATTAATGATGCTATGATGTTCTAACCTTTGAATCACCTAAAGCATTTAATATGCCAGGTAAATAACCTTTTATATATACTTTAAAAGATGATCCCATGGCTATAGTTATTAATTCCACTAAATTGATTGCAATCGAACCAAGGCGAGCATTTGAATCACTTATCCTAGTTAATAGTTGGTAATTAAACAATTAATAAATAAAAAATATTTTATACTGTTTAATGTGAATAGTTTATACCTATCTTGCAAAGCTTCCCTTACTTCGCCCAATTTATTAGTTATGAATTTAGCTTCAGTAATAATGTTTTTCAATTTATTTAAGGCATTAGAACGAACCTATTAAAAAGGTATTTAGTAAAATTAAAATTGTATTTGTATTATAAAAATACTTATTTAAAGACTATATATTTACCTTCCAATCTCTATCTGAAAATTCATTTATCAAAGCATCAGTTATTTGAGGTATTATGTCAACCCTAGGGACAAAATCTCGTACATTAATTTCATTATCAGGCTTTTCATCATCACTTGATGATTCAGAAGATCCTTTACTTTTTTTTCCACGTATTGGTTTTGGAGGAACTTCATCTTGGCGCTGTTAAACAACATTATTAAAATATGAGTGTAAAACTGTAATAATAAAATATTATATAGATATTATAACAAAAACTAATAATACCTTTACAAATTCTGCATTTATTTGTTGCAATAAAGTTTGTTTTTCATTTTCAAAAAATAAACTTAGTTGAGGACCCACATAAAGATACATAACACCCAAAAGAGAAATAACAGCCACCCTTACTTGAGGGTTGGAAGCACTGATACTTTTCTTTACATACTCTATTACATATTTAGGTGTAATGCTATAATGTAAATAGATAAAGTACAAAATATAATATTTGTATAACTCAAAGAATTTGATTGTCAGTTGTGAAATTAAAAAGTAAATAATAAACTTACTCAAATCCAAACTCTAAGATTGCACCTGAAAGCCAGCTGAGGGCATCAATCTGAACTTTTGGATTTTTTTGAACAGAAAATGCATATTTTAATACAACATTAGAGACCAGATCCAATCTAGTTGCATCAGCAAAGGTAGTCAATAATTCACTAGCTAAGTTACCATTTTTAGTATCACCCAATAATGAAGAAATATCTTGTATACAATATTCAATATTACTACTAAAAACATTTAATGATAAATACTAAATAAGTACACCATCGACATAAATAAAAAAAACTAAATGATTCAAACACTCTACAATAACAATATACCTGGTTATAGAAAACTTCTCAACAACTTTTTTCAAACACTCGAGTTTCAACTTTTGAATTTGTACATTATTGTCTTTAATACCCGGTTTCTTGATCAACAATTTGATTAATACTTGACTGCTAACTGTGGATGACTCTATTTCATCAATTATCTGCAACAATTAAAAATTAAATGTTGAGTACACAATAAAATAAAACCAAAATAACACTAAAAATTAACACGTGCTTGAGAAAATTCTTGAACTTTAGACAAACGAATTTTCCAATTTGTATCATTCATGCCGCTTAAAATTTCAGGCGACAAAAAAGTTAAAGCTAATTCTTCCAACTCATCGTCACTGATTTCTTTTTCACTATCAATTAGAAGATGACTTTTTGATGATAATGCTTTACAAACACCTGATGATTCATACATTTTATATAACATTAAAATATTATTGTATTACAGATAATTTTCAAAAATATACCAGACGGGTTTTTAGATTTACTACTAGTTGCAAGATTTTTTTTTAAAGCGGTATTTTTATTAGTCTTCGAAATTGCTTTTTTTTCTACATTAATGGTTGAAATACTATTAGGTTTTGAAAAACGTTCTTTATCAATAGTTGATTGTTTTGCAGTAATAATAGCTTTTTCTGCTGCTTCTTTAATCTACAAAAAGATAAAAAAAAAATAATATAAATCTTACACATATTGATCATATATTTATAAGATATAGTCATATTGTACTCATTTATTAGTTACTTTGGAAAGTTTTATAGCATCAACACTAGTCAAAAAAGAAACAATATTTTTTTCTGATACAACTTTCCATGCAGTACCAAGAGCTTCAGCAGAATTATCTCGAACAATTGGATCTATACAAATAAAAATCAATACCAACCAATGTAAAATTTATAATTAGTACTTCTTGGTTATCAAAGCTACTTTAATTTTTATATAATACTTATCAGATAGTTATTTTAACTACCATAGTAAAAACAAAATTAAGTTCCAAGACAACCATTATTTTTATTAATTATTATTCATAATAATTTCCACATATAAGAGGATACTGAACCCTCGAGTGTTGTATCACCCTTAGCGCTCGCATTACGATAGTTAAACTGTGGAATTCAGCCGGTAAAATCAGTGGGTTAAGCGTAACCGAGGTTTAAACTATGATTGTAAAACGGGCTCTTACAAATATACAATATAGCAAATTAGCTTTAATAATTATTAATTAATACTATAGTGAATTGAACTTTTATCATACTTAAATGTGAGACTATTATCTAGGACACGTTATATGATTTTATTAATATTAATTATTTTAATTTTAAAGTGAGTTATAAGTTTATAACTAACATAGGATATTACAATTATAAAATGCTCTTAACTCACTTTAAAATTTTAATATTAATAAAGGCCTATGAGATGCACTAAATAGTATTCTTTTATTATCTTTAAGTTTGACTATATAAGTCAATTCACTCTAATTTTAAAGTTATTAACATGAAATTTATTCGCCTGAACACGTTATGTTGTACATTTGTAAAAGTAAGATGGAGACCACACACGTGGGTTTGGCGTTATCTTAATAGGTACATTAAAAGTCGTACCAACTAAGACTATAACCCTAGTAAAATTAAAATAAATATAAATATAGTCTTAAAAATGTACATGGTATAAAGCACTTCAAATTTTAAATTCATTATATTAATAATGATTTACCTGACTCGTTCAATGTTTTAATTAATGTTGTCGTAAAAATTTTCAACAGTTTTTTGTTCAAAATAGCTGGTGTACATTTTGTAAAACATCGAGCTAAAAATGAAATTGATTCAGCTTTTACTGATGGATTTTTATTATTTATTGCTACTAAAATATCTTCATGAATAGATTCAAGTGTCATCTGAAATAGTGATTGTTTATTTTATTAGCATTGATCTAATGATAACAATTAATAAATGCTTGAATTACACTTAAATAAATAGCATCGACAGCATCTCTTAGTGGCAATACAATATTTTGTTTTTTTTCCTTGAATTTCTCTAACAATGCTGGTATACAAACAGAAGCATAATTTTCAAATTGTTTTTTTAATCCATTGGCTAACATAGTCATACATTTGGTAGCAATTCCAACTATTACAACATTTGAATCTTTTGTAATTATCTAAAAATTAAAACAGTTAAAAATAAATTGTTTAAAGTACATTCAAACTATATATTGTGATTTAGTTTTTTTTTATTTTAGAAATAAACATATTAAGAAACAATATTATGCTAGGATTCAGAATAAATAATAATATATAATTTTTTACTTTCTTTAAGGCTCTAACTAAATCTCCGTATTCCCCACTTTCTATTTTTAGAGCTTTGGATAATATTCCTTCTAGCATATCAATAGCTTCTTTGCGTTCTTGCCATTTCTTAGCTTCAAGTTTTTCATAAAAGTCCTTATTTAGCTGGCTAAGTATATTTACAGGATCAATATGTTCTTCAATATCATCAACTTCATCAGTGTCTTCTTCCAACTCTACACCTATTATTATTAAGTGTACAATGTCTTATACATTAATTGTACAAGTTACTAATTACTTATTATTAAGTTTACCTTCATTAACAGCCAATTCATTCATTTTAGCTGCTTGCATTTGTTGAGAACGTAAGAAACGTGTTGGCCGTGGCTTATCACCAATAACTTTTTCAAATTCTTCCTCTAACTCTTGAATCTGATTTAAATATTAATCATTTTAATTAATCATTCTAAGTTTAGAACTTACAACTTGATATTTATACTTGTAAAGGTTTTAGATTTGACAAATTAGCTTTAACTGGTGTAGGCCCAATCCAAGAATAAATTTCAATTGCCAACAATTTGGCTTCGTCTCTAACACTTTTATCCCTGTCTTCAAGTATTGATTGTAATTTTTTCAGCAGTGGTTTAACATTCAAAACTTTTGATCCATATTCTCTACAATTAATACAACAAAACAATTTTAATAATGAATAATAATGAATCTTAAAATAATTTATTATAGCACTGAATATTTGATGAATATAATACCTTTAAAAAAGGAAAATTGACATAAATTTGTATTTTAAAAGTGTAATAATATAATGTAATTAAAACATTTTTAGTAGTAAACATAAGGGACTATATTATGTAATAGTAATTTAATATTTAGGAACTTACTTAATAGCTTGAGTTGCAGCTTTAATACAAGTTGAAACAATTTTAGGAAATTTATGGTCCAGTCCTTTAACTAATTCTTCTATTACTACATCTTGCTTCTCGATTTCAATAAACATTAATGTTATTTGTATAGCAATATCTTTAGTTTTTGATTTTGGTGCACCATAACATTTTGTTATCAATCCAGCCATGACATCTCCGGCCGTACTATTAGTAAAATAAATGTGCAACATAATATGACGTGATATTTAAAATAAAATTAGGTACACTCAACTAACCGCCCAGCAGTAGCACAGTTTTTCACAAAAACCAATGTGGCTTCAAGGCCTTTTTCCTGTGCAATCGCATTGCTGTCAATAACAAATTTCTTTATGTTCTCAATATATTTATTCCATTCGTGATCTTTTTCATCCAATTGTCCAAACAATTTAACAGCTTCTTCATAACCACTTATCCTGGCTTTCCACAACTTAAAAATAAAATATCGGTAAGTTACCAATCTACATATTTGTATAATTATAATTGTAAAATTTGTTATGTAATACCAGCAACAAAAGATATTAATATGTATAAGTCGGTAGTTAAAACAAACAAACTTATCAATTTCTAGAATATCAATTAATCATTATACACCGAAAATAAAATACAAGAAAAAAAATTACTTTGTGTACACATCGTTCTTCAATAGGCAACTTTGAATATGATGTGTCTTCTTCTGGAGCAGTCATATTTTGTTTATTGAGGAGGTACAGTCAATAGTAAGTATTAATATCAAATTTTAAGTTGATAGTTTTCTTTAATTCATTAATTAACTGAATAAATATTTGTGTTCCACGGTTTCATTGATGTAAAATCTCTGACTCTTCAGGCCTTAGGAACATCAAATTTAACGAAAACACTTACAATTTTATAACTTATGCAACTGTAACGATTTTTTTTTTAAATAAATTTTAACCCAACTAAGTATTGTTAGGTATAGCTTTTACATTGCATTATTTAACCTGTCAAGACGAACCGATAGATCTACAGAGTGTGATCTATACAAATACAATCACAGAGAATTACATGACTGGCTGGCGGTTATAGGATTAAAATTGAACTGCGCATTTAATAACAAGTAACAACTGAATTATGAAACTGCTGAACAAAATGTAGTATTGCAATACGAAGAAACGAATATAATATGTAATTTAATAATAATATTATAGTTGATACCAAATAATCAAATGGAACTCACGATAACAATAATAATCCCCAATTGAGATCTAAAATTAAATTATACCTACCTACTTCCACTGAACATGGATAATGTTTCGTAAAAATAATTAAAACCTATTAATTAGTTGCCAATACGTACCGTAAATCGTAATACCCTATGTGAGTGGGACATTGGTAAATAATAAATATTATTGGCAGGGGATTTTCGATTATTACTTATCGTCACGTCAATAACCAACAGTTGCAGAGTTCGTGGTCAGATCAAGCCGCATAATAATTTTAGGAAACTGTAAATTGGTAGGTATATAAATAACATATGCCACTCGATCGTTCGAATCCGTCTCACAATCTAATAATCTGTTCGGACGGATAAACTTCATATTATTTTCTGGGTTTCTATTATACATGCGTCCAATAAGACATCATATAACGTACATTTTTATTCTCTATCTTTGTACCTTTTACGGACGCATGTAAAAACCCAGATTACAATTACATTTTAATTCCGGAATTATACGGTCGGTAAACAACTTTCCGGAATTATACAGCCCCCCGTCTTTTACTTCACTTTTCTTATAGCTTCGATGTAGGTACTATCATTATCACTATTGTTCTATGGTACTATCAAGCGTCTTTCAGCTTTCTCGTAACTTATTATCCACTTATAAAAAAGAAAATTGTGACTTATGTATTTTTAATAATTTTCAACTGCTATTGTAACAATATAATAGGAGCGTTGTATTATGTTTTTAACCAACAACATTTTATTGATATTTATAGAAAAAATTGAAAACTAAAAATGTCCGTAAACAGCTCAAAACAAGTTAAACATTTTGAAAATTTTGTCGTATAAGGAAAATGCTTAGGCATAAACATTCAGTGAAAATTTCATGTTATTCATTCTACAGCCAATATCGATTTTGCGTAAAAATTACTGTTTTTCCTTAATTTATTTTAGTTTTTCCCGGTGCTTTTGAAAAATAATGAGAATTTTTAATTTTGATCACACAGTATGATGCAACTAATATAACTATATTATAAGAATAGGTAGGTACGCCAATAAGGGTACCTATTTAAATATGATAAAATAATATACATATAATATTATGATGGGCCATGTCGTTATATAAGCTTGAAGCTAATATGCAATAAGCAGATAAGCTATACACAACATGCACATTTCTTTCGCGAAAACTATGATCAATATTACGATAAATTCGTACTTGGTACACCCACGTATGTTATATTATATTTTATATTATTATAATATAATAATCATTACCTATTAATTATTTTAAACATTTTCTTTTTCTTCGTAAGGATTTGGGTTTTAACTACGAGCCTATAAGGAGGGGTTGAAAAATAAAACCTTTTAGGGGGGCTAAATACTAATGCGGGAGGGCTAAGCCACCCTAGCCCTTCCCCTAGTTATACCGATGTCTATGTACCTTCAACCTTCTGCAGTACTACCCATAGTCTATACTTAAGTTGAACGACCTATTCAACTTCTCCTGAATTCTTTTTCTCCTTCCGTAAGTTCCGTTATCAATATAGTTAATATTATTTAGTACCTATTTACTTCGTTTATTTGTTAATCCTCTGGCTGCCTCATATGAATCATATCATGCAACCAATTTTACAAATAGTAAATTAAAATTATATCGGGTGATTCGTCAAGCATGCTCACCAGAATTTGTTCTTTTATTAATCATATATTTTTTCAAATTCTTATGTTTGGAATTTTTTGTATAAGTAGGTAAGGTTTAAGGACCAAATTATTATCAATTATTTAGATTTGTATGAGTCCTGTTGGCTGTTGCAAATTGTGAAACAAACTTATTTTTGCATATGAGAAATGAGAATCGCCGTTTGATTTTACATAATTTTTGTAGCAGGGGGGAGGGGGTGTCAGAAATTTTTTTTCAAACCCAAGTACCTGCACATTAAAATTATAAATGACAAAAAATTTTAAATAATATAATATAATATGTTTAAATATTATTTAATACACTTTATTTCAAAACCACAGACAATTATTGTAGTACTTACACAATGTATTAAAATTTTTTTAGTCAATTCATCAATAACTTTGTAGTCACGCCTGCACCGAAAGTTTAGTTTTCGATGACGGTTGAAGCGTTGGAAAACCATGTTTTTCCGTCCAGCGGGCGGTTAAGTTGGAATTCCCAAAGGTACCTTGCGGTAAAGTGGAAATCCCCAAAAGTACCGGGCGGTAAAATGGAAATCCCCAAGAGTACTGAGCTCAGATATCACGGGTATTCTCTAAACAGACACCAAAATCTATTCTATGGTCCTCATAAAACATAAACTTTTGGTTACATCTTATATTCATATTATAACCTCCTTGCATGACGCGTAAACATTTTTCTTTCATGACATTGTTTTCGTATAACAATTTGGTTGATACCATGAACTAAGATATATCCTAGTTCATGGTTGATACATAGATCCCCGCATAATGCATTACCTTTGCCTTAATTACATTTTTTTATTCTTATTTTATTTTAATATACATAATAATTATTATTTATACTGAAATCTATACCACGGTCCTTACAAAACACAAGCTTTTGGTTACCTACATCTTATATTCATATTATAACCTCCATACATGACGCTTAGAATAAATAAAACCAAATCGTTTCTTTCATGAAATATTGGTTTCGTAGAATAGTCTAGTTGTTGCATAGATCCTACCCTGAATTACCTTTGTCGCGATGGCGCGGAGATTCAATGAACGCGGAGGCGTGACAAATAATAGTATGTGTGGCTCGTGTGGGAAGGCAATTTCCCGCCCTTACCACACAATATACTATTTCAGCACTAATATTGTCAATGCCTAATTGGAATGTATTTGATGCGTATAGGTATGTACATTGTCCATGTTAATACAAAATAAATAATATTTTAGTATAAAATAAGATGATTTTACAAAATTACTTAAGAGGACGTATTGTCTCCGTCTTACAAGTGCGTAACATAGTAACTTTTAAGCTCGGCAGATTACGTTTAGCTCCATTAGTATACAAATTAGAGTGAATTGACCTTTTATATTTAAAAAGAAATTTTTTTATCAATTTCTAACTCAAAATAATTAGCACATTTTTGTAATTTTTACGAATTTTGTCAAGATTTGAACCTCTATATACTTGTAAAAAAAAATTGTGACTGGATTTTTAATATTTTCAAACGCCATCGGAACAATATATTAGGAGATTTGTAATACATTGTCAAGCTTTTTTACCAAACAAATAAAATTTAATTGACATTCAAAAAAAAAAAAAAATTGTAAACTGAAAATGTCTGTAACCAGTTTAAAACAAATCAATATAATATTTTGAACATTTTATTGTGTGTATAAAATGCTAATATAAAAACCAGTTTCATGTATCTACAGTAATTTGTTTTAGAATTGCCAAAAACCAAAATAGATTTTGTCGAAAACCGATATTGTGTAAAAATTTCCGGTTTTCCTTAATTTTTTTTTATTTTTCTCGGTGCTATTGAAAATTACTGGGAATTTTAAATTTTTACCTCCCAATGCACCAACTAGATTCACTTTCCCATTGAACAAGATAGTGAAGTTGAAAATTGAAGCATCATTTCCACTATACTTACCGTGTACACAGATACAAAAAAAATTTGTAAATTTACAAAAATCACATCATTGTAAAATACTAAAATCATACATTCATCGCTCCGCTCAGAACCTAAAAGGGGTGAGCAAGCCTCGTGTGTCCCTGTATAATATAAATTTTACAATATTCATAAAATAAAAAGTCAGAATTATTAAAGAAAAATGGTAGTCAGTAATACTTAGTGAACTACCTTGTATAATTCCTGTGCCATAATGTTGTATTAATAGAGGAAAAAAAAATAAAATTTGAATGACCTTATTTTATTTTAGTTTATTTAGATAATAATTTACGATATTGTGCAATACTTCATGTACCATCTATATGTACCTATATAATATATACTATGATTTATCTATAATCTATATATTTAATATTATAATTTAGATATAAATAATACCAACTACGGATGATACCTTAATTGGGACTTGAAAACAAATTTGAATTGGTTGCCTGAGGAACATTTACGTGGGATATGAAAAAATCAAAGTATTATAAATCAGTCCAAGTTGATGATAAATAATAATGTAAGTACCTAGATATATAATAATATTGATATAATTGCAATTATATTTCGCGAAAATTATATTGGTATATATGGGGTTTTGAAAATATGTTTTTTTTAGAGTTAATTCGTAAATAAAAATAAATCTCTGGATATACTGTCGGACTACCTGAGACGTATAATATAATATTAAGAGACGTATATAATATTTAAAATAGGTACATTAAAAAGAAGAAACAGAAGAAATCTCGGAAAATGTTTTTTTATTATTGTTATTTATTATTAAAATATAGGTAGGTAATTGTCTCTTTCTGACAATTATTTATTATATTCACGGTTCAATAATTTATTGCAATTTATGCGGGTAGGTAGTTATCATAATTAATATTTCTTGGTTACATCATAAGTTGACTGTCCGCGAACACCGCCGAGAATGTATATAAATCAATTTGCGCGTACCTATACCCGTACGTAGATGGCGAATTTTTTACCATCCGGTTATTATTACGCACGACCATCGTACGACCGATTATTGGACTGAGATATTAAGCCCATAATAAAGCACGTTGTGTGGCCTATGCCCGTATGAAAGATGAATAACTGAACCATATATGTTTATAATTTTGCGTTTTTTTTTCTTATTTTGTCGTTTGAAGACTGATGTCCGAAATATATTTGTTAATTTTTTTCTCCCGTCTTCTCGGTGGACTATCGAGGAGTAAATAGTAAACAGTAAAACGGTACGTTTTCGCAGCAGTCTGCGTTAGTGCGTCATAAATGACTCATTTATTCATGTTTGTTGGTTCCCAAAGGGCTCCGGTATATTGACACCTACATTTCTTTTTAATTTAATTTACTTTGCATGTACAATTTAAAAATCACCAACATATTTTCAATTTATGATTTTATAATACCTATGACTTTTTTATATAACCACGCCTATGCTGAGACAGTCTTAACTCTTAAGTATGTATGGAGTGGGAAGGAATTTGTGTTGTCAAAAACAGAAGCCATTTGGGAATTAACGTATTTATACAACGGGATCCATTTTGTAATTTACCTTTTTGTATAACGAGAGCCAAATGGGCTAGGCGCCTAGGAGTAATATCTTGGTTTAAAATTATTTATAATAAAGTAATGTTTTAACATTTTTTGAACAATTTTGACATATTATTATACTGTAATAGGTAGGTTGGTACCTATGTAAGTATAAGCTGAATATTATTTTATTATTTTTTAATGTGTGTTCAGTATTTTTTTTTTGTGTTTTTTTTTTTTTAAATCGACATAAATTACACAATACATACAATACAAATATTATTTACTAGATTTTTCTATCTTTTTAAGCTATGGCTTTTGATGAGGTAGAGAGTTATACAAAAGATAAAAGATGTATGATTAGTACAATTGAATATTGAAAAGATTAAAACATTAAGGTTATAAGAAATTTTAGTGGACAATTACACGATATCCAATATTTAACTTATGAACTATCAATTTTAATTACACTGAAAAACAATATAAAAAAATAAAAAATAAAAAATGGATAGCAGGAATTTGACTATGCTAGTTGGGAAAACAACGAGTGGTATATAATTTTTTTAGGATTACTTTTGGTAGAATAGACGTTTTAGATTCTGAGTGGAACGATGAATGTATTGATTTTACAATGATCTGTGTTTTTTTTATTTATTTTTTTTTGTGTCTGTCATCACCTTTTAGGACAGTAAAAGTGCTTGGATTTTCTTCAACAGTAACTTTCCTGATAGGAAAGTGAATCTATTTGGTACTTTGGGAAGTCAAAAGTAAAAATTTCTCAGTAGTTTTCAAAAGTGACGTGAAAAACAAAAGAAAACTTAAGGAAAAACGGGAATTTTTACGCAAAATCTGTTTTCGAGAAAATCAGTTTTGGTTTTTGGTGTAACTCTAAAACAAATGACCGTAGGTACATGAAATTTTCACTGGTTGATTATAATTGCATTTCCTATGCAACTTAATATTTTGATTTATTTTGAGCTGTTTACGGACATTGTCAGTTTCCATTTTTTTTAGTTTTTTTTTTTTTATAAATATTAATAAAATTTTATCTGTTGAGTAAAAAAGTTTGAAAATTTAATAGAAAGCTCCTAGGTTATTGTTTCAAAGGCAGATGAAAAAAATTAAAAATCCTTAGTCACAGTTTTTATTCATAAGCATTTAAAGTTCAAATCTTGACAAAATACGGAAAAATCACGAAAATTAGCAAATTATTTTAAGTTGAGAATTCATAAAAATTTTTCTTTTTAAATCTAAGATTTGAAAATGTAATACAAGATTATCCATAAGTTTATCTACCTTTATCAAAAAAAAAATGTCTACAATTAAGTCAAATTAAATTTTTATGAGTGTTTGAAATTTTTACTTTTAAGTAAATTGTAAAAGTAATTTCGTTACAGCATTGAGTACTGTATCATATACGTTACACGCATTGTTACTGCAGTAGGTATAGTAGGTACTATTGGTACTAGCCACTATATAGGTATATGGACAGATGTATAAAAATTCTCTACGCTAGTAAGCTGCAATATATTTGTTAATTATATATACATAATGCCGATTTCGTAAGGAGTCATAGTACCGGTTTTAGCACCTAATGCGAAAAAATTTGACTTGATTATTTGATAATTTATTTGTAGTTTTAATCCGATAACAACAAAAACATAAATCATTTGGCTTAAAACGCGTAATGTAGGTACTAATGTGAATAATTTTAAAACGGCCATTTAATTCTAAATTAAAGAATGTCGTATACAATTTTTTTCTAAATAAAAGATATTACACTTATAAAATACAAAACATCACCGGTTGTCGTATTTCTTTATAATTTCATGGAATGCCGTTATTCTAGTTTGTATAGTACCTATAAAATGTGCCTACATTATAAATTATAATATAGACAATATATTATTCTTCTATGAAAAACTTGATATTTATTGATCTAATAATATATTATGTACCTATTAGATAATATGTGGTGTCCGTATGTATGTATGTATGTATGTGTGTATGTATGTATGTATGTATGTAAGTATGTATCTATATGTGTGTATATACGTGCGTGCGTGTGTGCGTGTGTGTGCCATTGTCAACACAAATTTGTAATTATAAATGGTTTAAATTAAAAAAAAGGTAGGATGTCGCTCTGCTGTACAGTAGGTTACAAGTGGGTCACTGTAATGGATGGTGTTAAATTTTAATTCAATGATATAATATCAAATATATAATTGTATATAGGCTAGGTAATAAAAACCATCTACTGGACCAAAGTGCTTAATTCTGACCTACATCGTTCTTCCTTACAGTAAAATTTAATTCCATTTATAATTATTAGTTGGTATTGTTTTCAAACAAATGTTCCAATATTGCCGAATCTTAACACAACTCCATTGACACTGGAAATCCACAGAGTATGGACGCTATAGTTTGTTTATTTTTGTATACTATGTTTTCCACAATTTCGTATAATTATAATTGAACATTAGCTTTGTGTGTTTTGTGAACAAAAACTCGTTGCTAACGATAGGTAATTTTATTTAATTTTGATATTAAATTTTTTTAGTGAATTTTAACATAAATGATTTATTTAAATTTAATGGATAACACAATATATTTAATTTTTTTACATTATAGTCATCATTATTATCAATCATTACAATATTATTTATACTACTATATTTTTTATTTTTATTTAATAAAATTGATTTTAACAATCGAAATTTTTTGTTTTTCATTATCGATACAAAATGTAGAATAATTTATTGTTTATACTGGTGTTTCATCAGTGGTGTATTTAGGCCTACATAGTATGTCCAAGTTATGGGTCTCAGTGCAGGACCTTTATCATTATTCATTACAATAAAAACATTAAAAGTACTAAACATTTGTTTTTTATTTAAATTATATTTATATTGAAAATAATTTGATTTAAATAAAAATGCTTTAAATGCTTATAAAAAAAAATTGTGCCTATGTATTTTTAATATTTTTCAACTGCTATTAGAACGATATATCAGGAGCTGTATATTAAATTTTCACGTTTTTTTACCCAACAAATAAAATTTTATTGATATTTACAGAAAAAAAACTAATACAATTGAAAACTGACTATGTCCGTAAACAGCTCAAAAAGAGTCAAATTATTTTCAAAATGTTATCGTGTATAGAAAATACTAATATAAACATTCAGTAAGATTTTCAAGTATCTACAGTCATACGTTTTTTAATTACAACAAAATAAGAAAATCGTTACACGAGAAATCGAGTGAATCAAATGTTGTAAAAATATGAATTTCAAACACTCATAAAAATTTAATTTGACTTAATTGTAGACATTTTTTTTTTGATAAAGGTAGATAAACTTATGGATAATCTTGTATTACATTTTCAAATCTTAGATTTAAGAAAATTTTTTATGAATTTTCAACACAAAATAATTTGCTAATTTTCGTGATTTTTCCGTATTTTGTCAAGATTTGAACTTTAAATGCTTATAAATAAAAACTGCGACTAAGGATTTTTAATTTTTTTCATCTACCTTTGAAACAATAACCTAGGAGCCTTCTATTAAATTTTCAAACTTTTTTATTCAACAGATAAAATTTTATTGATATTTATAGGAAAAAAATGGAAACTGACAATGTCCGTAAACAGCTCAAAATAAGTCAAAATATTCGGAAAATGATATGGTGTATAGAAAATACTAATATAAACATTCAGTCAAAATTTCATGTACCTACGGTCATTTGTTTTAGAGTTGCACCAAAAACCAAAATCGATTTTCTCGAAAACAGTTTTTTTGTAAAAATTCCCGTTTTTCCTTAATTTTTCTTTTGTTTTTCACGGCGCTTTTGAAAACTACTGGTAAATTTTTACTTTTGACTTCCCAAAGTACCAACTATATTCACTTTGCTATCAGAAAAGTTACTATTGAAGAAATCAAGCACTTTTACTGTCCTAAAAGGTGATGACAGACACGAAAAAAAAAAAAAAATACATCATTGTAAAATCAATACATTCATCGCTTCGCACAGAATCTAAAATAAAACCACCTATATGGCTATAGCGTCATATCCTTATTATTGGCACTAGATAACTGATACTTTATATATTTTAGAATTTTCAACTATTAAACAAACATATATACCTACACATATTACATTATATATAGGCTATACGTATTATATTCAAAACCTAAAAAAAATATTTGTATAAAATGTCATGTTTTTGATGAGAATATTATGTTTTATTTAATCTTCCCAATTTTCTAACCGACACCTGAATTGAATAATTATTTCATATTTGACATGGGATATGACCTGAATCAACTAAATCCTGAACCAGTAAAATGTCAAAAAGTTTAATTTCGGCTTCTTCACATTATAAAATTTACTCGTGGTTTTCTTAATTTTCAAAATTTTTAATGCAATTTCAAATAAACACGTGACGTTTTTAATAAAATACTGACCAATTTTGGTTAACCTTGGTATTTTTCTCATGATAGCTATTCTAATAGGTATAATACATGTTACAATCAAATTTATAATAGTTTACGACTATCTTGATTCAAATATTTATTGATTTATCCAAAACAATATGTATTATTAAATAAAATAAAAAATGAAATAATAATTATATTATACCTACCTTGTTAACTTATATTTTTTACGATGTTGACACCAACTGCAGCCCATTTTCAAACAAAAGGCCTTAGTTTATGATGATCACTTTTTAGGTAACTAAGGTATATTATACCAACATTAAAATTAATTGTATACATTATCGACTAAATACCGTTGAACTCTGGATTTATGCCAAAAACGATTCGGTATAGAATTTCTGAAGACCCTGTTATAATAATATATGGAGAAAAAAATTGATGTACCTAAATTTATAAGTAGCCAGTAGGCTAAATTTTGCATGGTTTTTAAGTCACCAAAGTTTACTATTCCAATATAGTTCTTTAATCTATCTACATAAATGAGTTTTCTATTATCATAAATCATCAAACTTTCACATGGTTCTGACGTCTAGAGACAAATTAATTAAAAGCACGTAAGTATGTCGTCTTGTTATAACGGACCAACACTATATTAGGTTCTCCTAAATTAACAAGCCAAAATATGTACCTATTATTTGTAACTATCTGTTTTAGTATTAAAGTGTTTAATATATATATTTTGATTATTTCTATGAAGAAAAAAGTGGCTACAGAATAATAACTGTATATCTGTATTAGAACAGTTCAACAGTAGTACATATAATGATAATAAAAGTTATTTGTTAAATATAATATCTTACTACCTATATTATGATACATATATAGGTACTATTTTTACATTGATACATAGAATATATTATTATCTACGATTATTTCAGTAACCAATTAACAATGGTTAAAATAAAGAAAATATAATTCAACTGTCATCAGTTGGACATGTATAACGACTTCCGTGATAACCATAATGATCTTATATACATATAATTATTTTTTTTTTGTGCATAGTTAGATAAATCACAAGGTACCTACTAAAAAGTATAATATTGTATATATTATATAAATATTTACTCATTGACATAAACAATCAAATTTTTTTATACTGAGGTCAAAATTCGAAATTATCGTTAAATAAATTATCAAATTATCTTTGAAGAAGTAAAAATGACTTTGTTTAACTTAATTTGATTTTAAGTAGATAGCAAAAGAAAAACCAAGCTTATTTAATATTCGATTAAATTAATATTACAACGTTTGAAAATCTGTAGTAGCAGAAAAATATATGGTTGGAAATTAAATCATCATATTATCATCGATGGAAAACTTGTCTGAACGGATATATATATAAAAATCCATATAGTTGAAACCGGTTGTTTTTTATTTAAATACAATATTAACTGTAAGTATAGGTACCTATGTGAAAATGATATCAATATAGAATAAAATTAATTTCATAAACATATTTAGCGAATTACTAGGTACCTACTTGTATATAATATTTTGTTTGCATAATAATATAGCATTAAGAACAACAATTTTTTTAAGTGCACTTTTCATAAATATTATTCGGCTACATATTTTTCGAATTAAGTAGTGAATTAAATATTCTAAAATAAGTGTATTTACTTACATTTTAATCTGTACATTTACATATTTTTAGTCATCGATTTATTTCCACATCTACTGAATATTATGAGCATAAAATATACCGGCGTGACGTATAGACATTAGACAGTTTAACTGACAGTAGGTAGTTATGCTTTAAAAATTAAAAGTACACGTCGACCTATATGAAAATATTGATCCTTATAATGTAAAGAATATTGAAAGACGTAGAAGTCAGTAACTATGTATAGGTAAATAATATACAAAAATCCCAAAAAACTGTACAAATTTAAAATTCCTAAATTTATTAGGTCAAAATGTAATCCTTTATAAAATTTATTAATATGTGATAATATGTAGTATGTATGATTTAATACCTTACTGAGCAAAAAAGTGTATACTTTAGTGTATAAAATGGTATATGTGTAATACAGATTGTGTATGCTATTGTTATTTAAATTTAATAATAATAATAATAATTGATTTCTGAGAAATATAATATAAACGACAAAAACAGGTACAGTTTTAACTGAGACAACATAACATATAATAACACACAATACCAATTACTTTTTATTTGTTCATACAAATATACAATGTGCTTACAAAAATAAAATACCTAACCTATGAATCGTTTAGCATTAGTAAACGTTACTATTTTATAACAATCATATGTTAATTAAAGTTTACATTATTTTGATCGGTAAAGTATTAAATCATACAGTGACGTACGCAGGATTTTTCAATGGGGGGGGGGCTTGAAAATTAGTTACAATTTTTTTTTTGTTTTGTCCAGTCTAATAATTTCAGACGTTTAATCGAGGTATTTTAAAATGTTTGTAACTTTTCAACTTTTCTGGTAAAAAAAAATGCTCTGATCTAAGCTTCAATACCCAATGTATGTTTTTGGAAGCAAATTGGATCTAGTTGGAACTTTTAGCCGGTCGGAATTGAAAATGCTCAGTGCTTTTTAAAATAATTGGAGAAAAAAAATGAATATTATTTTATCAAAATTGGTTGGTAACCAGCTTGGTTACACCATCCTCACTTGGATTGTGTTTGATTAGTTTAAATTTTTTTTCTATAAATGTCAATAAAAAATTATTTATCCGGTCAAAAAGCTTAAAAATGTAATACGTAAGTTTTTATTATAGGTAAAATATTAACGATACATATAGGCATCATGGTTATTTTTTATAAGCATTTAAAGTTCAAAATTTCGTCAAAACCACAGTTAATTAATAATTTGTATGGCTAGACAATTTAATACAAGGTCTTTCATAAAAATAGTTCATATTTTACCGAAAAATTACAGATAATTTTAGGAAAATTGGTATGCAAAAACAATGTTTTTTCAAAAATGAATTCATTCTGGTCAGATGTATATGAAATTTACGTCTTGCTTACTATAGTTAACATTTGAAACTTGGTAAATATTTTTTTTTAAAGTAATATTATACGGCAGTGGTGGGGGGGCTTCAGCCCGTTATCCCTCCCCCCTGCGGACGCCACTGAAATAATACACACCTACCACATATTACATATTGTTTTTTATAAATGGTTACATTTTAATCGAATACATTTAGGAATTTCAAATTCGTACAGTTTGTTGGGATTTTTGGGAATCCTATTATAGGTATAGGAAAAAGATTAGAAGAATAAGATTTGGTGTGTTGCGAATTATACGTCTACAATCTACATAACACTCATGTGTGTGTATATAATATATATATATATTATGCACCTGTAACTAAAAATCGAATAAGACTAAAACCGGATTCAAAATGATCGATTTTGCGGTTTTCAATGTAGCTGATAACAATTTTATGTGCTTGTAGAGTTATACCACATAATTACAATAAATAATATGGTGTTAAGCATAAGTGATACTCTTATAAGTGTATTATACATATTATACGTATTATAATAGGTAGATAATATATTCTAAACGTTAGGGCTTGGGATTGAATATGAATTCAAAGCAAATATTATGAAACACTCTATGACAACCTCGGTGGTTTTAATCCAACTGAAGGAATTTAAAGAAAAATAACGCATTTTTCTAATATTACTGCTTTTATCTTAATCACTCTTCTCTAAAGCCTCCTGTCAGTTATTTATTATTTGCATAATATATAAAATTTCATTTTAATCGATATGATATTTGAATATTTTTCGGAACGCTAAATAAAATATGCGTGATCGCCGCACGCCATCGGAAAAAAATAAAAACTTGAAAAAATTACTAGAGTAAAAATATTGGTATTTTTTTTTTGGTAAGAATTGTGCATATTTTTATGTTTTGATATGTATTATTGATTATATGTAGAAAAATGTATTTATTTATTTTTTCATACACATAAATCATAAATGCTATTTACAATAACCTATACAAATTGTAATCGTGCGCTCTGGGGTAAAACGGTCGGCTGGTATCAGCCTCGTCCGAGCACTTATCGTTGTTCCCGTACCCATTGACCGGGGGCTGTTCGCCGGGTAACGGGTCGCGGAACGAGCCGGGTGGCCGGTAACTGACTGTGTACACGGTGCGGCCGTTTACCGGCTCTTCCGACCGGCAGTACGCGACCAGCGACCGTGGACGGGACAACGCCAGCGGGCCCCACTGCTGGTAGCTCGAACTGGTTTCCGTCTCTTTGGCCATCAGCAAGTTTGGACCCTGCGACCAGGTGGCGGTGCACGGCCGTGCCAGTGGCCGTCGTCCGTTCGTACACGGGATCCCGAACGCGTCGGCTGTGGTGGTCTTGCCCGTCATTGCGCACGCGCCGCTGCCGCAATTGGTGCCTATGGTTTCCGCCGGCCCGGTGGCCCGCTGCCGTTCGTCCTCAGGCAGACACTTGGTCACGAAGTCATGTCGCTGCGACGTCACGTTCTGCATGCGTTCCTGCGAGCCACCCACGAGCTCGTGATCACACTGCACCGCGGGCAGCGTCCGGTCCACGCACGGCCACTCGCGAAAACTGGCCCGGTGCACGGTCATTCGGTTGAACTGTTCGCTACAACTGTCCTGACTGGGCCAAAGGCCCTCCATCCTCGCCTCTGTGGGCCTGCCGCTCTTGAGCTGCGGTCCGTGCCGTTTGTACGATTGACTGAAGCGTGGATACGTAGTTAGTCGTACGTAGTGGGCACGCCACTGATAGTCGTATACCATATTAAATTATTTAATCCATACTTCATAGCAGTTTTTAATTTTTGTTAAATGTTTGAAATTAAATTGAATGAATTATAAAAACAACTAAGAGAAAATATGGTACCCAAAGCTCGCTTTGAATTTGACTCTTATATAATATTATAAGTATTATACTAACCCTATTCATTACTTAATAATGTTTATCGGATCATACCTGTAAGTAGATCTTCCCCAACCATCCACAACCGTACCGGGACATATTTTTGTGAGGGGCTTGTAAATCTGCCGCTTCTTTGGCTGTTGGTAAATTTGCATATTTTTTGAACCCTCGTGTGACAATTATTTAAATTAAATGCGAATAAGAAATTTCAAACTCGTTAAAATAATAATATCTTTTTGTGAATACTATTGAAATGAAAACGCAAACTAGAATCTTTAAAATTGATAAATTAATATCAAATATTGCTGTACTATTATTTACTTCGGTCGGCTATGACAACGATGCAACCGGATATCATATGTATTTCATTATTAAAATAATATTATACTTGCTTATACCTACACCATTGTAATAATTTTTTATACATAATATAAATGATTGTACTACGTTTGTTAGTCTCCGCTAGTCCGCTAATCGCCGAAACCACTTATCCAATCGGCACAATATTTTGCAGTTTGCACTGCATATATTCCTTGAGATTCGTAAAGTGTTTAAAGCTTCGACCTATATAGTTTGGCTATTAGGTGGCCAACACAAAAATTTTGTTTTGAATCACGAAAATCGAATATCTTTCTGTTCATAGTGGATTCTGCCTAATGTGGACACCGTTAATATAGGCATCCGCGTAATATGAGCAAAGTAGTCTGGTCCCAATTCCAATGTATACTAACTAACTAATTTTGGTTTATATGGGCAACCGCTTAGTATGGGCAAATGAGTTTGATTCCAACGTGTCCACATTAAGTGAAATTCGCTGTATATTGTTACCAGTAGCTACAGTAATAACTAATAAAATATACTTTTATATCTATTTATATATATAAAATAAGAAGTCTAGATGGCTGATTCATAATCAACTCACAGCCTAAACTATGATAGCTAGTGACTTGAAATTTGCAGGGTATGTTTGTATTATAGTTTAGGCCATTATTTCTTAACCCATGGGCCGCGAGAAATGTGGTATTGGGCTGTGGACGCTGGTCGAGGGTTTATGCAAAGGGTAGGTAAATTTTAATTGGCATCAACATCGTGATTTTTATACGATTTTTACACATCTATATTTCAGGTTACATTAGGTAATTTTGAATTAATAATAATTAATAACCCCATATTATATTCGTCATATGAGTACTTATATGTGTTTATTTGTGTGTGTTTATATTTTATATTTTATTAGCTGAATTACCCTGCAGCTTCACCCGAGTGTAAAATATTTGTGTATCACCATACACCTCCCCATTCCCGTCAATAATATCTTGCCAAAAAATATCTTAGACTTATGAGATTAATATAATATAACAGGTATCATGAAAATTGCAAGCCTCAAGCTATCATTATTTCAGGATCAGTCAGTTAGTCAGGACACATTCGAATATATTATATTATATGGCCATCCCACCGGCGTTGCCCGTGAGAGACGCTTGTGATTATGCGATCAATATATTGTCAGGTAGGCAATCCACCTGTTAAGTGCGCACCGAGATGCGTACTTAATTACAAATGTTTAATTAACTCGTTGTTTATGATGTGCATGTGTAAGTTCCCGAGACAATGGTCGAAAAGTTAGCATTAGGAACACCATTTTTACTAAATTATATGATTTTGACCAAATATAATATACAGGTATAAAATTATATTCAATTATAACCAATAGCAATCTTACAATAAGCAACTGTTGTATTTATGCCTTTCAGATTTTCTGCTTTTTCGGTGTATTGTCCTAAAATTTTTGTTCATACTAACCTTATCCTGACAATTTCAATCACAACAAAACAAGAATCAGCCAAATCAGTCTCGTAGTTCTTGAGATTAGCCGTTTCAAAGTATATATACGTATAAAAGTAGTTTCACATTTATTTAGTTAGAAGAAGATACCTGTATATTAAGTATAAGTGTCAAGTGGTCCTCAACATTTTTTTTACATATAATTGGTGGTAGTTTGTACAACTTTAAAGAGGTGGTCAAACAGGGATCTTAAGGTTCACGATGGAAATTGAAAATTGTTTTTTGTTTATAAATGGTTACCATGGTTGCAGATTATAATAATAAATATTACAAATTAGTATTATTTTTAATTTGTATATAAATGATTAGTAATTAATGTAGACTTGTAGTGATAATTTTGCTGTATATTTATCTGTTTAAAATCTTAGTGTTTGACAAAATCCAATTTCAACAAAACCACATTCAAAAATATGTCAAACACTAAATCCAATTCCCGACAGGTGGTTGCTCATCTCGGTCGAATTATTTAACAAAGTCGGTACACGGTACACCGAAACCGATTTGCCTGTGGACTAGGTACAACTATAACCGATATACACCTATTTATAACGCCGTATTTTATATTTATTAATTTTTACCCCTCGAAGTCTGTTACTATTTATATACAGCTTTTTTATTTTATTTATTTTGTCAGTGAATATTTTCTTATTAATTGATGATTTTAATTGTTAGAAACTTATAGAACTAAACTAATTCATTTAAATCATCTAGCAGCCTCTAATTATGTACAACCGGTGACCATTATCTATAATTATCATTATTATCTTAGAGTAAAGTTCCTCTGAGAACCATTGCCTCTCTGATATTAATAGTAATAATCAATAATATATTATGCTAATAATAATTGTGAACTCATGCTCCTCCCCCCCACACGAACTGTTCTGTAGGGCCCATTATCTTTTCGAAGAAATAAACAATACATTAAGTACTTAAATTTACACTCAAATTTAAATGATAACTCCCCCCCCCCCCAAGTCTGAAATGTGAATAAAGGAAGTTTTATAATTTCTATACTAGTATTAAAATATACCTATATAATATGTTCATAGTATATCAAAATATACCTATTCATATTCATTATTGGTAAATTAAATTATTATCCTAAGAGTGATTATCACTTATTCTTATGCTTATTGAAATTTTTCTTAAAATTAACTTAACTTAATTGATGTAAGTAAATATTTAAAACGTCTATTAATTAAAATAAAAAATAGTTAACTTAGCTTTATTGAGTTAATAAATGTTATTGACTTGTCCAGCTTTGCAAATACAAACCACTAGGTATACAATGCTACAAATATAGCGAAAATAATTATATATAAATTAACGTAGGTACATAATTATAATTTAATAATAATTAAATGTGATAGGTACACATTATAGTGTTGGTATACATAAAAAAAAATGTATAAACATTTTAATTTTTACTAAGTTACAAATTACCATCGAGACGACCAAAAATATATTTTTAAGTCGCATTAAATTGGATTCCAATTTCTATTTTTTTACATTAACTTCTTTTACTGCGCAATTACGTAAATAAAACACTACACGTGTGTAAATCCAATAGGTTTAACATATAATATTATAACAAAGATTATAAATTTATAAACTAGTATTATATACAAAGAATATACTCGTCACATGCAGTAGTATAAACGTACCTAGTTGTACCGATATCAATAAAAACCTTAGGCCGTCGGCGAATCATTATGTCTATAATAATATCTATAATATTATATGTAGGTATAATATAGGTACCTGCTGTCTCAAACTATATCCAAGCCCGAATTGTAAAGGATTTAACTATCATAATAAATACCTGTTGTTTCAAATGGGTTCGCGGTCAAGGCCGGGTTGCTGCTTATGTTCTATGCCTACGTAATAATAATCGACAATACACAAATGTAAAAATATATTACCTATTTAATTGTTTTAGGTTCTTTGTACATTGTACACACGTATCCGTAAATCACTTATTTTCCGTCTTATTTATTATACGTAGAAGTGTACAAATTACAGATGTACCACAGAAAAAACGATTATACGAATTAGATAAATTACAGTAACGACGTAACGCTGAAAGGTTTCTTTCAAAATTTAAATAAAGTTAACTGTATAGTGTACACCTATTTAATATACATGCATTAATTGTGTACCTAGTTGAATCGAAATTATGAAAACACGATGCATATATATATATAATATTATAAATATAGTGATGATATTGTGCTCGCTTGATTTGCAGCAACATTAGCCGATGATTTTGATGTATTTTTACGAGCCCCACGCGTAGGTATATCATTATACAATATTTTCATAATCCCGTAATTTATAACCCACGAATAAAATAATTGCGAATGTTCGAAGTATTGAGTTTGAAGTATTAAATTTGAATAGAAAATAAATAAAAATTATTTACTTTATTTGCTATAAATTATTTATTATAGTCGGTGCGTGTATTATTATAACAAAACATTATGTAGATTTAAAATACGTTTGTGCAGACAATATTCATAACCACCATAGGTACCTGTATTAAAATAACAGTACATTTTTTTATCAGAAAAATATACAATCCGTAGATAAAAAAATCGTATACAATAACTGTAACTGCGCATTGTATAAATAATATATAACAAGCGACTAAACGAATAGACATTTAGCATCGAAATATATATATGGTCTTCGAGTGGCTGTCGTGTACCTTTTATAAAACGTGCGAATAGAGTTTTTATAACGGTGTATATTACATATTCTATAACCAGTATTTTTAATGAATTTAAATTGAAAAGCATTATTGACTCCGATTTGTCACCGGGAATCTTATGGTTATATTATTATACGCAGACATAATATATTTCCAGAAAATATAGTTTCGTGCGTTATACATATAAATTCGCTACCTGCTATCTAAACTCGTTTTCCGATCTGTCCACGCATTTAAATAATATACTATCTGCAGTCTATCTAGGTAGGTATATTATATATTATACAATTTTTGCTGGTAATGAAATGAAAAGAATATTAACGACAGTAGTTTTGGAATAGTTTTCATATTATTTGTTGCTTTATTAATTCAAGATTTTAAATTTTTATTACGTAATTGGATTTCCCGACCCAACAATAATGACAATTAATAGGTATTAAATACAGTTAATATTATAAATATAATAATTTTGTATTCATTATAATTAGGTTCTCAAATAGGTATATCGAGGTAAAATATTTCTAAATCTAAAAAATATAGAGGTACAATATTATACTTTAATAATGGTTTTTATATTGATACATAATTTAAGTGAAGTATTTATTTGTTAATGTTCAAATAATGAACATTTTATCTTTTTTAATCGACTAAATATGAATAACTGTATTCTGCACATGAAACATGGTACAGTAATTATTTTTTTTAACATATTAATAATTAATATGAAATAATTATTCCGTTTATAAAACTTTGATAAACATGAATTTGAAATTCCACGTGCGAGACTCTTAACTTAAAGAGATCTAGTTAAAGTAGATATCTGGACCAGTTACATTGCAATCTACTAGAGGCGATGGATTTTCCAGAGGAGTTTTCGAGGCGAACACCGAACTAGCCGTATAGCAAGTTCAGGATTATCGTGATAGTGAGGTTTGTTGCTATCTGTCAATTTTGACATTTCGGTAATCGTATTTAGTCTGATGTCGGATTTAGTGATACATTTGCGACCCACCAATAGGAACCTTTATGAATAATCTGCACAGTGCACAGGCGTATAGTCATAACCATAGTAAAAGGAATAAGAAGTATGCTCAATGATAAGACTGCGCATATTTTTTTAAGGGGCAATGTATAATTTATATAGGCAACCAACAATAAACACAAGGCGACGTCACGAGTAAACATTTAAATTTTAATCTCATGCAATACAGTATGCACAAAAACACAAGGAGATGCACATGCGCGAACTAGGACGAAAACACGGTTCTTATTTCTTATACTATGGTCATAACTTTATTAAGGTAATAAGGATTAAAAGTTATAAAGTATATAATAACCATATTATATATTATACTAGCTGTCCCTCCCGGCGTTGCCCGGGCATAAGTCACCTTTGTTACTTTCGTTAATGTAAATTTACAAACTGTATATGACTCAAACTTTGTTCAAAGCCTTATTCAATACTCGGTGTATGATGTTCTAGATTTATCTTAACTTTTCTGTTGCCCGGAATAAAAATTCTTATTCGCAGCAGCATATCTTGAATATATAATTACCCGAGAGACACGCTTGTACCTATGTATTGTATGCGTGAGACACGTAGTATGTTTTCAGGTAGGCAATCCACCTGCGGTGGATTGCAGACTCCTCGAAGTGCGTACGTAATTACGAATGTTTTATTAACACGTTAATATTACAATGTGCAAGAGTCGAAAAATTAGTCTTGGGAATACCGTTTTTACTAAGCTATATAGCAACAGGTCTAAAATTATATTCATTATTCAATCATGACCAATTGCAACCTTACAATAAACAAAAATATATTATTATTATTTAGTTTCTGTTCTTACTGGACAGAACTGCATCCAAGTTTCCTACTTTTCCAGTGAATTTTCATAAAATTATCTTAAAGAGTTGAGAACCTTAATATAATATGGTTATTATACTTTATAACTTTTAATCCTTATATTATATTATATTAGATTTAAAAATATATTGTACCTATACATATAATATTGTTTATTTGATTAAAAATACTTTTAAATAAATTCCTCAAACTTTTTACTGTTTATAGTTTTATACCAGCAAAGAGTAATTTGTATTTATTGTATCTGTCATGTTATGCAATTATATAAACCTCAAAGGATCAAACCTATTCGAATGATTTAAACATTGAATAGGTACCTGGTACCTAAACAGTTAATTAATTGTATACACTATATGGCGTATGATATAATATTATGTACTTTTCGTTATCGCTTATCGGTTATCAAAACAGATAATAATATGATTATTTTCAATGAATGTTGTGCGTATTTTATAACCTGTTTCCTTAACATGTAAATAGATACATTCAATAATGTCATAAATCAAAACAAGAAAATATAACTCGTTATCATAAAGCTTAAAACACTTTTTTAAATTTAAATATCATGAATTCGTGATACAGTTGAAACTGCAGTCATCGCCCCCCAATTTCATACAAGATGTTGTATATTTAGAATAGTAGAGATTATAAATGATACCTACCGTAAATAAACCACAGAATAGCAGTGTGACGCCTTCTTGGACTTAAGTTAGTAAATCTTTCATTATTATTTTCTTCCGTTGCCGTGTTTGGCATATGCACGCAATTGGAATAACATTTGGCCTACCAAACTCGGCGCCCGGCGGCATATCTTATGATTACGACATACGTATAAAATAAAAGGTGGAATTTTAAAAACAAAAATGCAATTATAGATACCTATAGAATAAATTAGATGTGTATTGTGTACAGTATGTCAGTGTACACCTACTTAATGTTTGTAATCTGTAGAACTTTTGTAATTTATTATAAAAAAACCGCAACGATAGTAATATTTTGTGAACTTCCGACAGTCTGATTTGTGGCTTAAAAACAGCTAACTCAAAATTGTTTTTACATCCAATATGACGTGTTACGTGTATTAAAGGTTATAGGTACTAATGCATTATCATATTACTCAGGGCTGGATTTGACGGAAGTATTCAGGGCAAATGCTTCGTTAACATGTTAATAAATATGCATTTGGAAGACCCCACAAAATTACTAAGATATTTTTTTACCAATAGAATTCAAAAATTATTTAAAATATTCTAATGTATTACGATTGTAACGTAATTAATAGAAAGAAACTACTCAGTTTATTTATTTTTTGTAAATAATCAATGTGAAATGTTGTATTGTAGCACAAGTAAAATTTTAGAGGATAAGGAAGAACAATATGTATTAAATTCAAAGATTAAAAAAATTTTAAACCTACAGGCTCATTAAAATTCTATACCTACCAGTGATATTATATTTTATTAAATCAATTAAATTTTTAATAGTTTAGAGTATGTTTGATTTTGTGGTATTGAATATTTTAATTTATAATATTATACCTATCATCATTATTCATCCTTAATCAATACAATCACATAAAACTTACAACTTATTATTTATTAATATGTAAAAAATGTTAACATATTAATATGTCATATACTATATTTTATGTATAAATTAATAATTATATAGGTATTTAAACTATAACGTCTATAAGTATAATTAATTCAAAATTATCCCGTACTGACTACTGTCTAAAGACAAATAGGTTTTTTAATTTTGGAAAATTCTAAATCATAATTGAATTAGTGAAAATCAATGGTATTTTAAAATTTGGAACTGTCAATCTACAGTTATTCATATTGCAATCATAAAAAATAATAATTTTAATAAAATATGATTACAAATTATAATACCAGCCTTGGATGCCAATAATAGTAGTACCAAAGTAATAATATTCATAATTTAATTTTTTTTTAATTTTAGTTATCACTGTTATTATCACAAACAAATGTTTTATAAATTTAAAAACGTACCTATATCGGAGTACACAACAGTACACGATACACATATATAATAATTTTTCATATTTAAATATTTCAATTTCAAATAAATCTTAAAAAATAATAATGTTGACTTTTCAACTCATGGGAAAATGTCCGATGTGAATCTGTTGTGCATTCAAATGGGGTTTGGCTTTTATAATTGTTTAACATAGCTTATCATAGCGATATTATCATTTTTATTCTCTCAGTAAAATGTCTTCGTTGCATGCATATTGCAATTTAGTGCATCAAAGAAACGGCTGCATTTATAATTATATTCCATTCACCATAGTCATCATTCATATATTCACTATCAACCATCTAATAATCTAAATATGAATGCATATTATTATATACCTACTTTGTATATATATTATATTTAGTTACTATATTGCATTTGCGGTATATACAAACGACAAACCGTATATAATTCGTCCTCAACCGAATTAAACGTTTTACTAGCGATGGTTTTAGCGAGTTTTGAAATATTTAATTAAGGCACCTAATGGTTTAACGTAATAAAAAATATTTATTTAATTATTTAAACATTGAATATAATATCATATAAACCTCGGTTATACTATAAAAATTTTTTTATCAAGTGATAGTAAATATTATAATACATTAAAAAAGAACGGAATTTGAATAATGGAGTAATTTTGATGACACACATTTTACGCAATATACAAAGTTTCAACGTACATATTATTATAATACATTGCGCATATACGCAATCAATTCCGTTTGAAAAGTAATAATTGTAGTAAATAAATAAAATTTGACATAAAAATTGTCTCTTGGGATTATCCTACGGAAAGAAGTTAACGTCAATATTATAATGGTGCTCATGTGGCCATACGTATCTATACCCTATATGGCTATATTTAGATACTGTCTAGATGTTATATTATTATTATATTGACCAAACTAGTTTCCGGAATTGCAGCAATGACGTAATAAACAATAAATTATTTCATAAGCCTTTGTACGGCGGAAATATAATACAATATAATACAATTAATGTATACGACGATGAGTAATTTTTTTCTTTCTTTTCTCTGTGGCCCCGGCTGGTCCGAACTATGCGCTTGTATATATTTTTATAGCTGCGAATGTGGTCAGCAAACGGACCGACAGCGTAGTGGTATAGTGTTGTGCGGTGATTTATAAAAGCAAAAAAAAAAACCACAGGTGTATAGGTACTCCGGGTACTCGAGACGCGCGAGTCTAAAAATAACAATGCCTGTGTGTAATAATATATTCATAAAAACGTATGAAAACGTCTGAGAAAAATGATCAAGAAAACGTACACCTAAATGTGTGTGTGTGTGTGTATGATAAACGCGTAAACCGCGGACGGGGTAAACGACTGCGGCTCACACGTAGGCGAGTATTGTAGGTAATATATAATAACACGACGACGACGATTTGTAGTAGGTAATACGTGTATTAGGTATCCGCGTGTAAGTATATAAATTATAATAATGTGAAGTATACAATAGACCTACCCCAGCGAAGCGATTTAACGCGTACTCGATCAAAATAAATAATAATAATATGATATGTCTGAACCGCGGGAACTCGGAAAATACCGTATTGTCGCTGTAACGAGCTCCGGGCGCGGGCGGCGGGGACGAGCGGCGTAAAGTCACAAGAAACGACACTGGGTGATTTTTTTTGTCATTAACCACTCGTTATTTCGAAAACTATTATGGCTTGTGAAAAAATTTTTTTACCTAATTGTGAGTAATGAAAAAACAAAAATGTACAGCGGTTTATGAGTTATAGGTGTTTAAAGTTTAGATGGGCGGACCGGAACGACACTTACGCCGAAAAGATGGTCCGCTACTCCGCTCATCAAGTAAAAACTTGGATGACTATGAAAATAGTAAAATATATATTTTTTAGAAAAAATGTTTACTTTTAAATTGGTTTTTGGAGTTTTTTGTTGTTGTTAATATTTTGTTTTATTTTCGTTATAATATATTTATTTAATTATAGTTGTGTCGCAACAGACCTGAGATGTTATATTTTGTTTTATAAAATGTGTTATATCTTATGTTTATGGACATTTGATGTGATTGACCGTAAGCACTTTAGCGAAATCATCGTCGCGTATGTTGGGGAGCAGGTTCTCATAATAATATTATTCATTATATCCGACTAGGTAGTCGTATAATAGAATCGGCGTCTAAACGTGACGTATTTAGCACACGAACGTACGCGATTATATGGATACAAGACAATATAATATATTATTATCATCATATACATCGATAGGTACACACGAAAATCGACGTTATACGCGTGTACTACACAACCTATATAGTTATTATATTATGTATGTATATGGCGCCGTTTTGGAGGGCGACACACTCGCGGGACGACGACGGACACGCAGATCGGGTCGTACGCGCGTATTATATTTTATATGTTATTATTATTATTATTATTATTATTACTATCGGATTTAATGACCGGAGCGCGACAGAAATATTAACGACCCCGCCGCGACGACGTCCCGGACGCAAATGACACTAATAACGGCTCGACGAGTTTCAGCGCAGCTATTAGAGTTAGCTGAATAATAGGTTAATTCGTCGAGCTCACCCTCAATTTCTTAAATCGAAATTTGAAGAAATATACATTATTAAAGAATAATAAGGGCATGCTTTGTGTATCATCCTGTATGTAGTAGATATGAGGTCAGAGGCATATACATTTGTACACGCAGATATACTATTTAATATAAAATGTAATATTATGTATTTATGTATACCAAGTCTGTGTTTGCTTGATTTTAAGTTTTAAGTAGTTTTAAACAGAAAAAGTGTTATTAAATTCATTTAAACTATAAATAAAAACAATAACGTTTGATAAATAACAATAAATTTGCATATCCAAAATCAAAATTTGCAATCTCATAAATCTAAAACCTCAGACATGCAATAAAAAAATAATAAACGATAAATCGTGTGTCGTGTCGATAAAATGTTTTCATAGGACATAATAAGCTAAAACATTATCTGCAATATACAGACATAGATTCTTCTATATACGACCAAAATTATAAGTGCGGCGCGCATATTACTATAACCTGTAGGACTGGAAGATTGATGCTCTAAAAAAGAAAAACGAAGAAAATGCCCTACAAAAATACATTAATGTCCTGAAAAAATAAAACAATGCACTCATAATGAAGTGCATCAAACAAATTGTAATTATTTTAATTTTGACATAAATATTATAGGAGGTACCTGTGCACAAAATCTTAAAAATGTCACACGTATTGTTCATGGCAAAAATATATCATTTTAATTATTTGTTATGTTAATTTGATGATTAATTGATTTGATGATGCTGAGTTTGATTTAGTAGTATTCTGTGATGACCTAACCTAACCCATGTTATTGGTTTGTTTGGAATTTCAAATGCAAGAGTAGATAAATTGTAATTGTTTGCACGTCGCAAAATATGATACCTATATATAGAATCCCGTTAGAATCTTGAAATATTTAATTTTAAATTTAAATGTAGTTATAAAATGCATTGAAAAACAAAAAAAAGTTATAAAATTCCCGTAAAAAATAAAATTAAAAAAAAACTGCAAAATAAATGCAGCAGATATTATAGGATGTATCCGTGGACGCAAGAGATGAATCAAATTCGTACCAAAACGAACTTCATAATAATTTGTTATACGCGGCTACCATAAGAAAAATCAAAATCAAAAGTGCATTGATATCCCATCATAACAGCTAATTAAATACCACAATAATATGATTTATAATAAAATATTTTCTATCTATATCTATATAATCAATATACAATTAATGATTCTTTGCACTCTAAATACCTACTACTGAAGATACCTAATCCACAGAAACTACTGGACTATTTTCAGTAAAAGTTAAATCAATAGATTCCCTTAAACTTTAAAGGTGTTAACAGCTTATTTTTCAATCCAAATATCGTATGAGTTGCCATTAGGTGGCTCACACATGAATTCAGATTTGGCTAATGAACATTGAATATATATTTAAGATTCTGAGTGGAACGATGAATGTATTGATTTTACAATGATGTGTGTTTTTTTTTATTTTTTATTTTTATTTTTGTGTCTATCATCACCTTTTAGGACAGTAAAAATTTTCCAGTAGTTTTCAAAAGCACCGAGAAAAACAAAAGAAAAATTAAGGAAAAACTGGAATTCTTACGTAAAATCTGTTTTCGAGAAAATCGATTTTGGTTTTTGGTGTGACTCTAAAACAAATGAACGTATATACATGACATTTTCACTGGTTGTTTTTATTTGCATTTTCTATACACGATAAAATTTTGAAAATATTTTGGTTTGTTTTGAGCTGTTTGCGGACATTGACAGTTTTCAATTTTTTTAGGTTTTTTTTTCTATAAATATCAATAAAATTTTATTTGTTGGATAAAAATGCGTGAAAATTTAATGCAAGGATTCTGATATATTATTACAATAGCAGTTGAAAAATATTAAAAAGGCACAATTTTTTTTATAAGCATTTAAAGTTCAAATTTTGACAAAATTTATCAAATTTAAAATTTAATAATTATTTTGTAGTTAAAAATGTATAAAATGTCAACTGACTGACTGTTTTCGCTCAGAATCGTTTTTCTTATACAATGATATTATATCATTGTATTCAAATTTAATACCATCCATTACAGTGACCCACTTGTAACCTATTGTACAGCAGAGCGACATCCACTTACTTACCTTTTGTTTATTTGAATTGTATAACTGTCATAGGTTACAATGTACAGATTATAATATTACTATTATAATTATTGGAAATATGAGATGTAATATTCTTACAAATACATTTAAAAAAAAACAAATCTTCAAATAAAATACTTATATGAACACAATAATTATTACAATGATTACTTTTATGATTTGCATTCTTAATTATGGACTTTTTTATGTAAGCGCATATATTTAGACGAATGCATATCTTAACGTCTCTAGTTTTTTGTATTTACATCAATAAGATGTCCAGAATTAAGAAGTATAAAATCATAAAATTAATCATCGTGATTGTATCTGTATTATACAGAGTAATTTTTTAAGCATGCTCACCCAATTTTTATGTTTAAATTATGCATATACTAAAATTATGAATTTTGGAATTTTTAAGAGTAGTATATTATAGTTGAAGACAATATTTTTGAATAATTGGATTATTTACAAAAATGAAGGAGTATTCTGTAGCACATGGTAGCGGTATCAACTTTTTTTTTTCAAATGAAAATCTACATGTTGTACCTAATGTATATAATGAATCAGAAGATTTTTTTAAAGTTTGCAGATGTTTTGTAAATTGTAAAAGAAATAATTTGAACGAAAAGTTCTGAGTTATTCTTTTTTACTCTAAGGGATGTATATTTCAACTGAAGCAAAACGGAAAACGATAGAAAGATAGATTAATTTAAGCCTGACAAAGGCGGGTAATACAGCTATAGTGTTATAATATCATCGAGTATAATATTATTACAAATACTGTGGTGGTATTATAAAACACGATTACGCACTTTTTACCTTATTTTACTTGCAACTTGCAGCTTGCAAAAAAAACACAACACGACTGCTCACAACAAATATCGTTATAGGCCATATGGAAGTTATTCACTACTTAATATTATAATACTTAAATATTATAGCTACATATTATAATACTTAATATTATATTTTATATACATTTCATTGTAGCCTATAGGTGTATTGAAATACTAAACTGTTACTATCTAAATACTAACCATATAACTATAGTATAATTCATATTATAATAATTTAACACAACGATATATACATATTTTTGGGCGCAGTCGTATATGCACTGAATACTGCAGCTGCATCTGAGACGGCCACGGGAAACGCTTGATATCGGAACATGCCATCTCCGCGTCGTTTTTGTAATACAGGGAAACCTACCTGCCTGCGTATAATATTATAAAATATACGCGCAAAATGCCTCCGCCCCGGTCAGCGCTGTCACGTAATTAGTACGCGCGCGGGGACGGCGCGCGGCGGCGGGAGAGACGGTGCCAAACGTCGCGCGGCCGACAAGGTTTAGGTCACGGCCCGCGTGCAGGAGGGGCGGATGGATTCGCCGCCGCCGTGCGATATAAATATAAAAACGCATCCGCGACCGTGACACTGGACCACGTCGAATCGAATCGGCCGGTGTACACATCACACACACATACACACGAGTCGTCCAAGCCGCAAAACGTTTCGCCAAACACACGACGCGCACCAGACGGACCGACCGACCGACAGACAGACGGACGAACAGACGGACGACAGCTCGTCCCGTAAACGCACACATTTGAGCCACATCATACACTGGTTTACCGCGGCAGCTTCGAAATGATTGCCGGCCACCGACTGTGCCTGTTGACGTTCGTCGTCCTCCTGGCGGCCACGCAGACCCTGCAGGCCGCCGCCCCGAAGCCCGACAGAGGACTGGTCAGGTTCACCGACGACCAGCACATCCCTGTCCGGCCGAAAACCGTCGCCGACCCGGCCAAGCCGAAGTCCTCATCACCAACCAAGTCAAAAAAGCCGTCGGCACCCGCGCAAGTGGACGCCAAGAAAAAGACTCCCGTCAAGCCTTCCGTCGCCGCCGCGGCCGCTGCTGTCAAGAGTGAGTATACAATATGTTAATATGATATTATTAGTATTAAAATTATGAAAATAATATGCTAATAATTATTTTATTACATATTATTGTTATTATAATTTTTGCAACCCTACATTATGAAAATATAAGACACGTCAACGTGTTATGACGTGTACCTTACTGTCTGTATAAAAACTATTGATTTTGCGGTTTATCGATTATAATTGAAAAATAATAGTTGAATAGGTAACCGATGAAAATTTGTGTTGATAATATTCCCGTGTGCCAAGTCTAAACGAGTAATGTTTTTGTTTGCGATTCATACTTTTTCTTGTATTTAGGTATACATATATTATTATTAAGTTTCTTTTTCCATCATAGGTTATTGAATATTTTTAAATTGATTTGTTGAAATAATCAAAATATCCCGCGGAATATCGGGACGCTATTTACGTAGACACGTTTCAAAAATACCCAGGCGTCGATTTAAGTGGTATTATATGACAGTGACATTTTTTGGGGGACGCAATAGCCTATTGACCAAATTCCGAACTTGTTTGTTGCGAATCCATCAACCAAAGAGATTTTTCCCCGTTTGAAACGCTCATCTCCGCTTTCCAGCGAAAAACAATCGATATTCCAAGACTTATTATTCTACAATATAATAATTAATAATATACGTTTACATCAGTTTTTAAGTAATATTAGTAAAGGCTAGCTGATAAACTCTAAGATCTACAGTAATCGACGTGTTGTTTACTTCGTAATTTGTTCGTATATTTCTTAAAACTGCCTCCAAATAGAGACGATATGAACCGCGTGTTTATGATATTAATGGTCTGTATTTAACGATAAACGTCATGTTGGGATCTGATTTTTTATTTTCTGGTTCAAACCATGTACAAATAACAAATAAATTTAATTATACATTTAAAAGAAGTATATTAAAAAAACAGTTGTTGAAATAGATTTAGTATAAATAGCCCCCCAAACAAATATAAATATATATTATACTGACAAATCACTATAATAAACAAAATCATTTGCTTGTATATAATATCCAGTGACTATTAAATGGTACAATTGTAACAAGTACTGAAAAGTAACTACTATTAACTAATTTAAAATGTATATATTATTTTCATAACCAAATTAAGCCAATGTAATGAAAATACCAACTAATAATTTATTTTGCATATTATAAGTTTATAATTATCATCAAAAATCACAATATAGACATATTTACATTTTAAATAATATATGTTATTAAACATAAAATTTCAAAATTAACGTTGCTTATAAAAATATAATTATTGTACGGTACGTGTGTTATCTATCTTAGAAACATAAAATACATATAAGCTCAGTATTAAGAAAATTAAAGTTAAAAAATATATTTTTTAATTTCAATGAATTTCAAATTATATAATTTTTATAAGCCAAATCAATTAATCATCAATAGGTACTGATTCTATCATCTAATTTTCAATTTTCTTATACAGAAGTATATTCATTACATTTATGATTTAAATGAGATCTTTCAATTGGTTATACAATAATAGGATTTGATTGAGTTATTTGTTATCTTCACATTTTCTGACAAAAGGTGTGCTCCGAAAATGTTAAGTCCATCTATTGATTGGAAGTATAGAGTCTACTTTAGGTATTGTTGACATCACCTAAAATTGTATTTAAACATAAAGTAGATAGGATTATAAAATAGTAATTTATAGACTTTTCAGTGGTTTTCTTAAGTGTATGTATGGAAAAACTGTAAAAAATGAAAGAACTATTATATGAGCTGTACCAATAGCTTCGACGCTTCGTTCACAATCGTTTTCCAAATGTTTGATTATTCATTTAATTTTATTATAATGAATTTATAATTTAATATTATAATATAAATGTAGCACACTTCACTGGCCAATATAGACTTTAATAATGAAGTTGCTTTTATTGATGGGGATAAAACAATTGATGAAACGAACGTTTTTGTAAAAAGTAACTAGTCGTGAAGTTTAGATTCATAATTTGTATGTATGAAAAATATTGTCAATTGTTATGATAATATAATATAGCTGTTACCGTTCCGCTTAATTGAAATATATCGTTAGAAGTATCCCCTGCAGTTACAATGCATTTATTAACCCATACAAAATTATTTTATAAAAATCAGGATTTAAAATTTACATATCAACTTCCTTTTACAACAATAATTTTTATTGATCTGTGAACATGTATTATTCAAATTTCGTAAATAAGATATATTTAACAACTATGTGATAATTATTACAAAAACTTCGAAATGTTTGTTTAACGTTTCAGCAACTTTATAGTTCGATTTTAGCACCCGCGAAATTATTTTCTTTTGTTTATTATATGGTTTTCGAAACATGACAGATAGCTCATCGTTTGCACATGCATATATATGCATATTTATATTAATGCAAAAAAGTTTAAATACATATTATAATTACGATCGAGCAAGGTCATTCGATGACCGGACAACCAGTTTTATAACAGTCGTAAAAAAATCCTAAATAACGGGTCGTTATGAAATCGCCTTATGCTGTCATCGGCACACATCCATAATCTAATAATAATATCGTCCGTAAATTATTTATATATATATATATATATATATAGCAGGTACCATTCCGAAGAGATGCGCGACTTTGAAGAGCTAACGACCGTACATAAAAACTATAATATATATACATAAAAAAAATATATTTATACATATAGATGCAATTTTTAATTGGTCGTATTTACCTACCTCCGGTCGGCCATCGTCTCGGATGACTAATCCATAAACGTTTAGTAATTCATCGAGACGTCTCGTTATACATCTTCGACGAAGAAAAAATCCGTTCGACAGCAAAAAAAAAACTCGTACCGCAGAGAATATTAATAAAAGAAAAAAAAATGATACAAAGCTAATAATAATAGGTAGCGCGATTCGACGTAAACAAACGGTCAGCATCCGGCCGGTGGCAGTCGGCAATAATAATTTAAAACGGCGCAATACAGGTTTCCCAGCACAGTTTTTCCAGCGCGCGTCACCGTGCGGCCTTATACAGCTATATATCACGCGCCGTAAATGTATACGCGTAATACGTGCAGTAAACGCTATTCGGTCGGAGACACGTTATTAATTTTTGCACTTGATTCGCAGACATATAAATGTTTTATTATTATACATCTAACAACGAGACGAATATAAAAGAATAATAAGACGTTTACGGCGGCGCGGAAAAAATAAATAATAATAATAATAATAATACAAAAATACTTTTAACATTATTATTATTTTCATTATTTACTTCGGTTCCCATCGTATTTATACTGCACGCCGCACACATCCAGATCATTGGTCATGCAGTCGTCTGGCGGCCGCGCGATGATGTTTCACACATTACGTACGACACTCACACAAACGAGACGAGAATGTGTTATAATATTATTGCTGTGTGCGTGTGCGTGATTGATGGTGAGAAGCCGTGCCGATACATGCGAGTGCCAAAACCGTGGCGTTAAAGTCTCTGCCAAACCGTGCATACATTGCCTACAACCGGCAGTACTCACCGATCTACAAGCGTATAAACACGAGTTTTCGATGTTTATCTCGAAACCATTCGGATCACGTTTGAATTATCAAATTGTTTTTTTCTTTTATCTGTTTTTCGATAGTTACCTATACATATTATCATATTTGAATTACACAGCAAAAACAAAAAATAAAAAACTAAAATCGTATGAATATAATATATTTATTCGAAATAATAATATTGATACTATATTATAATAATATATTTTATTATGGTGGAATACCACTTGTCATATTCCCACGGGAAACGTGCGGATGGGCACTGCAACAGTGAACTACACCAGTATATAATATACATATATAGGTGTCTACCTATACATGAATACAATATATATGTACGTATATAATAACACATAGGCGGTACGCCGCTCACCCGTGGACGGTGCCTACGTGTCTGTCGGACTTAACGCGTTTCTCACTGCAGTAGTGCAGCAGTATACACGCGTATTATAATAATTAATATGCGTGGACCCGAGGGTCTTACTGGTTTTCGGGATGATAATATGATGGCGCGCGCGCTCATAATATAATACGCGGTTTCGGCCGCGGCGGCAGTCGATTACACAACTCGAGGGGAAGGACCCCTCTGACCACCGCAGACGACATACAACGTCATCATCGCCGAGATTGCATACACCTGTTTTTTTTTTCATCTTCTCTTCTCGTCATATTATCGCAATATTCTCGGTATTTTTATTATTATTATAATTTTTTGTTTGGGGGCCAAACACGTGTTTGTATATACATTTATATTAAACCTACACCGGTGGCGCGGCACTAACGGCGGATTTCCGTCGACTTCCGATCGCACGATTTTTCGACGGTTATTGATTTGTCAGGCACCAATACACATGAACCCGAAATGTCCGGTCCCGGGGATATTAATTACGCTATATACAAGACGATGCAAGTACGCGACTGCAGACAGAAATTGTTTTTTAATATCTTCGCTTTAAACGGTTGATTTCCGTTATTTATACGGTGATTTTTTTAAAAAAATATTTTTCACACGTTATTAATTATATATACATATTATCATATTTATGAATATAAAAATTAAAAAAATATACTTATCTATACGCAATATACGCTCAAGTCAGTCCGTTTCAAGTCGACGACCCGAATGATACGCTAAATAGCACGCCGTGCGGTCGTTATCGGTAACACATAACTAGTAAAATGTAGTCATGTAGATAACATTATAACTACATAAAATTATGTGTTGTTTTATACTTGAATTGGTCTATGAAAGACATACTTGTATAATATGTAATATGAATATGTATATAGTAATTTTTGTACTCTGGCGCTTTTCTTTAATAGGTATAGGTACCTTACAAATTGTATTCTCCGCGATCAAAATATTTTCAAAATATATAGGTTAAGTTAGGTTACTATAGGTAACTACACATATTATAGACTCTAATTTATCCGACCGAAGCTTATGAACAAGAAACGGCTTCATTATTAATTCTGAACATTCGATTTTGAATGCCTATCTATAAAGCTATATAATTTGATAACATACAATTTCTCTGATGTTAGAATACGCGTTACATGAAAATCTAATGTTTGACATGGTGCAGCATATCTGAATCGATTGCAATTAATTTTAATTTGAAATCCATGTAAAGTCGTTTGCATATTATATGAATTTACATAAGCCGTTTGCCCTATGCCGGGTGATATTATACGCGTAAAATGAAATAATATGTAAAATAAAATGGAATTCTATTTATCAAGCCCAGCACTGACAGTTGTATATTTGAAACGTCAAATGTAGGTACCTAAGCTCTAACACTGCAACAGTACCTTTATAATAATACGACAACTAAATATATGATTTTTTTTTTTAATCGGTGATTAACTTGTTTGCGAATCATTAAACGTGTGTGTGGGTACTATAAACAGCCTAAATCGTTACACTAGCAGGTTTAACCGTTAAGTTGGTTTTAGAAAGAAAAAAATAATCCGTCGTATTATTATAATTACATCCCACGCACATTTTTGTTCTCGATGTAGTTTTGTTTCGAAGTTTATAAACAGAAAACCATGGTTTTTTTTATTACACTCGAAATGTTAAATAAAAACATAAAAAAAATATTATAATTATATAGGCTTTTTATTTTTTCCGACCGTCACATTCATCTCTGTTCCTATTGGTTGTATATAATAATATACTTTGCGTTTTATCATAGTATAATAATATATAATATTTCGAAATCCCTCGCGTCGTTATAATATATTTGGAATACCAACATCATAATGGCGGTTTATGCCATTTGAACGCCTTTCCGACGTTTCACGTACTAGTAGAAATAAATACGACAACGAAAAGATTTATCGATTTACTTGATACATTGTATTACGGAAATTGGCGGCGTAAAAGTATACAATAATATAATATACACGCTCGGTAGACAGCTGTAGAGTCGCGTCGCGTTCTCATTATGCATTTTTGCTAACTCCAAAACGTACATTACCTATGCATTTTCCGTGACATCGGCGCTGCGGGTCCTTCTACATTATGTATATTGCAGGAAATCCGTTGACGCACTGCGTGTACAACGGAGATGTAAAATCTCAAAATGGACTTTCCGTCGCAAACCACTCTGCCCACATGACTATATAACATTGTAACACTATACCTGTACGCCGGTGCTGGAGCTATTGACTCGAATCCGATGTCGCGAAACTGTTGCAGCAGCAGCCGACACCTCGACAACGACACTCGACGGTTCGGCTGCAGAGGCGTTTAAATCTCTTCTACACGTGGTATCAGCTCTTTTGTATAGTACGTCTTATATTATATTATTGGCAACGGCATGGCCTGTTGTAGCACAAGTCGACCGCGATGGTCCGTTTTTTATTTATGGCTTCCGGCCCGGAATGTTAATCCTATATAGCTATATCCCGCGCCACCGCGGTACAATATAATATGCCGGGCGCATATTTAATCGTATCGAACTTTCCAAAACCATTAATATTATAAGCGACCGAGCACAATTACACTATGATATATAATAATATAATATACGCGCGTAGTCGACCGCGTTCTATATAAGTAATACGTCATGTTGCAGTCGTCTGAGCGTCTCTACACATCGTCGTATGTTTAGGTACACACATTTGATAATTTATTTATACAACTGGTTCCGTATCGACTATAAAATTACGTTATGTAGGCCGTTTTCTACGAGCGTGCAGCGCGTATAAGCCATACAAATTAGCTTCTTATACCTACATCCATCCCCCATATAGACCAGTGTACATGCAATCGCGTACTATAATCGATTATATGAATGAACAATGCGCAATGAATGCACTTGTCAATCGTATAGGCGTGCGCACGGGGTTGATGGTGGCAGTTAAGGTTTTTGTCCCTTCTGCGAACTTGGAACCTATACTTTTTTTTCTATAATAAAGAGTTACGAATATTATCTGTCTTAGAAAAAGTCCGTCACTGTTCTAGTTCATGTGAAGTCCTTTTCAAAACTTAGTTTATTAGAAACGTTATTACTTGTAGACTGTAGCTGTTACACCAAGATCCACTTGGTGGACTGCTGAAACGTTTATTAAGCAATAATAGAGTCATAAAATAAATATTTTCAAGTGTCATTGAAACATTTAAAATGTTATCGTGGACTGAAAAATATAACTGCAGCGAGTTTTATTTATTTTAATTTAACTTTATGTGCATAATATTCTAATAATTCACTTCTTATAATTTATCTTACGAGTAAGGAGTTTTTGGAAAAATTTCGTATGTGTAAAAATATATAAGTTATTATCAAATAAATTGGTTTTAACTTTTTTTGAATCAAAATAGGACGTCCTGTCAAGAATGTAAACTTCGCACGCCTATAATATGCACCTTATATTATATACTCAAATACATCGCCTATCGGTGTAGCAAAAACGGTTTTCCAAGACGTCTCGATTAATTTCACGGGTTTTCGTTTGGTCATCGCGTAACTATATAGCTGTACTTCGGCCACCTATATGTACGACGTACATCTATCAGTCATCTTGTATATATACGCGTGTTATACAACAATAATAATAATTTCACACGCTAAACAATTATATGGACACACGTGGATGGTATAATAAATAATAATATTATAACGGACTGTCCGTCCGGGAGGCGGTGATGCTGCGTAAAATTAAAAAAAAACAAACAATAATAATACAACGAACCACCCCGCCACTGCTGCTCGTTTGCGAAGAAATTTGCGATCAGCGCCAGACACCGGTGTTTCGGAATAAATTCTCAGACCTACTGCCTTTATACTATGCGCACTTATGGTCTCGTCCTGACCGCCGCCGGTCGCTTTATATTTATTATCATTATTACCATTATATTGTACGACGTGAAGTAGAAACCGCGTGTACATAATAATAAGATAATATAATCGTATAACCCGTCTTCGTCGTCAATTACATTATTATCATTGTTTCGTTGTTGTTGCTTCTGCTGCTGCTGTTGGGCTCTCGGACGGCAGAGGCTCGCATACCTCTGCACACTGCACGCTGCAAAAGTTACTCCGGGTCGATTATATTTTTTATTACCCTTATCGTTTTTCATTATTTTTTCTCGATGACTCTGCGCACTTTGCGATCAAACTGGTCCGTCAATCACAATACGATCTGATCCTCGTGGATAAAAACATCGGAAGTAATTAGTACCTAAATAGGTACACGGTTTTTTAGGAGCAAAGTCACCCAGTCACCCACGCATTGTTCAAATTTTCCGACCGGATTAGAACATATAATTATAAATATAGGATCATTATTCACCGTTAGAAAACCGAAACCAAGATAACTTAACCTGCGCAGCTCACACCACGAGCAGTTATAATTTTATATACAAATGACTATTGGGGCGTGACGAACTTTCAGAAGCTATATAGCGTATATTAGTATATAGTATCATATATTTCACCCACCCACTCAAACCCCGATAAAATCTTTGTCGTCATATTTTCAACCACCTTTCTTAGTAAATACTAAAATACTAGTTAGTACTTAGTATATACTAAATTATTATTACGCACCCACCCATAAAAAACTCAAAGGCGGCCGACTCCACCTTCACCACATCACTTTTGAAATGTTGACATTATTATGTCGCTGCATTGCCGTTTTATCGTCTTTGAAATCGGTCGAATTGTGCGTGAAGACATTTTTCATGTTGGTACGGACAGGACCTAGTAATGTATACGCATACCACCACCTGCCCACCTTTCCTTTTCGCTTCGACCACCCTATGTCTGCCACCGTCGGCTTGTTTTGCTGGCGACGATTTATTCTCATTATTATTATATTATATTATTATTACACCAAGCGGTCAAATCACATTGGTTTTTCATTACATTTTTTACGCGCCACTCGTAAATCTGTCGTTCGTCGTCGGTATTCCAACGCCGTATCAAATGCGTTACCGCGCGGCCACATAAAATATTACCTTTATTATTCGCGTCTACTGTTAGCTATATATACTGTCTAAACGGATAATATAAAATCGAACCGCTGCAGCCGACCATTATTATTCCCGATGTGTATATAAACAGATGGGTTCTGCGGCACAAAGACTTTTTGTTTCGTTCTAAATGACGGTCGAAGGTCGCAATTTTCCGATTCCTTAGCTGGTAACTGGTAAGTACCTACTCGTCGCGGAGACGGTTCAACGATTCGAACATGTACTTCACTGCGGCGTACATGCAGTTGTATAGTCGTTAACCAGTCGGATGTATAAATACGTATAAAATATAATATCCACCTTGGCCTGGACGTTAAATTATTGTGAAAATGTGTAATCGGCATGAACGACGCCTGGATCGCCTGATGACTGTATTCTATAATATTTATGTACTATTATTGGAGACGCTCGGTCATCATAGACTTGACATGTTTCGCGTCACCCGAAAATTAACATCATTGTTTTGTTTTATCGCCGAAAGCGCGCATTGCGACATTTCACGCGGCTATTACACGGAGTCACAAGATTCGCATTTCCGTTCGCATTCACGATGTTACGACCTCTACAGATCCATCATAATAAACACTGTATAAGCACTGGGCTCGTTTATGAAGTCCATAGGATTTTATCACTCCGCAGTTTGTTTATATTTCAATTGTATTGACTATTGAGAGCGCGAGGCTAAATCAATGTCACCGACAGAATATGCTATTAAATTGCACACCTACGAGTTCGCAATAATGACCGAACATGTTCTACGAACTTTCGTTTTAATAATATAACTATTTTGAAATTTAAATTGTCTACAGTTTCCCAAGTTTTCTTCCCAATTTTTACACAGATTTTGGGACTGTCTGTAGAATAACTACCTTTATACTTAGTATAACTATAAGACCGGAGTTAATATTCTTAGGAATGTTAAGTTAATTTAATGTACCTATAAATTATTGTTACTAACCAATATTTTAACATTTTTTAAAACATAGTTCTAAAATAACTTTAATAATAAATTAATAGCTCAAAAACATAGCTTGAATAAAATCTTATTCGTCGTATTATCATTATAGGTATATACACATAATATAATAATATATAGTTACAACAATAAAAATGATGATGGAAAACATAATATAAAGCGTATAATATATACATTTTGTGTTCAAAAACACAATATTCAGTGAAAAAAGTAATGTATATATTTAATTTAATTTCCGAATTTTTAAATTGTTTCATAATTAATTAATAACCAAATATATAACATAATATTATAACAAAAACGTTAATTCATATAAATTACAGCAGCAGAGCATAGTATCATTTATAATTTATTACACAAAACTCTTGGAATAACGATATTCTGACGACTCCGCTCTCCGTATATCGCTGGTGAGGTTAAACTTCAGATTTGGCGTTAATCGCCACCTAATCTCTGTCACTTTGGCTGAGGAATTTGCACCCATCACTACCATGTTAGGCATAGAAACATATTATTTATATGACATATTTATCTGATAATATTATATAGGTAGAATATATAACGGAGAAGATTATACGAAAATACGTAGGAATAAAAAATTATTCGTAATGAACACAAGAAATGAATATTGACAAGTGGTAACTATGTAACACAGATGTGAATTGTAGATTTTCCAAACATTCGTGTACATTGTACATGGCAACAGTATTTTTGTTGTTTGTGTAAATTTGAAAGTATCTAGGTTTTTAACATATAACCATATGGGTACGATAATTATTTATTAAAATGTTGCTTTTTAGGTAAACTGATCAAGAATACAAAACTAAAAGTTTTTTATTGTTTAAATAAAATCTATGATTTGTAAATTTGGGAAATAATACTAGATAAGTATAACTAAAGGAAATTAGAATATACAAATCTAAATATTTTGGTGTTTTGAAGGATTATGCGGTTAGGTAATGAATTTAAATTGGCAAATAATTATAATCGTCAATTATGCGTTCAAAAAATTCAAATAGCTATTATTATCATATCATTACTGATTAATTGTAATTTTCATCGTTAAGATTTATTAAAAAATAGGATCGTCGGATATAACCATATACCTAATTGATATAAATGTGAATTATATAGGTAACCCTTAACAACGATAGTACATAACTGCAAAAATGTTTGGTACCTAGCTATAGTAGTTAGTAACCATTATATATAAACATATAATACTTAGGAGAACCGATTGCGTATTTCCCGTTAAATAATTGTCGATAAGCGCGCCGCGTGTGCAAAATATGTTTTCCCGGGAACGCGAAATGGTTGGCAAACGCGTCTGTGCCGGCATTCCTGCTCATCCGTCCGCGGTGAACGATTATCGTTACCCGCTGTCCGGACACGCGGCCGGGTCGACCGAGCGATAATAACAATAATAATTGTAATTATAAAAAACGATCCCGTACGACCGCCGAACACAATCGAACGTTGTATCAACAACGTAATAACTAATAATAACAATAATAGCCGACGACAATCTCCTAACGATCTGGACGGCGGCGGCGGCGTCGGCTTACCCATACAGGTAGGATTATTATATAGTGTGCGACGCGACCCGTTCATTCCGGATTCCGTTCTGCGCGTGTAGAACATTGAGCCGGGTCGTGTTCGCACGGGCTGCGGTGGCGGCGGCAATAATGAGCAAGATAGAAATCTTGTCTCGTCCCCGCGCGACGCGATTGTATCGGTTCCAAAGGGGCCACCGGGTTAACCGCGTGTGCTGCAAATCTAATCGACCGCGATAATAATATTCTCTATTATTTATATTACATTATTATATCGCGTTTGTGAGATGCCGTTTTACGAGGTTATAACTCACAAAGCGCGTTGCACACGGTATAAGCATATTTTATTTTATTATTATTATTATTTTTTTTTTTTGAAAACTGACAGTAGTCCAAAGCACCATTGGTTTGATACAATAATAGTATTACATTATACAATGCGACATGTTAATTAAAAGATAACATATTATAATGAAATAGTGACTTAGTTATAACAAAAGAGAACTTTGCAAAAGAACGATTAAAAAAAAATTGTCAATGATCTACAGAAATAGATTTTAAAATTAAATATTCTCGTAGAGTGTACTCTCCTAACTTGTTATTTAAAATAATTTATATTATCTTTTTTCTAGTGCGTATTACCAACAAATAATACAACTTTTATTTCGTGAGATATAAAAAGATTGTAATCGCGGACATAATGATTTTTTATTTTAAAAGTGATTTGACTGAGTATATACATAGTTAACATAGCATAAAACTTTTATGTACCGATCTGCGCACGAGCGTGTCAAGTTTAAGTAACCTGTATAGTCCGGTAAACATCAAGTTCCAATAGTCCTGAGTTTCACGCATAATAATATACGATCGAATTTATCATAATCAAATTATTATCTTAGTATTATCTCAAGTGTACCTCTTATAGGTATTCCTATGGAAATCTGAAGTGTTCGCGAGTGCAGAAACGCTATGCAAATACACACACGGCGAGTATATGTTACCTACTCATCATACAAATGATTCGTGTGGTCTATTTCCTCAAGTTTTATTGTAACATTTCAATAGGTCTTAAATAACTTGAAGACTTAAATAACATAAAAATTAGGTACATTAAATAGCGAGCGAGGTACAGCAAATATATTATTGGACTACAATACTAACCAAATTATTACCGAAAGGCGATGACAAAGGCACAAATGTATAAAATAGTTGAATGATATGATAAACTTTTATTAAAACAAAAGCAATGGTACAACGTCTGTCCTAGAAGGACATAGATGACTTTCTAATCCGTGTTATACATACGTTCGTAATATTTGTGTATTTTTTAACTATTGGTTTCAGAACCAATATTTGAGTCTTGCAGGCAAGCTTAAAAATATACAAACCATAAAACTTTTCCACTGTCCCTACATAGGTATTACTAGCAATAATTAGTGAAATATTATACAATTTAAAGGTTATTTACGCACGGTGTTATATTGACAAATCCGGTTTGGGTTAAACTTTTTTGATTTACCTAAATGATGTGCCTCATAAATACTTTTTTCCCTTATTTTCCACTCATATGCAACAAAAGGGAAATCAACTTATACAAATAATTATGCCTCCAAATGGCCTCGGGGTCAATTCATAGGTCACGCGCGGATTTAAGTAAACAGGTGTACCTATAGGAATCTAAGATTCAACTCATATATATGCGCCTGACAAATCGGCTTCTGTCGTTGGACCTCATCTGCGGTTGATTTACCGCACGCGCGTCTCATACCTATTATATCGTATAATGCAATAAAAAACGCGGGCGGAAATCAATTCGTATACCTTACCTACCTGCCTATTATAGTAGGTTTGACGTGTCCGAGATAGACAATACATTTTATATGCGTACACCTATATAATATTATACGCATCGGATCTATCGATCAGTGTTATTGTATTGTATTACACGCATACCTCTACCTACCTACCGTATACGCTTAAGCCTTAAGATGACAAACGCGCAGGTGAATCATGTTTTACCAATCCTACGTGTAGAAAATCACCGTCACGTGTCGCGTGTGGGTTTATTCGCACACTGTCATATAACACACTTTCTACTGTTGCTCGCTCGCCCAGACAGATACGACACACACAAACACACACACGCACACCATAGGTACAAGACGCGTATCGGCGCGCCACTGCGCCTATATTTAATAATATATCATATTAATTGTACGCTTATATACCTCTACATAACGACAGTGGACGCGACGGCGGCGGCGGGTAACGGTAAAACTAATCCGATTTTTTTTTATCGTTTAAAAAGAAAATTGACGCGATCTAAATTCGTAGCCAAATTAGTATACTATGACGCTGTGTAATAATAACAAACATTCCGGACACGTAGGCATAGGCATCATAATATTATATGCGACCTACACGGTCGCAGCTATGCGTAGTATATATACACGAATAGTTATTGAATTACATTATAATATTATACTGCATACGAGCTCTGTTCCGAATGAACGCAGCAGACAGCGGGCCGAGTTTGAGAATGAAAATTATAGACGTAGGTACCCACATATAATAGTCACATATCCGAAACGACTTTGGCGGACCTCCGGTACGGCGGCGTAAAATGAATTCGAGTTTTGGCGGTATATTACATTGTACACACGCGTGTAGGTTTTATGAAAAATCTGTTAACGATTCTCCGAGGCGGTCTCTTTCTCTCTCTCTCTCTCTCTCTCTCTCTCTCTCTCTCACGCTGCACACGTGGTGCCTTCCAGTTCGATTAGTGAAAATACGTATATTCGTGTGTAAGACATAAAACCGTAATTTATATTATATACGAGTAGACAAAGTGCCTAGTTGTACATAATACCCATCGTACGCCATAATATATATTATAGGAGGCACCTACCGCCGTATAATAATATAATGATAATAGTATTATATTATTTTTATATTATAATATTATCGTCGTTTGTGCGCTCCCGCGTCCGGGGACTGCATATAACATATATTTTATGCTAAACACCGTGTCTGCGTGTGTTTTGAATACTTTCGATGATAATAGGTAGTATAGGTACCTATATAATAATAATAATAATAATATAATAATAATAATATACCTAATATAATACGCAAGCGGGTGTGCCGTTGGCCGATAAGATCGCGGTAAAGCCGGGCTCACGGAATTTCGTTTTGTTTTTTAAATGCAAATCCGATGCGTCCGTTGCGGGAAATTCGCCGCTGGTGGTGTACTATAATTCGTTTTGATCTACATACACCCACCGTCGCCGCGTGCGGCTCTTAAACGCATGTGCAGCCAGGTTTATCGTATTATAATAATATTAAAATTACATATTTCTATATTATTATTATTATCCGTCGTTTTGTCGCGAATCCGCGTCACACTCGGCGTACATAATCTCGTAGGTACGTTTATGATTAGAATCGAATGAAAGAATTTAAATTCTCACCACTGCAACAGGTGCACCTCGTCGCATCACGCGTACTTAATAATATTAAATTATGTTGCATTCCACGCCTTTGTACACGACAGTACAATTATATTTATTATTTCGTTTAACGTCCGTGAGCAGCACCAGAAACACTTAAAATATAAAAAGATATAACATATTATATAAAAATTGCAAACGGGTTTACAGTGATAAAACTCAAAAATAAACAAACACATAATTAAATACAAATACATTATTTATATAAATCAGAGCTTAAGTTCACCAATAATTCAATAATCCTTTTAACGGTATACGGTCAATGTAGGGGCTATGATACAGCTCCAAATCTAGGTTCTTCATCCATGGATTCCACAACTTCTTCCTACACCAAGTGGATATCTCCTACGGCGCCTTTAAATGCACGAATCGGACATTCAGTGGTGTTGTGTTTAATCGCCTGCGATTCATAACCACAGTCTTATGTTTCAGTGTTACGCAATCCCCATTTGTACATCGCGTGTCCACTCCTACCATGGCCAGTCCTGATACGGTTTAGTGTTACCCAAGTATGAGCTCAAATCCCAGTTGTTTGATAGTTGGGTTAATCACTAATTTTTGGTCATCTGGATTTTCTGCTGTTGTCCAGTTGCTTTTTTATTTAGAACTTAGTATGACAGTACTATAATAAGCTCGGAAAATCGTACTTCTATGATATAATTACAATATATATTATATATTATCAATTGGTTATTAGAATATATTAAAAAAAATTAAGTAACGAGAAGTTTACGAATTTTACTTCAAAAAAGTAATTCTACAAAGTACCTAACCTTACCTCTACAAAGTAATTTCGTTACAATACCTTAATTCAAGTTATTCCACACTCGCAATGACACACGCACTGTCAGTCCATAATATTACAGGTACCTATAATATAGTATGATACATCTCGTTTTCATGATAAATCAGTCTCGTATTTCTCGTAGGCCGTTAAATGCAGTATCGCGATTGCAGTTAAAATACATTACGATATTATGCTAATGGTTTTGAAATAAATTACACGCCGAAACGAGATTCACGTAATGGACATACATACAGATATACAATCCATATCGGATGGTCTGATAATAAATAATATAAACAACAAGCTCCGACTGAGATTTAAAAAAAAAAAACAATATAACATACTGTGACCCACGTGATATAATACGTAGGTAGGTTACTCTGTCTATATATGTGTTTTATTTTTTACCGTTGTAATTACTACACAATATGGTTTGCCCAGTAGCCTTTGTTTATTACAACTACCACATTATTATTACGATTGTTAATATAATATTGTTATTACCGCTAGGACCTACCACTCGGCCAGTATAAATACGCCCGGCTTTTCAATAATAATTAATTATGAAAATATTTATTCGTGTTACAAAAGAAGCGTTCGTAGAATACGCGGTTTGTCTAAATGTATTATGTCAACATAATATTATATAAAAATTAATGTTGACCTCCGGCTCAGTTTGCCGTTATTGTTGTACCTACTGTACAGATACCGGTTTAAACATTTCTAAGGGATTTTCACTTCACTATCAAACACTAGAACGACTATTCATTATTTTCGATTTCCCATATCACTCCTTGTATTTTTACTCGTCGTGTAATAGTGGTAATTGTACTTTGTACAACTCGAATAACTTTTAAAGCATTTTAGTCTTTATCATGCGGTATGAATAATTTCGTATAACATGTACATTAAATATTTATCGTATATTTATCGCATTCAATATTCAGCATAAATAATTACGAAGAGAAAATTCTGGAAAAATATAATCTATAATTTTATTAAGCTGTCTGTTTTTCTTGTGTCGCTTGCCAAAATTATATTCTATACTCGTTTGTACACAGGAGATAAAACGGTAAATTTTTACATTCAAGCCATTAAGGATAACTGCATAGGCAACTTAAATAACATATTTATGTTGTGCAGAAAAACTAGTATAATATAAGATGTATAAATAATCATTATTATAGACGCTTCACATTCGATAAATAAATCCCAATACGTACACGCATGCGTTAAGAGTTATGATAATTAAAAATGATTATAAATTCGCAATGACTCCGCTGATTTATTTACACAATCACCCATAAACATTTTAGTTTTTAACAATAAATTCGCGTTTCATATTTTTTTATTATACCTACTCACGCGAATAAACAATAATTGATATGAGATATATGTAAATCGTTAACGTCATGATATCTAATTCAATTTCATCTTAAATAACAAACGTCATTCCGTTTTTTTACATATCTGCAAATTAGATACCACTATAGCAGGTAATAGTATAAAATGAAGTAAAATGATATTGTTTAGTTTTTTCTAATAACAATAAATTGTACATATATTAATAATAGTAAATAATACCTATACACTTCTGAGTGTATTTTTAACGATACCGCGTCGGTACAACGAACTAAACAGTTGACGTTACAAGTGCCTCTAGTAAACGAGTCGTCACGTTCGATTATTTATACACTCCGGTGTATACCTACTCTGCCTAATATGGTTAGGTTAGGTTAGGTTAGGAGAGCATACACTCAAAGGCATACTACTTATTGTGTTAACTGATGAATTTATTTCCATCTTCTGGTATAAATGTGCTTGTATATAGCGATTCCGTGCAAACTCCGCGAGCCTGCACGAGGCGGGCGAGAATTGATACCGGAGAGGACGAGAGGTTTAGTCAAAACGGCTGCATACTAGTTGCGGTCATGACGATTTTTGCGTTAAACGGATATAACAGTTGCGGTCACGCCAATTTAGGTAATATCTTAGTTGCGGTCATAGCTTTATTATGCTCCAACTCCAGGCGAAATGTATATTATACGATAAACATATTTTTTGATATAATGCACACAGCGTATATATGTGGGAACACCACTACTTATCTGTAAAGTTTATAAATAAAATAGATTAAATTGTATACTCCGATCATAGTTTCGAATATTGCTTTCATTGTGCCTACGTCTTTTGATACGGTAATGTTGATTAGTAAATTTTTCTAAATTAAATAAATAAACCAAATATTAATTTCATATTTGATTATTATATAAACTATATTATATTATATTATTTAGTATACTTAGTTATTATTATTTGAGTGACCGCAACTAGTATGTAACCTTTTTGATGGGTGACCGCAACTAGTATGTCATTTTTGATTATGACCGCAACTAGTACACACCGGTCAAAACAACCGATCGTCTACGCAGTGTATGTACCTACAATATAATATGCTTATGGTATATGCATAATATAGTTCCTTTTTATATATGAAAACCAGTTCCTACTACACTATACGGTGATTTGGTTTTTTTCGGCTATTACTTTTATTTATTTATATGAATTTTTAACTTGCATTACAACCACATTTGAATTTATATCCGAGACGATGATATAAAAATAAATAAATAAAAAAACATTAAGAATTATCGAAAACCACTTACGTGTGAGATTTCAAGTGGTCAAGGTTCAACGTCCCTAGGCCGTTATAAGAATGTGGCAAAATGTCAACAGGATTTTCACAAATACGCATATATATAATTTATATTATATACCTGCTTGGAAACAACACTCGGACCAAAGAAAAATACAAGATATCCAATAACAATAATCGAATAATCGTGATAAAATAATAATAATAATAATAAATGCGTAGGAACGAAAATCATGTGTATAATGAACCGTTAGCAAACAATCATGAACATCAATATTTATACTACACATGTACCTACACAACTCTATGATCTATCAAACTTCTCGAAATCTCTAACTAGTCCAAAAAATGTAATAAGTAATAACCATTCAAACGCGTATAATATTATCGTTTTAATTTAAGAAAATTATTTATTGGGACTTAGAATATTATTATTATTATTATTACAAGTATTAAGATTTTGGTAAACGAAAAATGCTGTTTCTGATTATATCTTGATTGAATATGTAATAATTGCGGCTTCGTAAATTTAAATGATTAGTAGCGTCTCCAAATGTATGTGACAACGTGATACTCAGAAACGGAAACAGATTTATTACTGTCAATCCGCATTCAATGTTTTCCCAAACGAGTTCGTTAACCGAAAAACAACTTGCACGGGACTGCAAAAACTTGTATAGGTACTATATTATGTTAGTCTGATGTCATTTTTCTAAGATTTGTTATGTAAAGTATATTGGAAGTAGGATAAAATATAAATTATAGTGAGGTTATTTTGCCGAATGAAAACCTGTTCCCAACGTACGGCCTAGCGTTTGTTATAGACCGGTTGTATCGGCAAATTGGCGTAAACAAAAATAGGCTTAATGACTTAATATATATAATATATATGAATACAGTTATATCCATTTAGTTTCTTAATCCAAATGAGATAACGTGTTTATGTTTTCTAGTACAGATTAATATTTTTATTTCTGAATAATTTATAATACATATATATATATACGTAGTATTTTTCACTATACACATATATTTATTTCTTAACTTTTTAATTTTTTCAGAATCTTCGAAACCAGTTGAAGACAAATATAGAAACGAGTTTGATGAATATATGCGTCAACAAATTCAACAATGGCAAATTGCAGTTGTAAATGGTCAGCAAGTATCACCACCTGCAGGATCACAACCTTCCGGACAGCCACCATCTAGTGTATGGATCCAAGTCCCAGCTAATGGATATTACCCTCCACCATCATACCCATACCCATCATACCCTCCACAGCAATACCCGCAACCATCTTACCCACCTCCCTCTTACCCACAACCGTCTTATCCACCACCTTCATATCCACCCCCATCTTATCCACCACCATCTTACCCACCACCGTCTTACCCACCACCAGCATATCCACCACCAGCATACCCTCAACCATCGCCATATCCTCAACCATCTCCGTATCCTCAACCTTCACCATATCCACAACAACCATTGTATCCACCACAACCTGCACCAAGTCCAGTTTCTGAGGAGCAGGAATTATCTACATCTGCACCATCAGAAGGAAACCCATCACAGCCAGAAACACCAGGAGTAGTAACTCCTCAACCAGAATACCCGTCCCCACCAGCACCAGAATATCCATCCCCACCAGCACCAGAATACCCACCATCAACGCCAGCACCAGAATACCCCCCATCTACACCAGCACCAGAATACCCCCCATCTACACCAGCACCAGAATACCCACCATCTACGCCAGCACCAGAATACCCACCATCTACGCCAGCACCAGAGCCGGGAACTCCACCACCAGGAGTCTCTGAACCTGAAATTCCAGAAATCACTCAAGCTCCGGAGTATATTACTTCCAAACCCGAAGCCTCGACAGATCTACCAGAAGTGATCCCAACATATCCCGAAACACAACAACCTGAGCAGCCAGGAGTACCTTTATATCCTGGTCAACCAGGAGAAGTGCCAACTACTGTACAACCAGAAACTTCATCTGAAGCTTCCACTGATCAACCAACCTATCCAGAAAAACCTAGTTCTGAAACACCTGAGGAAGAACCAGAAGTCACTACTAGTGGAGGATCCACATATTCTCCCGATCCTGATGCTCCGTCACCGACAGGACCACCGTCGACAGACGCGTTAAAAGCTCAATGTAAGGAACCAAGAGGACAATTCCCGAGTGAAAGTTCTTGCAATAAGTTCATAAACTGTTGGGATGAAACTGCAGTCGAACAGACGTGTCCCGCGGGATTGGCATTTAACCCAGAAAAACGATACTGTGACTATCCGGCAAATGTAGATTGTGGTTCTAAACCTATTACAGGTATAAAATAAAAAAACAATTTTTGTTAATAATAAATAAGGGTCTTATACAACATGACTCATATAAGTATTCAAATGTACCTTTTATTTTTTTAGTGGGAACTGAAAACGGCAATAATACGAAATGTCCAGACGGTTATGGAACGTACCGTAGTAAGGAAAATTGCGGAGCTTTCTATGTTTGTGTAGCTGGATCTCCAGTAGATTTCGTCTGCCCCGGTGGAACAAACTACAACGATGTACGCAATCGACAAAACCAATTATTTATTTATTTATTTATTAAAATGATGTTTAGGATTTGAAAATTTGTGACTACCCATACCGTGTGGACTGCAAGGGTTTGCCAAGCAATCCTGAACCAATTGAAACGGCCACTGAAACTGAAATCAACACCACATACGCCCCTGAAGTATCGTCTACTACTCCATATGTTCCACTGTCTTCGGCTGAGTCTTCGCCAGCCACTGAAGTCGTTCCGACATCGTCGACGTCCACCGCTCTTGCCCCAGTGGCCGACCCAATAGCCATTTACAATTACAACTTAAGAAAAATACCACCAAGTACGAATTCATAAGCATATTATTATACACGCAATTATACAAACGCAATAAAATTAATATTTATATTTATTCCACAGGCATGGTAAATACTGGAGTCCGTTGTAGTCACAAGAGTATTTATCGACTTACACCAGACTGTTCTTCGGTGACCCTCTGCCGCAATGGATTTACTAATATCCTCAACTGTGGACATGATACCAGCTATGATATAGTCAGCCAAAAGTGTTTGCCAAGTCAAAGAGCTAACTGGTAAGTTAATACTATCTCAAGATAAAATTAAAAAAAAAAAATATAATCATATAAAATACACCAAGATTAGTTTATTAATTACCTACCCACAAGTTACCTAAATAGTAGGTACAGATAACTGTTTAAATCAATACCTGCGTTTTGAATTTTTAATCTCAATACGATTTATTTTATAAATTGAAATAATATAAAAGTCAAATTTAGAGATAAATATTAAATATCATGAATTATGTGAATATATATTTATTTTTTAGCGGACGATCAGCCTAGTTGCACAGTAATCAATGAGAAGTAAATGGAGACTCGACAATTGAAAAAATAAACAACCCGAAAACAAACAAGAATTGTATCTGTGTGTATTGTTCAATCAACATTATTATTAAGTTATTTATTATGAAATACGTACAGTAATTCTCATTTCTCATATAATTTTTTGTGCCCTTTTGGTATATTCTTTTTTCAACAATCTATACCGACATTTTATGCGTACGATTTGCTGAGAAAGAAAATACTGAACACAAAAGTATAAGCGTATAATTTATATTTAATAATTTATTTCTTTTTAAATGTATAATCGATATTATTCTTAAATAAATTGATCGTTAAAATACGAGTATTTAAAAAAATATCATAATGTGTTAATTCTTTTGACCTGATGTCCTGATCAATATCCACTTGGATTTATTTACACTGAAATTATAATATTATGTACATTATTATTATTATATACCTATTTATGTTTATAAATTATAATTGATTTAAATTGTCCCAATAAATACATTTAAATATTTAGCAGATAGAAGATAGGCATATATAGATTTTCGGTACTCGTAACAATATGCTATCTACCGTAATTTTATTTTGGTTTAATAAGCTAAAATTGTCTTACCTTTATAATGCAGTATTTCTACTAAGTCAATTTTTCCATTAATATTTTTTAGGCTATGTATTTACGTAGTTTATATAATTGTATTATTGTAAATTTACGTCTACATTAATCTCTGAGAAATCAAAACTGAAAACTCCCAATAATTTTTGTTTTTTTTTTTCAATAAATCTTGATAAAGTTGTTATTGCGTGGTCAAAAAGATTGAAAATTTAACACAAGGTTACTTGTAAGTTTTTCATATATCAATTAAAACACAAAGAAATAACATAGTCACGACATTTCTTTATAAGTCTTTAAATTTAAAATTCGCCAAAATAGCAAAAATTGCATAATTATTTTGTGCCTATAGTTAGAAATTCATAAAAATGTTCTTTTTATATTTAAGTATTTAAAATTTAATGCAATATTCCTTATAAGTTTTTCAGCAATGGCAAAAAAATGTATAGAAGGTCACATTAATTTTTATGACATTTTAAATTGTTTAGTTTATACTCTAAATCTGTTGATAAAGAATGTTTCACTGTGTAAATAGTTTGAACATTTAGTACTCATAAAAAGGTTCCTCGTAAGTCTTATTATAGTTTAAAAATATTTAAGATTCAGATTCATAGGCACGATTTTTTTTTTATAAGCATTTGTAGTTTAAATTTTAACCAAACCATGACAATTGACAGTTCAACTTTTATAGCTTATAGGATTGAAAATGTAAAACAAGATTTTAACTACAACTCTTAGTGTATTGATGATTGGATATTAATTTAAATTATCGATTAGTATAAAATAAATAGTAAATATTAGGTACTATATAGGTGCAGAATTAGATTTCTAACAACTATCGAGCAAGTTACGTACATGCTATATAGTATCATCACTCACCGGCAATCACCATTGACGTCAGTTGTTAATTTATCAATTTAAAAATATCGAAATGAGACTATTATCCTCAGATTTTCATTTACATAATTTAAAGTAGAATACCGAAAAAACTTTTCGTCCAAATATCAATTACAACAAATGCGTTACAATTTTCAAAAAAAAAACATCTGCGAAACATGTAGGTTCTTATTTGATAAACCAAAGTTGTTTTCAACCGAAAGAATACTACTTAAAAATAATGTAAACAATTTAAGTAGGTATTCAGAAATCTTTAACCACACATAAAAATTCCAAAAATAAGAATTTTAATATAATATGCATAGTTAAAATATAAAAATGGCGTGACCTTGCTTAAAAAATCATCTTGTATATTATCTTGACAACAATTTCTATTTTTATTATATTTCCTTAAAATTATAAAAATTATTTTTTTTCACCAAACATTGACACATTGTGCTGATTTCAAAATCAGACTGTAGTGGAGAAGGTTCCCCCTCCCTCACCTTGCCCACCCAAATTACGTCAATGAGTTTATTGTGATTATGTTTTATAGAACCACCAATTTGATCAAATATGCATTTACTCTAAACTGTCTTTGAATCATATATTTTTAAAGTTTAGTACTTATACATTTAGTTACATATAATATAAGGACTATCAAGGAGTAAGTCCAACGCTGAATTTCCATATAATCTACCTATATACACGTGTGTCACAAACCTCCCTATCATTGGGGTAGATACTAAATATGTACTAAATATTTGAGATATTTCAACAATGAGCTAAATTAAACTAACCGAAAACATTAACCTCAACAATATTGTGTGGCTAAATTGCCTATTCAGCTCACCGTGTAATCATTACAGTAATACTCATAAGAAAAGGTGTTCCTATAATCAAACATGAAGTTAAAAAGGTGGGTAAGTGGATGTCGCTCTGTTGTACAATGGGTTACAAGTGGGTCACTGCAATGGATGGTGTTAAATTTGAATTAAATGATATAAAATCATTGTATAAGAAAAACGATTCTGAGCGAAAACGGTGAGTCGGCCTAACTCAACCAACATCATAAAACCAATAAAATTGATATGTTTAAAGAACGTAAATACTAAATGGGTAAACTATTTTATTTATTTAAATAGGTAAATAATTCGATATTGGCACGCCATCTACAGTCGCGTCCTATTGAAGTATTTAACGTTAAATTTCGTCGTTAGATAGCACTGTTATGTACGATTTTAATTATTTCTAAGTCATTTTCAGATTTCTAACTCCCGAGACAAGCACAATACACATTACGACGAATGACGATGCTTCCTTTTTTTTATGACCGTCCAACTGCCAAAGGTTTATAGATAACTAGCTGAATTTTGTAAAACTTTGATAATGTGTTTAATAATAATTTAAATATTCAATTTTGATCATGGAAAAAAGTTCGCACGAGGCACGTTTGTTAAATACCGAAGTTTATTCATTAATTATTTATAATAATGAATTAAAGAAGTATATAATTACTAGTATTGTAGGCCATTGACATCACAATGCGTGTCCTCCACAGACCAAAAATAAAAATAATGTGATGCTGAGATACTTGTGCGAGTGTTAATAATTGCAGTGTTTTAATTTTATATTTAAATATTACCATGTATAGAGCCGTGATGGGCTTTACACATTCCCCGTTGTATTTTATCAATTAGTTCAATCTTCATGTAAATAATATCAAATATGAAACAGAAGTTAGAACCATAATATAACAACATATTCTCTAGAATTCTCTATGTATATGTTTTTGCATAAATACGGTCATTTTAGGTGACAAAGTAATACTTTAAAAATCAAAATATACAAATCGAAATAATTAACACGCACCGATTATTTCTCGTCATAAGGAGTCCAATTGTCGCTCGTAGGATTCGGTATTGGAAGGTTGTTAGGTACTGAGATGGCTGGTGCTCATGCACTGGTTAAAGGGACAATGTGTGTATGCTGACCAGAGGGTGGTAGGCGGTTTTCTCAAAAGGTTATCGTGAGCCTGGGAACTAGATTATTCTTCGGCGGCAAGGACTATTTTTTATCCTTCCTTTTATCTGGCGACATTATAAGAAAGTCACACACCCTGCATTTTACTGTTATAAGTGCGTACCGATTTCTCAAACCATGGTCGTATACTCGTATAATACGGATTGTCTCTTTAAAAAAATAAAAAAATCGCACCATGAGAAATCGAGTGAATATTCAATATTGTAAAAAAATTAACTTCAAACGCTCATTAAAATTTAATTGAACTTTTCGGTAGACATTTATTTTTGGATAAAGGTAGACAAACTTATGAGAAATCTTGTATGACATATTCAAGTCTTAGATATAAAAATAAAATTTTTTATGAATTTCTAACTAAAAATAATTTGTAAATGTTCGTGATTACTACGAATTTTTCAAAATTTGAACACTCATAAAAATTATTGCGGATTTACGCTTAATTTTTTTTTTTTAATTTCCGCTAACAACAACTTGCGAGGAACATTGTAATATTTTTTTAAGTTTTTTGACCAAGCAAAAATGTATTAATCGACATTAATTTAAAAAAAATACTAATAATATTCGAATTTAAAAGCTTATAAATAGCTCAACATGAGTTAAAAAAATTTAATAATTGTATGGTTTATAGAAAATGATAATATAAACATTCATTATCTGCGATAATTTTTTTAAGAGTTACACCAAAAACCAAAATCGATTTAGTCAAAAACAGATTTAGAGTAAAAACTTCCGTTTTTCTTAATTTTTTTTTGGTTTTTTCTTTTGAAAACTATTTGGAATTTTAAATTTTTACCTTCCGTATGTACCTACAAACTTTTACATAGAACAAGACACTGAGGTTTAAAATCAAAGCATTATTTCGACTATTTATCTTGTATACAGACACAATAAAAAAAAAAACACAAATCTAACTATTTTGTCATGTATCAAACATTATTTACCCGTATAGGTTCTTCTTTTTATAGGTAGGTACTACTATCACTATTGCACTTACTATCGCCGCTGTGTCTGATACAACCACCCGAAGGTGCCACTCGCCTGCCACATTACTTAGGTTGACCAGCCCACACGGGTGCTTCCAAAACTACCTTTGAGAGGGGAATGGGGGCAAAAGTACAAAAAGTTCTAAAATTGGCTAAACACAGTGTAAGACAAAGGAAAACTACGGTGATTGGGGGGGGGGGGAATTTCATCTTTGCCCCCTCCCTAGATCCGCCACTCGTATTGTCCTATCAGCTCCAACACGGCGGAGCACACTTTGCTCTGCAGCCCATCCAACATATGGAGAGGCTAAACGCACTTCTAGGACACATTTTATGTGGACATCTCCAACCATCCAGGCCGACAGGGGCCTCCAAACGTGGAAGAGACATTTAAGATCTTCATAAAATAGCTATGAAGATCTCTTAACACTTAAAGAAGAAGCGGAAAGGGCTAGAGAGGTGACCAACAGAAATAGAAAGCGGATATCTACAGAGCGGCGGGCTTAGGACGGCTTGGGAAGAGGAATACGCGGGTACGAGATGTCTAGAGTGACGGGCTATGGTCGGCCTGAGAAGACTTTCAGACTTTCAGTTTTGTTTCACTGTTGCTGTGGAAGAAGATAATATACATAATTTATTTAATGTAGGTAATGAGGATGTTTCTGAAAAAACGAGAGTAGGCCAAATATAGGCTGGATTTCTGGGCTTATTATAAATACCACTCAATATGGAATATTTTCAATTTTGTAACATAATTGTAACAACAATTTTTTTCTGATGAACATATTTTTCCAATTAATGAATTGCGTTAGGTAGGTTGCGTTAAGTATACATACATTTAATTAAAAATAGTTGAATTAATATAGAAAATAAAGATCATTAGGGCCTACATATCGGGCAGGCAGCAAGAAAAACTTTTCTTTGAGGAAGTGCCATTTCTGCAGGTTTTAAATATGACTTATGGTAGCTGACCTAATGGACATGCAATCAAACTCTAAAAAATGTGTATTTGAACAGATTTTGATTGCTATGAGTACCTATACATTCACAATAGTAAAATAAGCTACAAAACATATTTAATATTTATTTGTTTTTAATACCACAAATTCCAAAGGTTTTACAGTATAAAATAAATTAAGGTATTTATACAAACAATAGGTATATGGTATACATACCTACATTATACAAACATTGATAATTATTGATTTAAACTAAGTACATATTAAGTTATATTTATATATAATATTACAACAGCATAATTGCAATCAAATATATATTATAACCAATTTACAAACAATATTGAATTAAACTTCTTAGCTATACATAATTAAATATTTTAAAAAAAATGTATTAAAAATTATTTCAAACAGATAATGTCAAAAATTCTTAGGTATTATAATGAATAAAAATATTCAATTTTTTTTTTTTTTTTTTATTTAAAGATTTAAAAAAACTCCTAAATAAGTCTAATAGGTCATATAAATAAGTAACTGTACGTATTATAACATTAAAAGTTATTCAACGTACAGCATATAAATGGTAGAATGGTTGAACGTAGTATAAAATATTGAAAAAAAATGTACAGCGTCAAGTTGTTTGAATTAGAAAAAAATCAATATGTATATCAAACATTATAAATTATTATAGTAACACAATTCATTCAACCATACCATGTATATAACACATAAAGCTCAGACTAAGCTGAATGCAATATAGTTTAATACAATTCAAATAAGTACAAGAAAAAAATTAAATTTTAAATTAATGATTAAGTTATAATATCTAAGGACAAAACCAATTTTAGTTACAGATACACATTAAATTTGAAGATGATTAACAGAAAAGCAACATAGTTTTCACTACTTCTAAAATTTTAAAAATTAACCCATTATTTTTCAGGAAATGAAAAAGACGAACAGTAGGTTTGTAATCAAGGTTGGATTGGTAATTGTGCTATATGAATTATCACGGACTCCATATACCGCGGTAGCAATGCTTGGAATATTTGAACATAACAAATTTTTTTTAAGCTTAAAATTTGATTATTTATACAAGTTAATATATAAATATAATAGACGTTATAAATTATTGACGATTTTTTTTGTTGACAAAATGTCGTAATTCACCTTTTTATCCCCGATAATGTGACGCAAGCGAGTAAATGTTAGATCGACTGATTTTAAGCCATATGTACATGACCGATAAAATAACTATTGAAATTAATTGTTATAAAATTTAAAACAAGAAACATAATAATTAGGCAGTATTAGGTAATATATAGGTGTTATTAATAATTCATTAATAATAATCTAAAAATCATAATATTTCCAAAATAATACTACTAGGTTGAACTCACTAGGTTTTACTTTTATATGTGGAGTGATATTGAAGGGGCACAGCATTTGATACGTAACCCCCCCCCCCCCCCCCCCAACACCCCCAGACTGTTCGATGCCAGTCCATTATATCTTAGTCCATGGTAGAAGCACTGCTGTGTACCGCCCATGATCGACGTGTGTGAATTTGGCCCCACCATGTTATGATAATAACACCGAAGTTATACCAACATTTTGCAACTAATTTGCAACTTTAGGCAACCGATATAAAAAAATTTGCAACCTTATATTTTTGCCTTAATCGCAAAAATATAGATTTTTGTGTATTCGGCCCACAAATTTTGGTTTGATGATTAAATAATAATATTAGGATGCAAAATATAACTGGTTTAAAAAAGCCTTGTTTTATAAAAAAAAATATAAATTTAATAAGAAATGTAACTTAAATAAAAAGATATCATAGTTGAGTAAATAAAATATAAATAGGAATAAATAATCGTTTAAAAATATGAATACCTATTTAATAAAAAACCCATATTTCATAAAAAATATAACTAGTTAAAAAGCCTAATTTAATAAAAAAATTATAATGTAAATAAAGAAATCATAATTGAAATAAAAATCCAAGTTTAAAGAAAATATGTATGTAGTAAAAAAAGTCTTAGTTGAGTAAATAAAATCTAAATAAAAATAAAATCGTTAAAAAAATGATATTTAATAAAAAAAACAAGTAGTTTAAAAATCCTAATTTAATAAAAAGTATAAATTGAATAAAAAAATGTAATGTAAATAAGACAAATCATAATAGAAATAAAAAGCCAAGTTTTAGAAAATGGGGTTGTCAAATTTACGAACTTCAAACTTAGGAATTCGATTCCGGCATAACCACGAGGTTGCAAATTTTTTCACGAAAGTTACTTAAAGTTGCAAATTAATTGCTAAATAATGAAAAAGGTTTGAGGTCGATAGGACGATGTGGTGGGGCTGCGTGAATTTGGCCCCACCAACTTAGAAAGTTGATTCCGACGTAACCATGAGGTTGCAAATTTTTTCACTAAGGTTGCCTAAAGTTGCAAATTAGTTGCTAAATTATGAAAAAGATTCGAGGTCGATAGGACGATGTGGTGGGGCTGCGTGAAATTGGCCCCACCAATTTTGGTTTGGCGATTAAGGCAAAAATATAAGGTTGCAAATTTTTTTATATCGGTTGCCTAAAGTTGCAAATTAGTTGCAAAATGTTGGTATAACTTCGGTGTTATTATCATAACATGGTGGGGCCAAATTCACGCACGTCTATGATCGCTCTTTCTAACTGCGAAAATGGGGCACAAACACCATGGCTTTTGCTATATATATTTTTCTATTTTTGAAGCGAAGCTTCTTTACGCTTGTTCCACGTAGTGAAATGGGAACAAAAGGTTACCAAAAAAAGACCCGTGACGCTCTCTCTCAACACGGGTCAGGCCGCATCGCGTTCAGCAACTCATGCGCGCCGCGCCGGGGTCCGAGTCAGTAAGCCAGCCCGCGTTCTGTTTCTGACTCCCGACCTGGTGTCTCTTAATGGAAACAAACAAATACCGTTACAAGATATCAGTTTCCATTAATTCCTGCGATGGCTATAACCATACACGAGTCACAAGGTGCATCATTTGATGAAATAGTTTACGAATATGACAAAAAACATAAACTACAGTTAGTGTACGTCGCTTTATCCCATGTCACTAGTATTGATGGACTTAACATCAAAATATCTGATAATAACTCTAAAGGATTTATATTTCATCATGTAAGGCGCAATGATGGTTCAAATATTGATTTAGTTCGAGGATTAAAAGGCTATCTCTGAACGAACTCGAAACTATGCATTGTACCATCAAAAATTTAATAAAAAATAATGATGTATTATTATCTATCATCACATTAAACTGTTAGAGTCTCCATGCTCATGCTCAAGATCTTACTGACTCAATAACTCAAAGCTGTAACGTTTTAATGCTGTGTTCAAAAACGTGTGTCGTAAATAAAACTTTTGTGTAATTCACCAGAAGATTTTTCATTTAAGCTTATTTACAATTAAAGAATGTCTATAAAAACAAAATTAGTAATATACGTCTTTGAAGATTCGCTTCTGTAGGGACGTAGGGGGTCCCGAGAACCACACCCGGTTTTTAGGTAAATTAATCAAAATTACATACTATTCAAATTATAAATTATAAAATAATTATAAAATTATAAATCTAGTAATTAATAACTAATAACCTGTTAGTAATATAATGAATAATAAGTCATGACCATGAAAATATATTAAACGTTTCCAAAATATCAACTTTTAATCCTAATAAGTAATACTACTCTTAAAATTATAATTTACCGTAAAATCGACATGATATTTTATTCTTTACAAAAAAAAAAAAATGAAAACGCATGAAATAAATTACCTGTACGCTTTAGATTATTATAGTTATGATAATATATGTATCGAATAGTATATAAGTATTCTAAAGATGTACAATACGTTCCATTTAAACAAATTAAATTAGATTTTTAGTATAGCTTATAATATACTGTAGAGATTGGATTTTTAATGATGACGTTAGGCTAGAAATATATATTTATACACAATCGTATTTCCAGATTTCAGAGTTACAAAAATGTTTATTAAATAGCAAACTCGTCAATGCTGGTTTCGTATGAGGTGCTAAATATAGTACTATAAAAGGATATAAGTGGTAGTGAGTTAATAAATAAAGTGAAGTAAATATGCGATTTATTTCCATTTCTATAATGGAATATAAAAGACTGGAAAATACGTGTAATGGAAAGAAGAATGAATTTAAAACCATTAAATTTTAGACTAGACTAAAATAATTATTATAGTTATATAATATATGTATCGAATAGTATATAGTATTCTAAAGATGTCAATACGTTCCATTTAAACATTAAATTAGATTTTTTAGTAAGCTTAAATATACTGTAGAGATTGGATTTTTAATGATGACTTTAGGCTAGAAATATATATTTATACCCAATCGTATTTCCAGATTTCAGAGTTACAAAATTTTTATTAAATAGCAAACTCGTCAATGCTGGTTTCGTATGAGGTGCTAAATATAGTACTATAAAAGGATATAAGTGGTAGTGATTAATAAATAAGTGAAGTTAATATGCGATTATTTCATTTCTTCTATATGGAATATAAAAGACTGGAAAATACGTGTAATGGAAAGAAGAATGAATTTTAAAAACCATTAAATTTTAGACTAGACTAAAATAATTATTATAGTTATGATAATATATGTATCGAATAGTATATAAGTATTCTAAGATGTACAATACGTTCCATTTAAACAAATTAAATTAGATTTTTAGTATAGCTTATAATATACTGTAGAGATTGGATTTTTAATGATGACGTTAGGCTAGAAATATATATTTATACACAACGTATTTCCAGATTTCAGAGTTACAAAAATGTTTTATAATAGCAAACTCGTCAATGCTGGTTTCGTATGAGGTGCTAAATATAGTACTATAAAAGGATATAAGTGGTAGTGAGTTAATAAATAAGTGAAGTAAATATGCGATTTATTTCATTTCTATAATGGAAATAAAAGACTGGAAAATACGTGTAATGGAAAGAAGAAAGAATTTAAAAAACATTAAATTTTAGACTAGACTAAAATAATTATTATAGTTATAAAATAAAAGAATATTGTTATTTTTAACGTTATCGATGATGTTGTACCTACCTACATATATGACGAAGGTAGCACTATTTTTAAAATAATAGATTATATTAAATTAAATTAAAATATTATATTCGCATACCATATTAATTTATAATATTATTATTAAAATTTTTGTTGGTTATAATGTAGTTGTAAATTTTATACCAATTGGTTTCATGGTATTTAGCTCTGAAATTAATTTATGAATATTTTTAAAAGCATAATAAAAGTCTACATTATTTTATTTTTTTTGTTCTAAAGAAATGATTAAAAAACGAATTTGCATCTTTGTGATTAGTAATTATGTAAAAAAAGATTCACTGTTACCTGGTACAGGGTTATGTGTAATGCTTTGACCAGATATAGTATCGATTCGGCACAGCTATTTTCGTCCTAGAGATCCGGAGCCCGGTTATTTTGATTAATTTTGAATGATAGACAATAATATTTAATATGACATTTGTGTTAAATAAAAAGTTCAGTATCTCAAACCATTGAAAAAACGAAAGTGGGCCACTGTTTGCGGCCGTCGGAAATGAGAAAAAATCCGACCACGTTGTAGAACAAAATATTTTGAAAATTCAACTGTTGGTAAAAGAAACAATTTTATCGAAATAATCACAAGCCGTTCGAACAGAATATTAGTATAATCCATTTTGCAGGGAAATTATTGTTTCGCCAAAGCATATATCCACTCATTATAATAACGTATTCAAAAAAATGACAGAACGAAATCGGTTTATTATAGGTATTTTTAATATTATGTAATAGACTGATAGTATATGAATATAATATACAGTAATAATGTAATATATAATGTAGTTAACACTTCGCAAATACGATTTGAAATCTATCATAATAATTAATAATTTTATAATTACATTATCTTATCGTTTAAATAATTTATTCATTTTTCAAACAAAACAAATTTGAAACTAGGTATACATAGATGATAATAATATTAATATAGTTATTATAATATATTATATTATATAATCAGGTGAATATGTTATTATTATCTTATAGGAGTTAATTATGCTGATATTTTTTTGGTTTAACCAGTGATTACCTGTGTGATTATTTTTATGTGGTTTTTTTGTGTCTAATATTGTGCTGTATTTTTGTTTGGGGGCTTCGGATACTGTTGAATTTCTTGCGTGTTGGTCGGCTAAATCGTTTCCATATATTTCGCAATGTTCTGTTGTCCTGGTGTCCAAATGAATTGGACATTCTTGTTTTTTATTTTTTAAATTTTCGATTTGATTTATAATGTTTTTGGCAATGTCGTTGGTTAGGAATATATTTTGGATGCTGCTGATGGTGCTAGAGAGTCGGTGAATATATCGTAGTTTTGTTGTGGCTAATTTTCAATATGTAAGAACTGATATTATGGCGATGGCTTCGGCAGTAGACATAGATTGAGTATTTCTTTTGCAGTTCATATGTTATAATTTCTTTGTCAATTATATTTGCTATTCCTACTCCTTGTTCACTTTTGGAAGCGGCAGTATAAATTTCTTGTCCTAATAAATTATTTTTGTGATCATAGATCATAGGTTTTTGAAAATTTCTGGAGCAGTTTCTTTTTTTTGTTTGCTGCAAATTCTGTGCTTATGTTGAATATAATAGACCATGAAGGGGTTGCATAATTATGTTTCTTTGATGTGGTCAGGTTTGATCAGGTATTAGTTTTTCGGTGTTGTTTCTAGTTAGTATTGTGGCAAAGTGTAGTGCTATTTGTATTCTTTAGATTCAGAAGGGGGTTCATTATAGCTATAATGTAGATACTTTCAACCGAGCTGAATTTATTGGGTCTAATGTTTTTAAAACTCCATTTTTGACGGTATATTTCTATTCAAATTTTGACGGGATAACTGCTTTATGTAATTTTATTAGTAGTTTGTTTTTAGAACACCATGTTTTGTGTACTAGTATTTTTATGATTCTTGTCGTTTGAGATTTTAATTTAATTTAATTTTAACGCCTAGAATTTTGATTTTGTCTAAAACCTCAAGAAAAACAGAAATAATAATAAAAAGACTGAGAATAGGCCACACCCACCTCACACATGGACACCTCACGAAAAACCAATCACCAACGGAATTCACCTCATGCGGAGTTATCCTTCCAGTAAAACATCTAATGACAGAATGCAGATCAAATGAAGAAGAAAGAGAAAAACATAATACACAAACGAACCAATACGAAGCCCGGCTGTTAGCCAGAAAACGTCACGCCATATCTCGAAATGTTATAATTCAAATGTTTTTTTTTAAAATTCTTCTGTCAAGAATAAAATAATACAGTTCAAAACAGTACCTGCATAATTAGCTTCTATAAGGTATTAATAATATATTCACTTGATTATATAACATATATTATGACAACTATATTAATATTATTATCATCTATGTATACCTAGTTTCAAATTTGTTTTGTTTGAAAAATGAATAAATTATTTAAACGATAAGATAATGTAATTATAAAATTATTAGTTATTATGATAGATTTAAAATCGTGTTTTCCGAAGTGTTAACTACATTATATATTACATTGTTACTGTATATTATATTAATATTCTATCAGTCTATTACATAATATTAAAAATACCTATATTAAACCGATTTCGTTCTGTCATTTTTTTGAATACGTTATTATAATAAGTGGACGGATATATGCTTTGGCGAAACAATAATTTCCCTGCAAAATGGATTATACTAATATTCTGTTCGAACGGCTTGTGATTATTTCGATAAAATTGTTTCTTTTACCAACAGTTGAATTTTCAAAATATTTTGTTCTACAACGTGGTCGGATTTTTTCTCATTTCCGACGGCCGCAAACAATGGCCCACTTTCGTTTTTTCAATGGATTGAGATTCTTAACTTTTTATTTAATACAAATGTCATGTTATTGTCTATGATTTTTATTTTTAACATTCAAAATTAATAAAAATAACCGGGCTCCGAATCTCTAGGACGAAAATAGCTGTGCCGAATCGATACTATATCTGGTCAAAGTATTACACATAACCTTGCATCAGGTAACAGTGAATCTTTTTTTATATAATTATTAATCACAAAGATGCAAATTCGTTTTTTATAATTTCTTTATATGCTTTTTAAAAATATTCATAAATAAATTTTAGAGGTAAATACTAAAGAACCAATTGGTACATTTTTCATAATATAAGTATCATTAATATAGTAGGTATGTTAATATAATACTTTATTGTAATTTAATATATAATCTATTATTTTAAAAATATTGCCACTATCGTCATATAAGTAAGTAGGTACTCGTAAAGTCACAACATCATCGATAACGTTAAAAATAACAATATTCTTTTATTTTATAACTATAATAATTATTTTAGTCTAGTCTAAAATTTAATGGTTTTAAATTCAATCTTCTTTCCATTACACGTATTTTCCAGTCTTTTATATTCCATTATAGAAATTAAATAAATCGCATATTTACTTCACTTTATTTATTAACTCACTACCACTTATATCCTTTTATAGTACTATATTTAGCACCTCATACGAAACCAGCATTGACGAGTTTGCTATTTAATAAACATTTTTGTAACTCTGAAATCTGGAAATACGATTGTGTATAAATATATATTTCTAGCCTAACGTCATCATTAAAAATCCAATCTCTACAGTATATTATAAGCTATACTAAAAATCTAATTTAATTTGTTTAAATGGAACGTATTGTACATCTTTAGAATACTTATATACTATTCGATACATATATTATCATAACTATAATAATTATTTTAGTCTAGTCTAAAATTTAATGGTTTTAAATTCATTCTTCTTTCCATTACACGTATTTTCCAGTCTTTTATATTCCATTATAGAAATGAAATAAATCGCATATTTACTTCACTTTATTTATTAACTCACTACCACTTATATCCTTTTATAGTACTATATTTAGCACCTCATACGAAACCAGCATTGACGAGTTTGCTATTTAATAAACATTTTTGTAACTCTGAAATCTGGAAATACGATTGTGTATAAATATATATTTCTAGCCTAACGTCATCATTAAAAATCCAATCTCTACAGTATATTATAAGCTATACTAAAAATCTAATTAATTTGTTTAAATGGAACGTATTGTACATCTTTAGAATACTTATATACTATTCGATACATATATTATCATAACTATAATAATCTAAAGCGTACAGGTAATTTATTTCATGCGTTTTCATTTTTTTTTTTTTGTAAAGAATAAAATATCATGTCGATTTTACGGTAAATTATAATTTTAAGAGTAGTATTACTTATTAGGATTAAAAGTTGATATTTTGGAAACGTTTAATATATTTTCATGGTCATGACTTATTATTCATTATATTATTAACAGGTTATTAGTTATTACTAGTTATTATTAATGTTACTTGATTTATATAAGTTTATTTACTCGGATTCTTTTCATTTTATTGATTAAATTAATTTATAATTTTAAATTTTAATAGTAGGAAATTTTGAGTAATTTTTTAAAAAATAGAAAGGTAAAACGCCTAGGTGGGATAGTCGACCAAGTCATGGTGTTTGTGCCCCATTTTCGCAGTTAGAAAGAGCGATCATGGGCGGTACACAGCAGTGCTTCTACCATGGACTAAGATATAATGGACTGGCATCGAACAGTCTGGGGGTGTTGGGGGGGGGGGGGGGGGGGGTTACGTATCAAATGCTGTGCCCCTTCAATATCACTCCACATATAAAAGTTAAACCCAGTGAGTTCAACCTAGTAGTATTATTTTGGAAATATTATGATTTTTAGATTATTATTTATAAATTATTAATGAATTACCTACACATTACCTAATATTACCTAATTATTATTTTTCTTTTAAATTTTATATCAATTAATTTCAATAGTTTTTTTTTTATCGGTTATGTACATATATATGTCGTTAAAATCATTCAATTTTTGTAACATTTTCTAGCTTGCGTCACATTATTGGCTCACAGATATTGCATTCGATGCCATTCGCCCAGTCCATTTTAGTCTGTAGCTGCTACTAAGCACTTGCACCTTCTGTGGACCACGACAGTCATTACGACGTCATTAACATTACATCAAATCTTTTAAAGTTTTATCGGGGATAAAAAGGTAATCATTAGGACATTTTGTCGAAAAAAATCATCAATATATATTATAACATTTATAACGTCTATTATATTTATATAAAAATATATAAATAATCAAATTTTAATCTTTAAATATAAATTTCTTGTGTACAAATATTCCAAGCATTGCCACCGCGGTAATGGGGCCTTTTATAGCACAATTGCCAATCTAACAATAATTCTAAATCTACTGTTCGTCTTTTACGTTTCTGTTTCCTGGCCAACCTTCCTATTGGGTACTTCAAAATTATTAAAACCTGTCATTGATATTTTTATTTAACAGTATAGAAATACAATTAATGGCATGCACACACCCCTATACACTAAAAACACTACATGTCTCAAATGTTAGATCAATACTTGAATATTGTTAAATTTTATGGAATCCGACGCAAATAAGTTTGACTGAATCACTTGAGCGTATTCAGAGGAAATTTTTACGATATATTAGCTACAAACGACAACGTAATACTAGTGACCTTTCTCCTGTCTTATCTATACCACGAAAAATGATTCAAAAGAGCCTCCGCTTTGAATGTCGGACAATAGACAACAACGCAATGATATTCACTTCATGACCAAATTTGTAAATGGAACTATATCTAGTCCTGAGCTTCTAGAACTAGTACAATTTCATGTTCCTCAATAAATGTCTCGTTCCTACTCTACCTATTCTCATAAAAAAAAAAAAACACCTAAAACCATATGGATTATGGTTATAACGACCCAATCGACTGAATTTCGCTCGAATGCAATCAATTAATAAACATCGTCATATTTAAAATAAACCTGTTTCGTCTGTAAAAATGTCTTTGGAGTTTTTTCTCTTATCATTTGTTGCAGTTTTATTTTCCAATCATCAGCCACTTGAAAATCACCACTTTCAATAATTATGGTTTTAAGACAAATGCCATTTCTTTATTTGAAACCATCGAGCCATCCACTGCTTGCCTTAAAATTGAGTTTTTCTAATTGTAATACAAATTTTTCAGTTTTGCTTTTTTGAGCTTTTCCGCTCAGTGGAATTTTTTTATCACTTGTTTGTTTAAACACACATTTATCAACATCAGGATTTTTCGGTTCCCTAGCCCTTGTTTTGTCCTTTTTCCAGGACGTAGAAAGCTTACTTAAAATGTTTTCTTTATTTTTAAGATAAGTTTACAAAGTAAGAAGTGGAATACGAAATTCTTTCGCATGCGTTTTAATGTCGACATTACGAACGAACATTTTAAAACACGATCAAAATCACTCTCTTACTTGTTGAAACATAACGGAGCACTGAAATGTATACTTACGAGTCAGGGAAAAAGTATCAGATATTGACGATTTTGAGTTTAAAAAGTTCGAGATCATCAAATTTGATAGTAAATTTATTTTTAACGTCTAAAATCACTGACTACTGAGTCTTCAATTTTTTTGTTTAGGTGTATGTTTAACAAATAAAATGGAATAGTCCTACCTAGTCATTAATATTATTTAAAATATTTAATACAATTATTGGTAATCATTATTGTTTGCGTACCTATAGTAAAAACTACGATTAGATAGGTGCACTTCATTGATAAAAATAAACAAAAACAATTGTTTAAGAACCTATAGTTTTTCTTAAAAAATTAGAAAGTGAAAAAGGCTTAAATATGATGGGTTTTGTGTTCTGTGTCCAAAAAAGTTTGAGCTTTTCCTCTTTTACTTGTGTTGTAAAGAAAAACGTTTAATTTATAATTATATGATTGATATTTCATAATAGTTTGAACCCTAATAGGCAAAAGTGCCAAAATTAGGTACCTAAACTTAGAAATAACTTACAATTGTTTTAATCATATTCATCTACTTAAAATCAAATAACAATAAGTGAGTCCATTACCATATTAAAATATTAAATAAGATCCTCAGGAACTGTCGATGTCAATAACACAGGTTATAATCATTTCTTGTTTCGTTGGTGAAAACGATTTCATTTTTTTCTTTCGAATACGTTTTTACACCCTAAAAAACAATATAATAATGTTAAGTTATAATTTATTAATTTGCGAAATACTTAATATTAGCGGGAGTATGGAAAATACTAATTTCCGTTATACTTCCAAGTTTTAGTGCAACTCAATTATTAATGCGTTCAGGGTACTAATACATAAATTAGTGCTCCATCCAAACCCGAGTTTTCTTTCCGCTGGTTTTAATTTAGCTTGGACATGAAAAACACTAATTCCCACTATCCATTAAAATGTCAGTGTTCAATTAATTATTTTAGAATATTCAAAAACTAAGATTAGTTCTCATTCTTCTCAAGTATTCAACATATAGGTACATTAACTAACCATAAGTAGCTAATAAATTATTCTTCACCTACTCAATAGTAAATTATAATGTCCGTACTTTATTTCAGTGTTGTGAATAAATCCAAAACATTATTGGTAGTAGCGGTGGGATACGATAGTATCCCTGTACTAGGCTTTTAAAATATAAAAATTACTTCAAGCTGTTAAGCGAATGGTTGCATCTAATACGGGAGTAGATAAGTAGGTAACAATAAATTATTCAGTAAATTCCAAAAAGCCACAGTTAATACTATTGCTTGTACCTACTACAACACACATACTAGCGATATCTAAGGAAAGTAGTCTCCGACTTCCTGAGAGTATTGGAAATTGTTAATATGTAAATTCTTATTATAAATTGTTCATTTGATGGCGGTGTTGTCGAAGTTCGATATCATGGGGGGAGGCTATTTTATATTATATTTATGTTAATATGATGGTAGCCAGTTAGTTGAATTAATATTATTTGTATATTATCATACATCAAATCAATATATTCATCGCTCCGCTGAAAATCTAAAAGGTTCCTACTATAAAGAACTGGGTAATACAAAATTCATATACCAGAAACTAAAATATGTAAATTTATAAAATAGGTTACGTGAAAAAAATTCGGAATATTTATCAAAAGGTAAATGAAACCAATACCAGTTGTATATCAAGTATCAACTGCAGAGGTCCGAAAACATAAAACAGACTTTCGTATTAAATTGTGTCCCTGGAACCTTTCAGTGATTCACGAATACGATGTTCGCAGGACTAAATTAACTAAAGGTTTTTGACTTTTCGTTTACCTTATCGACAATACATTATAATCTATACCAAAGACCTTACCAATATTTTCTTAATCAACTCGGACAATATAATTTTAAAGAAGCACTAATTTATTGTTTTTAAAACCCTGAAAGTAAGCAATTATATATTTTGAAGTCCACATAAAACCAAACAATGTAAATAGAAACGTGATTCCAGCTTTATAATTATTTTTTTGTGATATTTGTCATTTTAATTATGAACATTTTTAAAATATAAAGTGTTGGATATACTAACTTGATCCAAACACCATAATGGCATATATAATTCTTCAAACGTAGAACGAAGTGGCGCTATGATTGATGCTTTTTAACCAATGGCTGTCAATTAACTCAACGCAATTGTCCTTATTGAATGGTTTCCTTCCATATATTGACAAAATATTTGTTTTTATACTCTGTCATGGCTTTAATAACCTGGATCTTGTTTCAATTTTGAGAGTCACTGTTTATCATTTTGTCTTGTTTGAATTTTGAGAGTCATTGTTTATCATTTTGTCTTGTATGCCCAAATTATGTTTATAAATACACTGAAAACAAACAAATATCAAATTATTAAAATAACAGTGAATTTTAATTGCACATTACACATTATAATATAGTAATAATTATGAATAGGTTGATAATTAAAATGTCATGTATAGTAATTAACATGCGTGTAAATGGAATTTCTGACGTGACTAAAGAAAGTTGGTACAAGTGTACTACTGTCTACTGATCACATAAACAAAATACCTTATATAGAAGTCCCCGCAATATAACATGGTTTTTTAACTAGGTTTTTATAACTATTAGTAAATATATGTACCTACGTTGTACAACAATCGCATAATTTTAGTCTGTCATACATTGAAAATATTTTAATTATTTCTCTTAATATCATAATAGTCCAATAAATAGGGGGTTTTGCCTTGCAAAAAATACTAAAGTTTTGAAACTTGGCAAAAAGTTTTGTCTTGGATTCCTGATTGAACAAAAAAATGCGCCATCCCTCCGAAGTCCACAACCGTTCGCCATCTTGGATTTTAGGAGAAATTTTAAATTTTTTATGGTTTTTTAACAATATCTCTAAAGTTATTAAATTTGCGATAAAAATAGATTCTATAAAATATAAAGGTCGTAAAATTTTTGACAAGAAATATTCTATACATTTTTAGCGTAAGAGTAATAGATAAGTCCATCCGCTCATCATAGAATGTTCGTGATATATAATTGTAATTTCGTGATATTTCTTTCATCATTTGTAAAGAACATACCCACGTACCTAATGTACCATTTTACTCTATTTAGATATTTTCGGCTAATCGGTATATGTTCGTTACAAATGACAAAAGAAATTTCACGAAATTATATATATCACGAATATACCTTCTTTTCCCTATACGCATGTACGTAGTGGCAAATGGACTAAAAAACGTAGAATATATGCGTATATACAGAGTGATCCATTTTACGTAAGACTTATCGTTTAACAATCTACTTTTCGTATAATAAGTGTCGTTCGTTAAATGGATCACCCTGTATATACGTACCTATATATGTTTAGTCTCGTGTGTTATTCCGATGAGCAGCTGCTAACATTAACAATGAACCAGGGACGCTATACCCATGTATGGGCGATTGTAAACTCCGCCAGAATACCGGTTAGATAAAAAGGTAATGAAAAGGTCTAATATAAACTCCGCCCGTTTTATTTTCTTACCTGTAATGGGTATATGGAAACTCCGCCAGTATTAAGGCCTTCTTTATGTAAAACTAAATGATACTTATCTGCTAAGTAAACTCAAAAATTCAAAACGAAAAAATAATTATTATGTTAGAGAAAGCTATAAATACTAAATAGTTATAATAATGGATTTATATAAGTCTTAATGGTTTGAATATTTACAAATTGTATCTCTTAATTTTAGTTCATAGTTCAAAATATTATAAGTATTATAACATAAAATGTCATAATAATATAATATAGGTACCTACATATTTTTTGATTATTAGTTATTACAATTGTCTATCATTATATTTTAACATGATACTGGCCTTTGCAATTTATATGATTTGTTCGAACAATCATTATTTTTATTTTTTATTTTTTATATTTTTTGGCATAACTTATTTAATAAGGATAATTAATATTATAAAATTATGATTTTTTGTTTATTAATAATCTGTATGACTGTATATTATATTAAATGTATAGTGTAAACTGTTACTTGATTTTTTTCACCAGCGGAGTTTACATGCATGAACTCAATTTTACCTTTTTTTATCACTGGCGGAGTTTACATGAATCCAATTATACCGGTTTTATTTTCCTGGCGGAGTTTACACTAAGAAGGGTTCTCGTTATGGAGTTTACATAATCTCCCAGGTATCCTTGGCAACAATGACTGGGTTTATTTACGGAGGGTACAGCAGGGACGCCATTTAGGGTATCGCAGGGTATACATTGGCGGCCCTATTTTTCGTCGTATTATATTGGCCTGCCTTAATTTCATGCTGGCGCCGATGCCCGATGTATCAGTTAAATTAATATAAGATAAAAATATTTTATAAATAAAGGTATATACATAGATATACATAAGAAAACGTATATTAATGAATAATGATATTATACTTTAATCAGTGTTATCACTTAAAATATTAATTATTTTTCATCCCTAATAGTAAGGTAAGAAATAACTCTAACATGCTACATTTCAATTTTCATTGTTATAACTGTGGCCTGGAAGTAGAAAAATGTGGCCAGGTAAAAAATTTGGCTGACCTATTTCAAAACTGAAATGGCGTCCCTGGGGTACAGCAACACGGTGCCACATAATCACTACACAAATGGCTATGTTGCCACGGGTTAGTTAATAAAAAAAAAAAATAATAAGAAGTATAAAAGGTTATATTATCAATATTTAATGTTATAAAAAATACCAAATGAGGTAAATTATTAATAATAAAATATTTCAGCAAAACTATTTACAGTATAATAACACGAAACTAAACATATATTATATACCTATTCTACGTTCGATCCATTTGCAAACTACGTGCATACGTATATAATATATATATACATCAATATAGCGCTCGACGCCACGTTCTATGAAGGGCGGATGGACTTTGTCGCTTATCTATTACTCTTATACTATAAATGTATAGAATTTTTTTTGTTACAAATTTTACGATTTATAGAATCTATTTTTATCTTTAAGTTAATAATTTTAGAGATATTGTAAAAAAACATGGCTGTGGGTGAGTTGCGGTCCGATAAGTTGTTTACGATGTCAGAGATCGTTTAATTCTGACCCGATAACCTTTTAGCTGTAGGCGAGTTACGGCCAGAAAAATATAATTCACCGGATCCCATGTTCCCATGTACCTACCCTTAGTATTTAGGAACAGTTTACTGCTAGCTACAACTGTATCACTAACAGTTGGGACAGTTTTCAACAAAATATTTCGTTCTACAATAGCCATCCTAACATCTATAACTTTGTTTATGTGTTATTTGGAGTTCAATCTGAACCTTACATAAAATTTAGAAATAAAGGATTCAAATCAAAGAAAATGTATGAAAATTGAGTTTTTATTAAAAAATATATGACAAAGTTAAAACAAAAAGAAATAGGACAGTTTAATTTTGTTAAGCCATTAGGTAAGTATTAAGGTTTTTCCAAACTAATAGTCTAAAATTAAAAAATTAAATAGAATTACGACCAACTCATCGACAAAAAAACATATTTTTGCGAGATATACATTGGTATTTATTATGTGGCCGCAATTAATACGTCCCTCCCATAGCATGGGCCGTAATTCATACGTCCCTCTAGGCTCTAATAAACCCGGGTCACAGCTCGTACTTGATTTAGGGTTTGGCTACTATTCACCGCCACCGAATTTATTATATTACTCCGAACGACGGATCAATACTAGAATCAGGGTATTGGGGGTTGGTGACTCCGCCCACCACGATGCGTTCAACACCTGGTACCACACATTTATTTGGCGCGCTATACCTATAACTAAAGTAATCAGGTTTTTTGTGTGAACATCAGGGGGTGGAGTCACCAACCGCCGGTACATTTGATGCGGACTCTACAAACCCCCACTTCGGCTACAATATTAAACTTAACTATTAAAACCAATACGGCGATACTGATAACAGCAATATGACGCTTCAATTTCTATTCTCCATTTGAGATTCTGAGCCATAGTTTACTAAAGTTTATTAGGAACAAATATTGTTATCGTTATAAACATTACCTAGGAATTATGTAAAATGTTAACGCTATCATAAGCTCATTGTTAAATAGTAAGTTTTATAATATACGTTTTCATGCAATTATTATACTATTGTAATTTATAGTCTTTCAATTATATGGGGTCTGTACTAGACTGGCTTGCCCCTTGCGCGCGCCTATGTTTGCAATTTATTATAAAATCTATTTAGTACAATAGTAGATAACTCTTCGAGAAGCAATGAGATTATAGATAGTATCACTGGACTACTGGGATTTCGAAAATTTAATTTATTGTAAAATAAAACTTAAGACTAATAAAATAATGGCAGCCCCGTTATTATGGTAGAAATAAAATATGTTACTCAAAATGCCACAGTATAGTTTGCCATGTGAAAATTAATTTGATTGATAATTAATTTATATCCAATTAGTAAAATTGTATAAAAAATGTGCCCTTTTATTATCAAATTTTCGAAACGGCATCATATCAGTCATCGATCATCATAAACAGTCAATATTCATATTTTTAAAAATCTTAGCATACCTACCTAGTATACATTCAAAACAATTTATTTCATAATTGCCTAGTCTCATTCAAGTTAGTAGAAATGAGTAGTAAAAAGTAGTAAAAATTATGTTATAATAATTAAAACTAGAATGAAGCAAAATGTGGCGGCTTGTATAAGTAAAAAGTAATGTACGATAGCGTGGTGACCGTATTTATTGAACGTCGACTATTCCCCGCATCACCACAATGCTCCCATTGCAGCAGTTTATATAGATAACGGGGGGGGGGGGAGATGTTTTCAGCCGCGAGGGGTGAAGTTATTGATCGAGAGTGCAAGGACTGTTGTATAGTCGTGAACTATACTTGCTGAGGGTGTTTTTAACCGTACAGATGGCGTGGGGGCATATTAGTGGAGATTTTGTCGGCCGCGAGGGATGAAGTTATTGATCAAGAGTAGGACTGCTGTAGGTATATAACTATAAACATCAGTACATGTGTTATATTAAACGCGACGAAGTGTATTTTTAAAAAAATTCTATATATACTATAGACATTAGACCTTATACTTAACCCTAAGTATAAAGTCTATAATATTTACTTACTAGCTGTATTGCTCGGTGTTTCCCGAGGATAAATCATAGAGTAAGATAGAGGCGACATTCGGTTTCTAAACTGAAGCCAGAAGATGTCTTCCGGCAGTGTAGCCAGTTTTAAAATATTAATATTATTGTATTCAGTTCAATATTTATAATGATGATAATATTAAAGTTTGAGTCTTAAAATACTTTAAAAAACATTTCAAAATATATACTAACACATGGCATTAAAGTGTATCATCTAAAGGTATCAAAAAAAATAAAACAAAGAGTAAAATTCTATGATTCGATCATTGCCTACTTTGCGATCTAGTGGTATGTAATGTCGTAAGAAGCCTCTAAACAAAAATCGCACGGCTTTAATTTTATAGTATTTCCGATATAGACAACCTATCTTACTCTATATTCTATGGGATAAATTAAATATGACCAACAGTCGGGGACACAAAAAATTAGCACTGCCCGTCATGTGCCAAGCGGCATTGTTTTCATAGTGATATCCAAATCAAAAGTTCATGAATTTTTTTGAAATATAAAATTTATTATAATAATATTATGAGTGTTATTTTATTTTTATAATTGATTTACTTTATAATTTATGATTATAGAAATAAAGTAACGGCAGCGTGACATTATAATAATATGTTGAAAACCAATCAGTGAGTAATGAGTACGAACAACTTCCCTCGGGGGCCAGCGCATATTTTTCGTGCCTTCAAACTTCACTAGAGCCATTGATGTGCAATCCACCAGCAGAAGTAAATATTAATAATAACTAATAGGGTAACTATTTTTTCCTACGTGAACTATTAAATAGCTTCAAGTAGAAATAAATACCAAATATAATGTGGTTATGATTGTAATATTATTATTCATAGCAAGTAAGCGACCCTAATTAGTTAATTTATTATCAAAACCTTCGTCGAATCGTCAAAATCAGTCTAGTATGTTTTGATTAAATATAAGCCTCAGAATCACACTCTTTACCTTTTATAATATATTATTATAACTATACTTACTATAAAGCTGTATCTGCGAGACGGTAAAGTACTTGACTAATAAGTAACTTTTATAATTTTTTCCTAGTAGATATTAATAAAACTTGTGAAAAAAACGTTTGTAAATATTGTATAATGAAAACTAAAGCGACGAGCAAAACGTGGCAACTCGTATAAGAATGAGAAGTAATCCTGATGGCGCGGAAGCTGCTCGTATTTATTGAACGCCAACTATTTCGCATCTGCGCAATGCTCCCACTTGTAGTTGGTTGAGATGGCGAGGTGATACGAGTGGCTTCATTGATCGAGGGTGGGTCTGTTGCGCTTGCGCAGACGTATACGTAATAACAGAATAAAACTATATACAGCGATACAAGCAGCTTATTGAACGTGGCATATAATTGAAAATATATATATACACTAGCTGTATTACAAAGCGTTGCCCGGGGATAAATTCACCTAGATGGGCCCCGGGGATAAATTCTCCCCCCGTATTTGATCAAGGATGGGTATGTTGCGCTTGCGCAGACGTACACGTAATAACAGAATAAAACTATATACATCGATACAAGCAGTTTATTGAACGTGGCATATAATTGAAAATATATATATACACTAGCTGTATTACAAAGCGTTGCCCGGGGATAAATTCACCTAGATGGGCCCCGGGGATAAATTCTCCCCCCGTATTTGATCAAGGATGGGTATGTTGCGCTTGCGCAGACGTACACGTAATAACAGAATAAAACTATATACATCGATATAAGCAGTTTATTGAACGTGGCATATCATTGAAAATATATATATATATATATACTAGCTGTATTACAAGGCGTTGCCCGGGGATAAATTCACCCAGATGGGCAACCCGCCTATAGCATATTATAGTAAGTAAGAAGTAACATTTTTTTTTCTCACGTGAACCAATAAATTTTAAGCAGAAATAAATAACCAATTTTAGGTTATGTTTTAATATTATTATTAGTAGGTAAGCTACCCTAAAATAATTGGTTTAATCTAATAAAATATAATGATAAATACAGAAATGGTGATATATAAAATTTTTTAGTACATTTACTATAATTTTTTTGTATCATATATTAATCATAGGTATATTATAATGGCTATAAATAACTACAAATATAAGAATATATTATATAATGGTACCTATAACTATTTACATTATCGTAAATATACATAATAACATAAATTATAATATTTAAAATTACATGACATTTAGAATATTGTATTCGTATATTTAATATTATGCTTATTTATTCCAAAATATCTATTCGTCAAAGAAGTTAGAAAATAAAATTAAAACTTTTAAAAATAAAAAAAGTTATTGAATTAACTCTATGGGTGTTTTGAGCTTCTCTTTACAACCCATGTAGGTTAATATAGGGTGGCTCAAACACAGAACATATTTTAATTTTACCAAAAAAAACTCATGAAGAATCTTATATTAAATGTTCAAGCCTTAGGTGTTAAAACGTTAGAATATTTTTATATTCAAAATAAAGTACACAATTTTTATAAAATGTTGACAATTACTTAAACGTTTAAGTTTTAAACTCTTATGAAAAAATACTATTGTGATAAATCAAATACAAAATTCTCATGAATCCATAGTTATTATAATATATTAAGTATGTATACTATAAGTACACTATATAATTACCAGCAATGTGTTGTATCACTATTTCTTTCTTTCTAAAAGTAGGGTCTTAATAAGAATAATAGAAAAGAAACACCGAGTCACCGACATTAAATTATTAAGTTAATTTAAATTATATTCTATCAACAATCTTTTATTAATCTACTGAAACACGATGAACAGCTTTGCAGGCTCCAGTGTGTATGATCGTCCTTGAGTCTGCAGGGCGAGCTCCAGCTAACTGCCGAGTGCAGACCCGGCCATTTACAGTGTTGCCAGAAACTATAATTCTAAACTGTAGACGACTGACAAAACTTCAAGGTGAGAGGGCAAGTATTATGGCACAATTCTGGTTAAATTTTTGGGGGTGCTAGATTTATGTTTACCAAAGTAATCCGTAGGGGCTTAGCTTCCCCAACCTTTCCAGGCTTATTATATATAAGGCTAACTTATTAAAGCCCGTGTAATCTCTATCGATTTTTCATCAAAACGACCTCAGTAACTGACAAAAAAAGTATTTCTTATAGTTTGATATAAAAATATATAGATTTTTGATTTGGAAAATAAGTTTACTTTGCATCAGTCGGAGCATATATTTCATATTTTTATTCCCGTAAATAATTTGCTAAATTGAGAAAGTGCTCCAACCAATGCAAATTAATCTATTGTTTATGCATTCAAATATCCATAGGTGTGTGCAAACCTTAATACCACAATATACCACAATATACCACAATTGAGCTACAATTTTTTTGTCGTCATTATCGGTGTTTATGGAATTTTCTAGGAATAAGCAAGGACGAATTAATACTTGGTGAGGACCAAGTAGGTTTGCATCACTGATATAACATTTATCAAACAATATAATCTATAATATTGGACTAAATTAATTATTTTGGTAGGTACCCATATAATATAATAAATTAATCTAATATTATATATTTATATTAGGGCTAATTTAATAAGAAGTGACCTATAATAATAAAAATACCACACTTTGCTTTACACTTATATTCTAACTACTTTTAAATTATTATTTATTATTTAAATTGTTAAAGTTAACACATCATTCATGTAAAATGAATTATATTGTTAATAATATAAAAACAAAAAAGTTATAGGTACGTACCTAATTTATTATTATTATCTAAATTCTAGAGCTAAATTTCTAAGCTATATAAGGTGAACATTTTATACATTTTTAACTAGGTACTAAATAGTTTGTAAATTTCATCAACATTTGACCTTTAAATGCTTATAAAAAAAATCATGACAATGGATCTTTATTATTTCTCAACCACTATTATAGATACTTATGATGAACCTCGGATTAAACTTTCAAGCTGTTTGACCCAACAAATACAATTTTATTAACATTTATAGAAAAAAAAACTAAAAAAATTGAAAATTGAAAATGTTAAATTTAATATATATAAATATATTTAATTCGTGCTAATAATTAATACATAATATGATGTGATATGGGTAAAACTGTAAAAGCCAAAAGGTACAACGCATAAATCACAAATGTACAATTTCCAAGTTACAAGAATATAATATTATAAAATATTTTCGTCATAAAGACATAAATAACCAAATAAGTTATTAATTCTGTTATGGGTTATGCTCATATTATGTATTTATAATGTTTGTATTTATAAACATAAATTGTCATTTGTCATTAGGATCATTAGATAAAAATATTAAATAATAAAATAGTTCTTGGTCGTTCATTTTGCGTTCGTCGTTCTTACAGCACGCACGACTTACCTAAGTATTAAATAATAAATATTAAATATTGTGTATCAGTTTTCGTATAACCATGTGATTATCTGTGAAGTACGTATATTATTTTTCATTTTTTGATTACATAATTTTATTAATTATCATAATTTGCAATTCCATCAATACCTACTGATTCTACTACTAACCTTCAGTCTACACTATAATAGAAGATTTCTTAAACTCGTTGGTAAGTATTCAATATGTGTGTTTTATTATTATTTTGTATATTATTAAGTTGATTTTAAATTTCTAATAATATATATATATAGTATAAAGTAATAACGATCTAATATCATCTCATTAGATATTCAGAATAATTATAGTTACAATTGTTTAATTTATATTTTAATTTTCAGTTGAAATAATAAATTGTCATTTGTCAAATATCTAATGATGTGTGAACAACAATCCACCAGTGAAGTAGTGAATATAAGAACAGCTGATAATAAACCAAGATGGTCATATATTAGTCAATATTTTGAACAACTTTGTGATACATCTACCAAAAACTAAACTTGATTTTTAAGTGTCTTCTTTGTGTGCCCCCTAAAGAGAAACGAATTTCCACATCAAATACTTCAAACTCAAATTTGAGAACTCATATTAAAGTATGTAAATTGTTATTTAAGACACATAATAGTGTAATAATATACTATGTAGTAACCTCATGATAAAGCTTATAATATTTTTGATATGAAAAGTACCTAATTCATAGTTAGTACAAAGAGCAGTGTTTGAATTAAGGGGAAACGAGTGAAGGAGTACCTCTAGTTTAAATTACCGGTACTTATTATAATCTAGGTATTCAATAGTTAGATATCTTCGGGTAGATAAGCATTTTTTTTTTACACTGCATCCCCCCATTGAACTTTTTTCCAATTCAAGTAGTGAACATAAGTAAGTAACAAATTAGTTGAGTAATAAAATGATTGAAGCCTGAGATGATATTATATTACCATATTTTAGGTTTAAACATATTTTAACTATTGTATACCTAGTCAATAAAAATAAAATTAGAACAATTTTTTGTGAGAAATAAATTTAAAAAATAATGTTGATGAAAATATGTAATAACTGTTTCTGTAGGTACCTTTGGTTTACTGGAATATTAAATTATAATCACAGAACTCATAAGAATACTGAATGAATATTCCTGTAAAACTAAAACATACATACTACATAGATAATATTTCATAATTATGTTTTTTTTAATGGTTTTCAGATTATGCATTCAAAAGAATTAAACAATTTTAATGATTGTGCAAAAAAAAGATCATCGACGACAAACATTGTTGAATCTAATAAACAATTAAAGCTGTGTGAAGTGGGTAAAATACCAGTTAGAAAACTAAGTGATGGTGAATTTAACGATGCCAATTTAAAACTGATAATTGATACAGTATCTCCATTTTCCTTAATCGAGCACCCTGCTTTTATAACATACTGCAAATTAACTTCAAACAAGATTCCTGTTTCAAGACGAGTATTTGTTCGTAGGATCGAAACTTTGGTATGGTAAAATGATGATTGAAGAAATGATAACTGATTTGAAAAGATCAAGTATGTATGCTTAACTTGTGATTGTTGGAGTATATTTCATAGGTAAATATTGAAAATATTGTGTAGTATATTATTACTTATTTTAGTTTTTAAAAGTAGTCATAATTATTAAAGTTTATATTATTACTAAATTAAATTTTACTTGTAGTTTTCACTTATAATTGGTTTATAACATAATTTTTAATTTTTCATATTTATAATTTTAAGCACGGATAGATGAAATTGTTTTAATTTCATTAGTATTAGTAATAACTAATAAATAAGAATAATATAATAGTATAGTGTGTAGGTAATATATATACCCATATTAGTTTTTATTTTTTTTATTTTAACATAATATAATATTTAATCTAATTTATTAAGACTTAGTATTACAAATTACAATACTTAATAGTATATTAATTATTATTTTTATTTAGGTATATTATTTATAACTTCAGTTTTTATTTTGTTATTATAGATCATATATTGGTTTCACTGTCCATTGGCTTCCTGAAACACTTGAAAGTTATTCTAAAGGTCTTGCTTGTAGGCGTATTTTTGGACAACATACATTTGATAACTTGGCAGAATGTATAGATAAAGTAATTAATGAGTTTAAGCTTAAAAACAAAGTCACTTTAATAGTTACAGATAATGCTGCTAATTTTGTTAAAGCTTTTAGGTAAGTAAAATGTTTTTTTTTTACTCAGACTTATCAAAGTCAATTTTCACTGCTTTGGTTTATTGTTTTTTTTATTAATTCATTTTTCAATTTTATTACTTTTAGAGTTTTTAATAGTGACTGTCAGTCCGGTCGTTACGTTCAACACGAACACACGCATATTGTGCCGATGGTTTTTCGCTCTTTTCTCCGATTACGCTCGTTAAATTATTTCTATCATGATCATTATAACATTATTCCTTATCTATAACGGTATTATGTACAACAAAAACGGTCAGAAATCGGGCCTTACGTCTCCGAATACGCCCAAAGCCTCAAAAGGAATCTGTCATCTTCATCATTGTCACCACTTCTTCAAATGATAAGAAATCCAAAAAGTTGTTTCAACAAACCGTTTCGCGTTTCGTTCTCTACATCTGAAGAGGACAACTTATTTGAACCCGACGTCTTGGGTAATGCTTCCGATGTAATCGAAGAGTCCATTATCCCCACTCAACACGACAATCCCAGGGCTCCACCATTTTATGTCAAAGACATTAAGAACTTCTCCGCCTTCAAAAACACGTTAATCCAGCTCACTGGCCAAACGGTTTTACATGCAGTCTTTACCTTCTTTTTTGATTGTCCGCCCTCAAGGTCGAAAAAATTTTAATAAAATCGCAGCCACCTAATGGAAACCGATGCTTGTTTCCACATTTTCATGCCATCAATATTTCGGCCTTACAAGATCGTCATAAGAAATCTGCACCACTCGACGCTCATCTTAGACATATCGGATGCTCTCCACGAACTAGGTCACTCCACTAGCCGTGTCGTAAATGTATCTAAAAACGGACGCCCACTTCCACTCTTTTTCGTGGATCTCAATCCCAATACCAATAACAAAGAAGTTTTAAGTCTATCATCAATATTGCACACAAAATTAAAGTTGAATTACCATACAGGACTAAGAGTGGTCCGCCTCAGTGTAAAAACTGTCAGACCTACGGACATACCGTTAAAACTGCACCACTCCACCATCCCCCGCTGTGTTAAATGTGGGGAGGTCACTCCTCAGACACTTGCACCAAGGAAAAAGCAGCCCACCACTTGCGCCCTTTGCGCGGGTGACCACACCTTAAATTACAAAGGATGTCCAAAATATAAAGCATTACTCAAACATCGCAAATTTACTCATTCAACTCGACGAAATCCAAACACTGTACGCACGTCTAACATTCTAAAACCATCACCTCCCCCTCCTAAAGCCTCCTACGCTTCCATCGCTGATAATAATAATACTCCATTATCGATTAATTCCACTAACGATCACATTTTTTCCAAATTTATTTCAGATCTTTCCTCACTAATTAATCCCCTCATTTCCCTTCTTACAGCCGTACTGCAAAAGCAATCGATTCCATAGTTCATTTATTCCCTATCTCATTAACCTAATTACCATTTATGTCATATTCACCGATAATTATTTCTGTTTATCTTAATGTCACTATTATGTATTTAATATTTAAGCACTTTATTATAATCGTTGAGCTGTAATAGTTTTATACTCGAAGCTAATAATAAAAAAAAAAAAAAAAATAGTGACTGTGAACAAGGTACAGAGGGTACAGTAGATGATGGAATTGATGTTCCTGACGTGAATGAGATTCCTATGAATGTCGAAGTAACAGATTTATTAGAAACCCAGGACATTGAAAGTTAATTTTGTTTTTCATTGCCTCCACATCAAAGATGTGCAACCCATACACTTAACTTGATTGCTACTGTTGATGCTAATGATGCTGAAAAAGATGCAGCATATAAGGCAATAAGTAAAAAAGTATTTTCAAAGTGTCAGGCTATATTCAATAAACAAAACCAGTCAGTATTAAGTTCTGAAAAAATTAAAGATCACCTTGGACGTTATATTATTACTCCTAATGCCACTAGGTAAATTAAATAATTATTTAATTTAATAAGTAGTAAATATCTTAATTAATGCATACATTTTTATTATTATATATTCAAATATAAATTTAAATTGGTCATAATTATTGATAGTTTATATTTATAGTCTATCATGGTTAATAATATATCCTATGGGCTATGGCTAATAATAATTTGTACATTAATTACTTATTATTCACTGTTTTAGGTATTATTTTTTCTACTCATACAAATTTAAATTAAAACTGATTTTAACATTTTACTATTTTCATTATCAACTATTGTAATTAATTTCAGGTGGAATTCCTTTTATGATGCTATGAAATGTATAATGACCAATATTGATAAGATAAATATACTTTGCATTGACTTACAGTTGCCATCTATATCATCACCTCGTGAAGTTTCATTTTTAAAGGAATATTGTGATGTATGTTAATTTTTTTTTAAAGTTATTATGTATGAATCCAAATTTTCTAAGTTTTAAAATGGTTATACATTTCTTATCAAATAGGTGATGAAACCAATAGCTAAGGCTTTGGATTTTTTACAAGGTGTGAAGTTTGTTTCACTTGGATATTTGCTGCCAACAATTGATTCTATTCACAAAGCATTAAATTATATTGACGGAGTAAATTTGTGTAAACCTTTGGTTATTGCGCTAAAAAAAGGACTAAATAAAAGGTATTAAATATATTATATATTATTTAAGTACTTGTAGGCTGTTACTAATTCACACTTATAAATTATTCAGACTAATCATTGAAATTCTAAACAAAGTCTTTTAAAATCATTATAGGTAATATTTGTAACTAGTCATTTATCTCTGTTATGTTTAATTTAAGTAAGAATATTATCTAGTCGATGACATTGGTTTTTTTTATGTTTCAATTTTAAAATGTTCATTACTGGCTTTAAAATTAAAATAAATTACTTATAAATTTCTAATTTCTACTATAATTTTTATAATCTGCAACCAATGACAACCATTTATAAACAAAAAAATTGTTTAAATTGCCACCGTGAATCTCAAGATCCATGTTTGACCCTTCATTAAAATGCGAATATCGGAAAATCCTTTCTTATTTTACATCCAGATCATTAGAGGAACCACTATTTCAAATGTCAAGTTCGTACGTTTATTGTATTTTGGTGACAATATTGTTTATTTAAATTTGAATGAATAGATGGCCCCGCTGTTGTATTCTTAAAACCCCTTATTTTCCCCTTTAGAAAATGAGTATCCAAAAATTCTTTCTAAGCGGACGACTACGTCATAATATCTGATCGTATGCCAAATTTCAGACAGATTCGTTCAGTGGTTTGGGCTGTACGTTGATAGATCAGTCGGTCAGCTTACTGTTTTATATTTACAGATATTGAGGTATGATATATACGTTATATAAATATTTAATTGTATATGATATCACGTAATAATATACACATAATAATGCATAGAATAATTTTCTGTTCGTTATAATAATTGTTACTTCCGTAGAAGAAACAGCGATCCACCTGGCCCGCAGTGTTAATTCGCGTAAACTGTACAATAAAGTCATCAGACGGACAGCCGAAAGTAACTGTAAAAACATGATATCCTAACCACACTTATAGATTATAATACCTATACCTATTCACCTTTGATGATGAGCACATTAGGTATTAGCGTGGCGTAGCAAGTAGCTATTAACTGAATATTATGAAAAATTTGCGATACGCTGGCACGGTGCACATAATATACCGCTGCAACAGGCGATTGCGATAACACGTCACGATTATGCGTACCATAATGTACCATAGTATTATGGTATATGATATATACCAACGACGACTAGGATTACGTAGGTTAAGGGGGTCCAGGTTATATGATATATTATATTATGTTGGGTGAATTCTTGTTCGGCTAACATTTATTTTTGTCATGGAGCCCCTTAATTTTAATCTAAAACTGCTAAGACATCCTTAATCAAAATCATTTATTATTTTTTCTTAATTATATACTAAAACTACATATTTCCATGTACTATTTCAAACAGATAAATTATTGACAATGATCTTGTCGGTTATTCAATAACTTATTAACCTACCCCACTTGATTTTAAGCCGAAAATAATGAGGGGTTCTTTTTTTAAATGCTTAAGGAAAAATGTTTAAATAAAATAAATATTTCACGACTCCTCCCCAATAATGTAGCCACGGCCCCCAGTTTGAGAAGCATTATTCTATGTAGGCAATACAATTTACAATTTGATATTTCGAGGTGGGTTAACCCCCCCCCTCCTAGTTATGTCAATTATATTATATTCATATGATAATATATAATACATAATGCGAATTTAATTCTACATGTGTATGTAAATATATTTTTATAATTCAATTTCTGAACACAATTTCTAGCTCCACCCATGATTATTATTATCATCAGTGACGCATTTTCTAGGTAAAATGTAATTTAACTTTACAATTTAAATATTATGTTGATTTGATATTACTTTTTTTATTTTATGACAGACCTTCGGCGGTGGACCGCGTGCGGACATGCATCACACGCAGACACTGATGGATACGTAAACGTCATAACTCATAACAATATTATATCACTTGCAAACACTACAAAGACGAAGCATCAACATAATATTATACATTTTTATTCTAATGACGTGTTGTGCGTATTATAATATACATAATGTTATAATAGGCGTATATTAATAAAGCCATCATTTTCAAATAGGTATACGAATTCGATAGTAGCCCCGCGAATCGCGATATCATATTATTTTACCTACCTATTAACATTGGCAGTCATTGCATTGTCCAGCACACAGAACGCCCGCAGTGCGTATTACTATTATGACGCTCGTATAATTTATTATTATATTAGTAAGTGTATCGTGTTATAATACTATTGTAATAGTACTATAGTAGTACATTTTAAATACGGGGTGATCCATTTAACGGCATTCGTATCATTTCAGAAAACCCTAACGTTTTTGAACACATTTCTTTTACAAAATGTTAAGACTTAAGTTGTTACAAAATAACAGTATTATTAATTTTATCATATCAGTTAAGTTTTTACTCAAATTTTTAATTTCATATTGCAAAGCAGAATATTATTTGGTGTACCTATTTATTTCGATCTATAAAAATCAAATTTTGGACAAATAGTTTATTGGTAAGTTGTAAGTTGTAAGTATTTAATGTTTGTATGAGCAGAGTAATAGTCCAACATTTTGTGGGGTACCCCTGTTCTACTCCATTCCGCTCATTTAAACTTTAAACACTTATGAGTTATGACTTATAACTCATAAGCTGCTCGTCCAAAATTCGATTTTATAATATATCGTGAGTAGTTGAGTAGGTACTCCAAAAAATATTCTGCTAGAAATCTGCTTGAATCAGGAATTAAAAATGCACATTATTATTAAAAACTAAAACACTAGCGATAATAAATGGTAAAAAATATTGTTTTTTCATGACTGACAAAATATTTTTAAAAACTTTGAGTGTTTGAAATATAATGAGTGTCTTAGGTTAAATGAATCACCCGATATAATATACTATAGTAGATAGATATCACATATTCGCACCTATATATGTGTGATAACATCATACTATGGATGACGACGATAATGATTATATTGTGTTGATTAATCATAGGATGACGATCGTCGGTCGGTGGAAACTTCCGACGGTGGCGAAAAAAAAGCGACCATCGGTACATCGGACTCCGCCGTCGGCACACGCTGAGTACCTATCTATATACTGTATAAATGTTATATATATGTATATAATATATACCTATAGATTTAGACATATAGTGTACCTGATATAATATCTTATAGGTGCCTCCCATATACGTCGACCGGCTCTGAGGACTTCGAAGGTCGATGATCTATCGTGACGGGACATTCGTATACATATATTATTATTATTATTATTATTATTATATTATGATATTGTGCACACACATCAGAGAAACGCTGCCGACGAGACGGGAATATCAAACAAAAGAACATTATAACACGTCCGAACGACGACACGATGACGACGAAAACGACTGCGAACTATACAAAGAGCCAGCGAGCATTGCGTGTGGTTCCGAACAACAGTGTGATATCGTATATCAGTTTTAAATGTTCTAAATATTTAATATAATTATTTATTTATTCACATAATATATGATAGGTATTATATATAATGCACGCGGATAAAGAAAAAGTATAAAAATATTATGATTATTAAATAATTATCTGGTGTATTGAATGTTCAAATGTTGGTATTCGTATATCTACGAAAACATTCACGGGGCGTCATTCATTAATCATTTGGGTGAATGATCTAAGAATAACTCAAGTAAAGTATTCGACTACCTAAGTATATATAAAATGGGCATTTGGCAAGAAATTGACCGATCGTTTGGTTGAACTTATCTTTAATTATTTTGTATATACCTAGGACCTACCTAACCGTCCTAAAGTCTTTAAAACTGGATCAAATAAGGAGTACTTCAATACGAGCAAAAGAAAAACCAAATATAGACTTAAACTCAAAACAAGTAAAATTATATGTTCAATTTTACTTGCTAAACAGGATGACGAAATTATTTATTCCGATATAATATAGTATAATATATTAGACAGCTAATGTATATCGTGTTCAAAGATGCCATTTTCCCACTTTGGGAACTATAGGCTTAGAAGAAGTAGCATATAAACAACTTCGTGACATCCAAAAAAAATATTAATTTTAAGAATGAACTACAATGTATTTTTGTAATTTTATCAAAAAATATGCTAATAATAACATGTTACGCTATAATCTTAAACTGTTATATGGTTCTAAAAATGGGAAGGAATATGTATTGACATGTTAGGTATCCTTATTACTGTCGGCCAATTGACATATTATTATATTATACATATTATAATAAGCTTACCCAAATTATTTGTATAAATTCCCCAAACCGAAAACCACCCATTTTTCTTCCAGTTCCAACACGCAATACGTAGGTAATTCAAGTATAGTTGAAGACTTGGAGTTAAAGATTTATCAATTGTAATAGTGTAACTTTGTCAGTTATTAATTAGAAAAAACAATACAATAAGTTAAATTCAAGTTTGCCTATACCTATTATACATAATATGACGTAGGTACGTATATAACATGTGGTTACAACACTAACTAATGAATATTAGTTTTTTGCCTAATCACAGAAATATTTCTGGATTTAATAATTCTTAGTCAACACAAACGTATATTATGTTTACGTATAATAATTTATAACGAAAGGTGTATAATCTCCTAAACCATTACAGCTATAATAGTGTGCAGTATAAGAAGGAATATTAGGATCAAATTTTAACAAAATTATTGTAATAGTTAAACATTATTAGACATTAGTTCTTCAAAACAAATTTTAAGTTTCAGAAACATAATAATATTATTATGGGGCACGGAGTGGCCGAGCGGACTAAGACATCGGTTGTGACGCACACCGGCGCTGGTTCAAACCTCGGTACACGGGTGGCATTTTTCTTCGGGCAAGTCACGGTGTCCGGAGAACAAGTACCGCCATCCCGGGAAAGGCAGATACCTACGGGTGCCCACTTGAAAATCTACAAAACTACACACACGTGTTTACACCTACTGTTCCCTCCCCCACAGTTTAAAAACCACCCAATGGTCTAAGTTGCCGCGGGTTAGCTAATAAAAAAAAAATTATTATATGTGTATAGATCAAATATAGCCCTACACTATTATTTATTATATATAAATTATACAATAATATATTATCTATACAGAGTGTAACAGGAAAACCTGACAAATTAAATTTCTTTTGTTATGATCAATATTTAATATTTTTAGATTCTGAGCAGAGCGAGGAAGCTATAGTTGTTTTACAATGGTGTTTATTTATTTATTTATTTTTTTTTTTTATCCAGCTGTATACAAAATTTCTACCAGATGGAATGCTTCGATTTCAACATATAGTACCTTATCTTTTAGCAAATTGGATTAAGATGGTACTTTAAAGAGGTATTTTTTCGATTTTCTCAATAGTTATTTAATGCCACGGGAAAAACTACTGACAAATTACGAAAAACCGCTTAAAATGGAATTTTAATTTCTAACGATTTGTTTATCACCGTAGCAACAAATAAAATATTATAATATTATAATATTAATTCTACTCAAAGGCTATAATAAATAAAAAAAATTTAAAAATCCAGACTGATAAACCGTCTCCGCTCAGAATCATTTTTCTTATACAATGATATTTTATCATTGAATTCAAGTTTATTACAATCCATCATACATTGTCCCACTTGTAACCTACTGTACAGCAGAGCGACATTCACTTAACCGCTTTTTTTGTATAATTTATTGGGATTTGAGTTACATGTATAATATAACATTTTTGATATTGATTTTTTTAATACTAAAAATAAGCAATTTTAAATCTGATTAAAATTCAAAATAATCAATTTATAAATCTGGCTTTTAGAAAACTTTTGACTGTAAAAACATTTATCTAAGTCAAGTGGTTTATTTTTTATGACTTTAAAATGTCAATATTTTTTAAAGTAAGACTCATTAATTTGAAAAGTAAAACCTTTTATAAGATTTTTGTTCACAACTGTAGCAGGATCAACTTTATTTAACAAACAAAATGAAATTTCAAGATATTGTAAAAAATGAACTACATGACGTAAATAAACGCTTTTAAAATCAATATTCTTCTAAAAACCAGATAAACAAATTTGCTATTTTGAATTTTTCAAAAATAATTTACATGAGGTTTAAAATTTTTTATTTTCATTAATAAAAAATAAAAGTTAAAAAAGTTAAATATATTGTTTGTTATATAACATATAACTATCAACGTACACGGTACAATTTAACTTTCTTAACTTTGGCTTGTTTCACTAACGTTTTTTTTTCACATCAACTCACCCACTTTTAATGAATTACAGCATATATAAACACGAATATTTGTTTGCGTTAAGCTTTTAGTAATATAGTATACTATTATATACTATATATTTATAATTTATATAATATAATATATCGTCGGACGGTGCAAGATTTATTGTAATGCATGAAATATAATGACGTCGATATGTAGATAGGTACATGTACGCCATTGCAGTAGCTATAAGTTATCGGATCGATAGAAAATAATCATCTCTGAGATAATATTATTATTATCATCATTGTCTGCAAACGTGCGGACGACCTTGACGAGAACCCTAAAATTATGATTCAACCGAGTGAGTATTGTTTCAGTTGTCGTGATGTCATATAATGTATTTATTATGTATAAGATTTATAATTATAAACATTTTTTTTTACAGATCGAATTTAATTTTAAAACATATCAAACTCCAAACGACATAGCCACCGAGTGACGCAGGCGACATAATATATATATTATATAGCCAACGAAAACTTCCACTTCGAGCGAAGACCCGAGAAAGAACCAGAAACGCCAACAAAGTCTACATATTAAATTAGTTATGATTTATTGCAGTATGTAAAATAATGTATAGGCTCGTACTCTACGTTCCTATGTTCTGTCTATCTAAGCAAATTCTCCGAGTGCGCGACATAAATGACGAGTAAGTAATCTGTGAATCGTTACAATACTATTATAATAAATATTGTAAGTCACTGGCTAGTCAAAGAATTTATAATAATAATATGTAATAATTTCTTAACATTATTATTTATTAAATCAAAAAATAAAACATTTTATGTTTTAATAATAATTGAATGAATCGCCAAACTTAAAAAAAATATATATTATTATAATTTATATAAAAAAATAAAATATAAAACATGTGTACCGAAGATATATATATGTATGCAATGATCGCGGTAATCATTATTATAATAATAATTTGGAGATTTATAAGAAACTGAAAAGTTAAAGGTTTTAGAAGTAAGAATTAAAATACAATTAATAATATGTTTGTGTCCATGTGTAGAATTGACTATTGAGAACCCTAAAGTAACGTCATTTCTTAGACATTTTAGTTGACAAAAAGTTAAGTAGTGAGTGTACAATACATTTTTACATTTTTATAACTTATGATATAGGTACGTAGTATCATATTTATTTAACGATTTATTTAATCACTATTGCTGGCAATATAGATAATATTATTTCTTATTTAAGATTTATAATCAGCTAACAAAAGTACAAAGTGGCAGGGTAAAGTTACACGTTGTGTATAATACAATCGATATCTTCTTCCGTAGTTTCAAATACTTACTTATATATTTGTAGACTGTACATTACACTAAACAGTTCCAAATTCGTGTATGGTGCATCTAATGATCACAATTTCGATTATACGTTATTTCATTATGACATTATTATAATCAGCCCCAACAGGATAAGTTTGTAATTTTGAACACCAACAAATTCTTTGCCCTGGACTCCTTAAAGTTAAATCCAACAATGATACGGCAATTAATACTGCCACCAGCAATATTGTTCTGTGATAATGGTATAATATTTAACGTACGTTCCCCTCCCCACATAAAAGCGAATTAAATATTTATTTTTTTCTAGTGTTTTTAGTATGCAAATTTTATGAATATTTGTATTACCATTTTTCAAATTTGTGCACCTTTAGTTTACGCCCCCCAGACAAAAATCGGGATGGTGCTGGATATATGCCTCAGATATGTTTCTCCAGCATCCTCCCCAGTGCTGCACGAGAACTGTCGTTGTTTATAAGGGTTTGTTTTAGTCCCAATGTTCCATAATTTCGTACTCTAAATCCTCAAGTTGGGGGTGCTGAGGTAAAGTTCATTGATATTTAATGATTAAGTAAAATTATTTACATATTGTTAATTAGTTAAGTTCGTATTTTAAGCTCATTTGATTTCATGGTTTTAATTTAAATCTTAAATTTAAAAGGACTAGGCAGGTATTTTTTAAATACCTAGTATAAAAAAAAAAAGAAGAATAAATAGTATCATTTTATATTATAAAATGTTTGTAAGACATTTGGAATTTTATAAACAATAATTTTAATAATGAAGGACTTTACCCCTCAAAAACTTATTTTCCCATCGGGAACGGTCCGAATAGAAAATCACACATGTGCTTCGACACGTCGAAATCAAATAATATTTTTCTTCGGTACTCGCGAGCGTTGGCGAGTCGGATTATCAAGCACACGTCACACACATCTCTAATGACAATAATTATTATAATTATAAATTAACGTCTTACGAGATTCGTGCGTGGGACACATTAGAAATCGTACGGAAAGAAATGATTGTTGAACTCGTTACACTTATTGTCACACGCGCATTTAAACGATGTTTGTAACAATAACACGACTTTTGCTGGGTAGGTGTGTTTGAAAATGGTATAATATTATAATATAAACGGTCAAGAACCTCGCTATCCTTCCGAGTGAACCTATCACGTAACATAATGACGTTATGACAATACGATACATGTTGTGTGTCGTATATATACGTGGCCACGTGGGTAAAAACGTGTAAACACGACACACACGCGGCCAACTGTTGCGTAAAGACTTATTATTAGAGACAGGATTTTGAATTTAATGTTTCATTATGTATGCAGTCAGAGTCAGTGGATTTCAACGATCATAAGCGTGATTAAAGAAAACATCAAAAACATTTTTAGCATATTTTTGGTGTTTGCGCACATATTTTGTCATAGAAATGATGCATGTTTTATTTGCACATTAAATGTAATCAAAACGTAGATAAATTTAAAAAATAATAAAATTTCATAATAGATTGTATACCGTTTTCCGTACACCATTCGCCGTTATTTTTACTTGAGAAGATATTATGTCAGTGCACTATTTGTATTCTCTCTCTGGCCCACGTGCAAACTAACAAATTTACGTTTAGCAGAAACAACCATGTGTTGTTGCTTTTAATATTAGAGTGAATTCACCTATAATCAAACTTTAAGTTCAGAACATTACCTGTGTCCCTACGTTGGCTATTTTATGGTATTTTCATTTTTATGAAAATTATGAGCGTGCGTAAATTATAACAATCAAAAATGCATATGAATATTGTAAAAAATCCAACGTAGGGATACAGGCAATGATCTTAGCTTAAAGTTTGATACTAAATTAATTCACTCTAATATTAAAAATGTCAACACAGTGTTGGTTTTGCAAATTATTGATTTGCTATGTTGCGCGTGGATCAGAGAGAGAAAAAAAATAGTACTAATATTACTAATACTAATATTTTGAACTTTTCAAGTGCATATTATATTAAAATTTAAAGTGCATCAAATCCGGTCTTTGTTTATTACATATTTTATTAAATAGTAATTTATTTATTATAAAAAACTCAACAGAAATCATAATATTATAAAAGAGTATAACTGCGGCCGAGATGACCGTGTTATTACGATTGCGGCGGCGTTTCAGAATCCAGCTGAACGTCGGCCAATATTAACGACGGGTTCTCCACGTACGTCTTCCAGTCCTTGAAGAACCTGGCCACCGCGGCGCCGTCCAGGATCCGGTGGTCGGCCCCCCAGGACACGCCCATGACGGGCGTTCGGACCAGTTGGTGCTGGTCGTCGTACCGTGGCCGGTAGTTGATCCGGCCCAAGGCGCCGATGGCCACCTCGGGCGGCAGGATCATCGGCTGGAATGCCGAGCCTGCGATAGAGCCCATGTTGGACAGCGTGAACGTGCCGCCCGTCACGTCAGATGGTGCCAGCTTGCCAGCCGCGGCCTTGGCCCGGAGCTCGGTCAGCCGGTGGGCCACGCCGACCACGGATAGCGTCTGCACGTCCTTGACGTTGGGTACCGCAAGCCCGAGAGGGGTGTCGATGGCCACGCCGATATTGTGCGACCTGTTGGGCCTGTATGACCCAAAGTCGGGGCTAGCGGTGCTGTTGATACGTGGGTGCCGGGCCAACGCCAGCGAGGTGGCCTTCAACAGGAACGGCAACAGCGTCAGCTTGATGTGTGGCGCCAGCTGTGCCTTCAGTTCCATCAACCTAGTCAGGTTCACCTCGTCCGTGATGACCAACGTCGGTATCTTGTTAGACGCCTCCATCGTGTTCCGCATGGTCTTTGCGTAACCGGTCAGCGGTAAGAAGTCCTGCAGCGGCACCGAAAGTGGCGGCCGAATGCCGACTGCTGCGGCGGCGGCGGGGGCGGGAGCTGATAACTGGTCGGCGGGCCCGAGTATATCCTCCTTGAGCACACGTCCGTGTTTGCCGGTACCTCGGACCGCAGTCAGATCGATGCCCTTTTCGGCGGCGATCCTGCGAACAGCGGGAGTGGTCAGAACCTGCGCCGTTACGCCTGCACCGGCGGCGTCCGCGCCCGCAGGTTCTCTCGATGACGCGGCGGTGACTTCCTCCACATTATCTGCTACTACTTCCGCTACTTGCTCCGCGGCTGCCGTCTCGCCGTCCTCGACCACCTCGATGTCCACCAGGGCGCTACCCACCCGGGCCGTTGCGCCCGTCTCGTAGTGTACCTTGGTCACGACACCCGCGAACCGGCTGGTTATGGTCACGGTCGCCTTGTCGCTCTCCACCTCGCACACGTCGTCGAATTCTGATACCACGTCACCCACGTTCACGTACCACTCCTTAACGGTCACCTCGCTGATGCCCTCGCCGATGTCGGCCAACACGAACGGTACGATATTTTTGCCAGCGCGCGTACTATAACCGACGGTGCCAGAGAAGTCGGTGGCATTGCGACCGCAGCTGAGGCGCACGAACGACCGCCTCGGTTTGGATTCCGGTGGACGGCGCGTAGACCCGACCACGCTTTTCCGATCGTCGCTGGACCGGTGACGGACGCCGGCCACGACGATCCTGCAAAGCGGTCTGGCCGCGGCGACGGCGGCGGTGCGTCTCACGGTCAACACGCCGGTCGGGAACATGGTCGCGAAACGCGCTGTTTGCACGTACGACGAAATATAATATATTACACGACTATGGTAATTATGTGGTGTTCGAGTGGTGCAGTGCCCGCGTGTACACGTTGCCGTTGTTTACACGCAGACGCATCGCCGACCGCGGTATAGACTGATTACCATCGGATTCCGCGAGTCCGGGCCGATGCGTGCGCGCATGTTAATCAGCTGAACTCAAGGTCAAAAAACGAACGCACACGCGTGTATAGGTGATCGATAGGTATAACGACCGCGGCCGTCCAATACGTATAATACGCGTTGCAGTGCTTTTTAAAATGCGATAACGCGCGTGTTGCAGGTGTATCGGTCCGGTGGGTATACATATATGGCTATATTATATTATACACGTATATTGGACGTGTACGGTTTACACATATAGTGCGCATCAAACACGTAGGTAGGTACTAGTTATTATAACAGTAAAAACGTCATATAGGTACGCGACTAGACAGTAAAATTATATGTACAATAAAAATTGAACGTCTTACTGTTATTATGTGACTTACATCATAATACAATATAACATTATATTATATTATAGAGTAAACCATCGATGTAGAATCCCACGCAGGGGAACGGAAAAAAATTCGGGATATCGAAAAGTTAGAGATATGGATTTTATTATTGTAGGTACGTATAACGGTAGACAATGAATTCGAGGGGATTTCCTTTCGAGATAACGAGAGGTTCAAAATAATACGAATCTACCGTGTATAAATTATAGACGTATCAGCATAGGAGTTAGTAGACCTAGCTGGTGATGGGAAGGGGGAATGTTTTGGGTAACATAATCCGTTGTTAAATTTTTAAAGATAATTTATTGATAATATCAGTCATGGTTCGAGATATAAGATTGCCTAATATTTGCAATTTATGACCTATAGCTACTATATTTGGAGAAAAAAAAATAGCCCACAGGAGCTCCCTATGGATAGGTGTACGCACGTATATAGGAATATTATGTAGATTTTTATAAAGTTATAACAAAATGCGTAGGAACTATAAAATATATATTATAGTTTCAAAATTGTTCGTTTATCTTGTAAGTTACAACCAATAATATATAAATAATAACAACTAACAATAACAACATTTCAAGACAATTAAAAATGGAATTGGTACTCAGGTACATGTACATGCCCTCATGTAAATGTTTTACATGTATAATGCATATGATAGTCTTACTAATTTTAGTAATCGTATTTTGTTCAACCTCATTTATGTACATAACAATTATACATTAAAACTAATACTGTTTATTACACCTATTTCCACCTTATGACACCTTATGACACCTTGATCCAATTTCAATAGGTAGGTACCTATATACAGTATACACATGATAAAACGAATGTAGATGATAAAGTATATTACCGATAAAATATTTTTGTGAAAAAAATAGTAGTTGATAAACTTCTAGCAGTATAAATGTTATCTCTATCTCACACACGTAAACTATAGTAAAAATTTCCCATCGCGATTACATTATTTAAATGAACATAATCCCATATAATATGTAGGTATAATTACAACTATTATAAAGATGAATATTATCTGTATTTTTTCAGAAAGTTTTATTAATATTGTGGTTTTATTTTTTTAGTTACCCGTTTAGAATTATTATTATTTACATTTTATAAATATAACTAAAACCTTTCGACAAACAAAGATAATATTATACATATTATAATTTATTGTTGTAATTTCCTTAATTATGTCAATATGATCAATGTTTTTACAATAATTATTAATGATATGAACTTCTTACTTCGAGAGGTTTGAACTATATATTACAGTGTTACACGTGTATAAAGCGGAGAAAACAGCGTACCTTGATGTGGTTATATTATGGTGTCCATCGTCCTCGTTACTTCATTATAAAAATATTCGATAGGTACACGTAAGTGTAACACATGCAAAACCAAAAATATTCAAGTTTGTAAGTTTTAGTTTACGTTGAACTTAATTTTTAAACATATTATGGTAATAAGCTAATAAACATTAAACAATGACTCAATTAACTAAATCTAATTTTTATATATGATGTTGCAGGTAAGATATTTATTAGTTATTGTCACATTATGTTAATAGTATAACCATACTCGGGTATTAGGTTTAGGTATTGCACTTTTATTGTTCATCAATATTTTATTTAAATTTTGGCGAACCCTTTACACACTAATACACTATATTATTGTATTAGAGGTTTGAGGCCATCGAAGGAGGGCAGAAAAATAAGAATTAATAAATGATGTGATCCAAATTACCCTACTGATGTTGGAGATGTTCCGGGACCTTGGAAATAAATACCTAGTTATAGTACCAATATTTTGTTACAGCCGATATCTCCATAAACGGTATGCATTGCAGTATTTTTCTTTGTTTTTCGTATATTTTGCAGGTCGGAGTTCGCATCACTATATTAGTTTCCTATATCCTATTCACTGTCAAAATATATAACGTGATCTCTGACCGTGCCTCCTGTAATATATATTCGCATATCATATTAAATTATTATTATATCGTACGCGACACGTTACATATTTTTCATTCTACATTTTATATAATAACGTAATAAACCAGTTTTCGTTTATCGGCCGATAATGTTATATTACGCATATAACACATAATATAATATTACTATGTATTACCTATATATACGTACAAGTGCGTACCCATTTAGACGTTGTTTGCACGCGTCCGACTGCGGTGAAGTTCACCGCGTCGAGGTATACTATATAGTATATACATACAGGGTGATTCACGACAATCGTGCTCAGACCATTTTTCGACGATGCAGTTATTCCGATTTTTAGGATATTTAAATATACATGTAGATACCTATGACCATGTTATCTGACTTTTATTTTTTTAAATGAGAATACCCCTTTTGTGCTGTAAATCATTTAGCTGATAATTTTTCGGAATATTTATGACAAAATTTGAATACGAGTAGTTATTGAATCATTTTATTTTGTATGCTAAAGATAGTAGGTCCATGTAAATGGGCTTGGAATATTTGAGGACTATAGTAAATTGAAAATGTTAATAAATATTGAACTATCAACATTAGTAATTTGTAAAAGTGGTCTAAGTGACCAAGTATGATAAATACTAGATCCAATATTACATCATTTTAATTTTTTGTAAAACCATTGTTAAGGTCTTTTATCCTTAGTATAAACAATTTAATTACTGAAAGACAGCTCGTTCTAATTTTGAATTAAATAACAACGTCAAAATTAAAAAAATTAATGTATCCACTTATAATGTACAGTAGAAAAGGTGGTTCTCATTTCAAAAATAGCAGTTTGTATCACAGAATACTCCTTATAAGCAGTATAAAAATCTCATAAATTTGAAAATATAGTTATAGTCTTAAATGGATTTAAAAATTCCAAAAAAATCATAATTTGAATAGATTGGAAAGGAAAAAAATGGTGGTGAGCATGCTTTGTAAAAAGATTTGTATAATATGACAATATTTCTATATTATAACGTCGAGTGATATATGCGTTAAATAGATGTAAATAGAAACAACCTGCACTGTAAAACGCCGAGCACTCGAAACACGACAGTAATATTATTGTTCGCGATACCAAAATCAAACCTCAAAACAAGGAGAAATCAGAAATGTATACTAAGTGTGAATTTCATAAAATTATCTTGTTTATTTTTTTCCTTTTCAACTCGGATGACTATTCTAGATAAGTGTACACAACAATGATAATATATTTTTAAAATGGCGATTAAACATTGCTACAAATATCTCTATAATCGTTGATTTAATAATAATACGAGTTCTTTAGGTTTTTGAATAATATTATTATACCATGTGTATTTTTCATCAACCAACCTCCCACCCATACTTGTGAAGTTATTTGCAAATATTCAAACATTTTTTTTTTATAATAAGTATATATTTTGGAACCAATAAAATATAAAAATAATCGATGTATGAACAAATAAGACGTGGGTCAACGAGATCCCATACATATGGACTAACAACATGATTCTTCTTTACTGGTTAGGTTAGGTTTTATATAACAAGTCAAGGGATATTTTCAATTTTAAAGACCTGGTTTACTTTCTTATCAGAATGGTTACCGGGATCTCAATGTGCTTCCGAAAGTTCCCTATTTTTGATGACAATACTAAGCTCTTTCTTAAAGTGAGTGATGTTGATAAATTATTAGTCCAATAATACCTTTGTAAGATTTTTTTCTAAAATACAATCCATTACCCATAACGACTTGTTGAAATAGTGTATTTTATAATAATTTGTCCAATAAACCCGATAGGTAGGTAGTCTAATGATTTAACACTTTAACGTGTAGGATTGTACCCAAAATCCATCTAGTTCAATCAAGAAGATAATATCTAATACTAATGGTACTAATATTATAGGTATAGGTATCAACGCATTTACACTTTTAATTTCCGATCATTAACATATTAAGAAATAGTTAGTTGGTATATTTTACTAAAAGTAGATACCTACGAAATACAACATGGTTGAATATTATTTTCAGATTGACAAAAGTTCAAGAAAGAGAAAACCACCATCACTACCACCATCCCCATAACCACGGTCACCGCCCTCATCACGACCACCATTACAAACACACAATATAACTGTAATAATACAAAACATTAAATACCCTACATACTAATAAAAATAAAAACAGAATCATTTTTTTTTTAATATTCAATAATCAGTCCCGATTACAGTTTCTTATTTATATCTAAGGGGAGAATTCACTAGGAATGGAATTAAGAAGACATTGTATGCGAATATTATACAGTTGGCGTTTAAATCGTGTTTCGTGTAAAATCTTTTGTAGTAAAGACTTGCTAGTTTGGTAACGGTAATGGTTTTTAAAGTTCATACCTATACGTTTGATATTCTATCACTATATTTGTCTGCAACGTTGTAGTGATATATATAAACCAACAAAAAGTATATTATTTAATTTGCGTACTTACCAGCTATGTCTATAAAAAAAATATTTTGTTTTAAATAATTAAGTAAAATATAAATTGTTGCTTTAATTAATTAGTACTGTGAAGGATTAACAAACGGTGATCATGGTGACCTCGGGTAAAAGTTAGAAGGTGGTAGAATCTATATAGGGACCCCAAAAAACGCTTTACTACAATACAATGAAATTTACGAAGACATTATTATATTTAGCTCGACATTTTTATACTACAACTGCGGGGTACTGATTTTTATTAATTTTTATGTTTATCGCCATTGAGAATCTGAATATATTGTAGTATCTATATATTATACTCAATGATATCACATAAACGAGTTAAACGGAAGACGTATTTTCAACAAATATTACTTCATTTTTTTATATTTCTAACTGTTTACTACCTATGTTATCTTCGGTAAACATTATTTAAGATTGTTTAAAAGCTTTATTCATTAAATATTCTACTAGCACCTTCAATATAATATTTATAGATGGTCAGTAAATCAATTATTTAATTTCTTTTGATGAAAAATGTATTTTTTAATTTTTAGTAGGTAAGTATATATGAACACGTTTACAAAGTTGTTATACTCCTAAGACATTTGTTTTCGCTATGTGATAAATGGTAATTTCTCTTAAATTTGAAGACACTCGACTCTAATAGTGACCCACCCAAGCACCTAAATACTATCTTATTTGTATTCGTATTTTTCAGTCATTACATGAGCGTATTGGAATGTGAAAAATATTTCTTGTTTACCTACTCGTGACGTAATAAAGAAATTTACAATTCATATGTCTATGGATGATATAATGTACCTAATATTTTTTTGAAGTAAACGTTCTAATCTGTTATTTTTGAGGACCAATTTTAATTTAACTTATTTTATACACATTTAAAATTACTTTAAGTAATGTAATAAGTAATAACATTAAAAATAATTATAATTAAACACATTATTTTCAGTTAGGTAATATGAAAAAATTTTATCCGGCGGTGAAATAAGAAATAAGTATTAGCCTGCAACTTTTTATAATAACGCTAAAAAAGAATTAAAGACAAATAAATATGCGGCTTGGATACCATAAACTATCATTTATAGGTACGTGTCGGAAATTGATTACATAAATCAAAATATATATATAATATTATTATGTATATGTACGTTATTCATTTTAATCGAATTGTCTTTATAGTCTTCGAGTGTTTTCATCTTGTATAATAGGTCATCAGTCATCAATCATCAGTTCATCATCAAAGTTAACGTAATTTTTAATAAGATTAGAATTGTTTCGGTACCACTATACATGGTTAATAATTAGCTGCGTTCATATAAACAACACGTATTATACATTAGCACTATATAATTAATTATGACGCTTTTGAAAATACATATTTTCTAAACATCAATATTAATTATTTAGATATTCGTTCTAAATTCTAATTATATAGATAGTATGTACAAATTGTATGTTTTATATTTTAAATATACATAAAATCGTACCTTCCTACGTTTATCACGTAGGTATAGTATACGGCGTGGTACGTCTGTGTCGGTAAAAAGCGTTTGGGTGAATAGAACCGCGTTTAATTAGGCGTTTTAAAAATAAGTTAAAGCCGTCTCGTCGCCTCGCCGAAACGACGCATATTGACAACAGTTATATAGTACGCAAAATACAAATACACGAAAACGCTCGAATAAAATCTGGTAGACATATATAGGGTATGTATAATATAATGTTAAAATAACTGCGCATAGTATTATAGTGTAATTATTTGTATTCATGTACACAGTTGTAACATAATCATGACGAAATCACGGCGCCGTAGATATTATTTTACTGACCACCAACAACAACGCGTGTCTAATATAATATACCTGCAGCAGTATAATATAATATAGCTACAGTGCGAATCACTGTGGTATAATAACATATGCGAACAAAAAAAATATGGACTAGCTCATTCACAAAACAGTGTGTTGGAAATATTTTATGGAAATCCGATGACTAATCTATTCGAGTATACCTATACCTATATCGTTATTACCTCCTCTCTACAATTTATATTATTGTACCTAGGTATACGCACTGCATAAACGACAAGGTCTTAGAGTATATTACATATTATTAATATTATTATTTATTATGCTATCATATTATTATATGTACACTCGTTGTTGCAGGAAATCGATGACTACGACGACGACAAAAAAATATCGCCACAGTGTATATACGTTGAGAGGACGCAGCGAGTGGTTTTACGAACGGCGAATAATTAGCGTATATATAATATTATAATAGTTATTATATTAGGTCTATACAGGGTGATTCACCAAGCATGCTCACCCCTTTATTTCTTCAACCGTGTAGTTTTTCAAAAAAATGATTATTGATTTTTAGAATTTTTAAATATGCTTAAAAACCGTATTTTCAAATTCTTGAGATTTTTGTAGGACTACCTACTTAAGGAGTGTCTTGAGGAGTTACGCACTTCTATATTTTTCAGATGAGAACTCCTATTTTCTACTGTAAATTATTTTGCGTTTAATTTTCTGAAAATGTTGACGTGTCAGAATCGAAATTCAAACAAATAATTTTTATTTACCTATTTAACTTTGTATACTAATACATTAATACAGAATAATAGGATAATAAGGATAATTAATTCAGAATACATGGGGCTACGGTGATTTGAACATTTTATTATTTTAGTGATTAATATTAATCTATCAACATTGATAATTTGTTTAAAAGGTCCTAGTATAAAAAAATACTAGACCCGATATTACATAAACTTTATATTTTGTAAAACCATTTTTGAGGTCTATTATCCTTAGGATAAACATTTAAGTAAATTCCTTAAAATTACTCGTTTGAATTTTGAATATTCAAAAAAATGATCCACTATAAATAATTTATAGGGTTCTCATTTTAAAAATAGAAGTTTGTATCAGCACATGAAAATTCCTTAGTGGGTAATACAAAAAAGTTTAAAAATTTGATAACAATATAAGTATGGCCTTTGAGTAAATATATTAAAAAAAAAACCAAAAATCACAATTTAAATAAATATTCAATTGAAAAAAAGGGTGAGCGTGCTTGGTGAATCACCCTATATATTATGTCAGTGTTTGTAACGTTCATAGTCCTCCGCGATTGCAGCGGTCGAAAACAGTCTTCTGGCGGACACCCTGCAGTTGTACCTATATACATAACACGTATTTGAATATTTTCTCCTATCGTCGGTATATTATATATTATGTTATTTTTAATTTGAATATTACGTCATCTGCAGCGGATGTAATATATGTATATAAATTAAATGCATAGCTGCTCATTCGATTTGTTGATCGTTCGATCGAATTATACGCGCATATTAATATAATATATTACGCACGTTTTAAATAATATAGGTATAGGTTAGGTACCTACTTATACAGGGGCGCGATTCCAATGAAAAACTGGGGGCGCTGTTTCATTATAATTTTACAGAGCAAAGCCTAACAGAACAATAGATGCATAATATTATGTCAATAGTAACGGTGTAACTTATTTAGCTAATAACTCAAAAATTAAATAACGATATATGCGCGCTTGAACAAAAAATAAATTCGGGTCCTCGTTTGCTATAGTCGCACAAGACGTGTTTTAGGAAAACAGAATATAGAATGGAAAATGTTTCGTGAAAGCAATGGTGTACAACACAATGAACAACTTCACCCCGTCCCTAAACCCTCCACCCTTCATTAATCGCATATTAAATGATGGCTTAGTACAGTACATAATAATGTATTAATATAAAATAAGAACTTATTATAACCTTTAGGCACGAGTATGGCATGAATATTTTAAGCGCGATGCAGATTGCAAAACTGGGGGCGCTCAACCAACTCCCACACACGCACAAATTGCGCCTATGAGCCGATATAAAATATATATTATTGGTCGTCTGGGTGCGTATAGGTTATGTTATATTATGCATAATATATTGATATGTAACTATGTAAGTGAAAAATAATTATGTCGTTATACCATTGCGGTCAATATCCATATTATATTATACATATATACTACATGTAAGGACAGACGAAAACTCACACGAACCGCTGTTGTTATGGGCGTCACTGTCACTGCCACGGCAATAATATAATATCAATATGACGTAAATATCGTGACGATTATACCTATCGATAATTTAGATATATGTATACATATATCCACATTTCGACCTCCATCAAACGCCGCCGCACAAAATGCCCGTTGGTAAAAATGTTTAAATGTCATTCACTTTCACATTCCGACAGAGTGTATTATTATGATTAGACGGTAACGATTTATTTCCGATACCTAATTTGGATATATTTTATAATACTATTAATTATAATATTATGAATATAAATTATAGGTATAGTTAGGATGTTGATGACTTTTGCATTTTTTTTCCTTTGATTCTATACAATTCTATCCTAGCTAAAAAATTGTTTCACGCTCCCTTGATGCAGAATATTCTAATTTTATTTTGCATTTTTTTTTATTTTTTAACGTCATTTTTCAACATTTTTAGGACATTTTTTGTACTTCTTGTACAATGTGGGGCATTTACCTCAAATTATAGATTTTAGAGCAAATGTTACACACAAGTTTGGAAACAAATTTAATGTATTTAAAATCTAATTTTGGATTTGGACAAGTAGAAAATAATAATTTTAATATTATTAATGTGGGATTTTTTACATTTATCGCGTTTCGATAAGATTTACTCTTTGAGTGTAATAGATTGATGAAACACATAATTTTTAAGGCAATTTTTTGAAGTTTTTAGGGTATTTTTTGTGTTTTTTAGGTCATCAACATTCTAACTCTAATTATAGGTAATACTACGTTATAATAAAACGTTTGTGTGTATACAACGATCGGCGAGACCGACGTAGAGATAAATTAACGAAAAAGCCGAAATAAAAAAAGATTTAGGTAAGTACTTAGGCATTTTAAATAATTTTTTTTAACATACCCTACTTAAACGAAAACGCTGGCCTATACGTGAATAACATTACGCATTAATCGACACACGGTGTGGCACACACAACTCAATACACGTGTAATGAATATTATGGCCTATGGTCATAGATATTCGATGAATACAAATTAAGCGTCCTCTCCTCTACAACGGTTCACTTCTTCGCGACCGGCCTCGCACTGCAGATCCGAAAGGGAACTTTTGTAGTTCGTCTATCCCCCAGCTGGAGGTAGGTAGGTATAGCTGGTGTTTCGGTTACCAGCCGGGTACACCAATATATTATAATTCGGTTACCACCGATATCATAACGTTAAGTAATGCTATTATATTTTTGGTCCTGTAACAAATATTTTTTCCGTAATATTAACGGAACGCGTTTCGAATAAATAACAATTTCTAATGACGAAAAAACCCGTTTTCGTATTCACGCGCACCTGAGAAATGCTATTTAGTAGTTTATAATACATTAATATTATATGTTATTATTATTATTATATACAAAAGGATGACTTCCACACAAGACTATAATACTATAATAACTTTATATAATATATAATATGCACATAATACGACCGTCACTGCAGCACGTCTGTATATCAACGCGCATACAAACGCGTTGTTAATGATATTCAATTCGACTCGTATATACATCGGTATTGTACAGGAAACTTGGATCAGTTTTTATTAAATTTTCGTAAAATGTCACACATTGAAACATAATAATAGATATAATAATAATATATTTATATGCAAATAATTGCAATGTTGTACATAGATAAAACACTGCATAAAAATTAAGTTAAAATAAGGATAAGCTATTGAAGTGAGAGTTTGTAATATTTACAACTTTCGATAAGCTGATAGCTTGTGGTCGAGAACTTTGTAGAGTTTACAATAACAATATATTTTTAGTATCACAAATTAAACAATTTAAAATATTACTAAAATGTATATGTTTTAAATATACACAGTATAAAATGTTTCTCATCGTAGAAATTATATATAGGTACCTATTAATTTAAATAATAAATGCAGTTAATATCATATTTTTAAAATACAATAAGGCATTAATAATATAAACTTTTGATTCTTGATACACATAATTATTATTTTTGATTTATTCACATAACTTAATCAGGCTATTTTCTTAAAAGAATTGGTATATGAGTCATACTATAAGAAATAAGAATCGCCTAGAATGTCCCCATAATTCAATAATTATTGAACGAGCGATATATTATATATATATATAATATATCATATTATATAAGTCGTTTTATTTGTGTACTAAATAATTTGTTTACATCGTTAAAGATATAAAAAAAGCATATAGGTTGTATTTTTTAATGTATTTATAATAGATGTAATATGATTTCGATGTATCATAACACGTATGGTTAGCCTTCGTATCAATAATGATCCTGAAATTATAAAATCGAATCAATATCATATACCTGTATAATATTATGAATTGCACATTATAATATAGTGCCTATTAACGTAAATACACTTTGTGGGTGTTATGTGTTTAAAAGGTTATTAAAAGCAGCATTTTACACGCGAATTCTAACCAAACCTTTCCCTGAGGGTGTTTTACATTTTGAGTGTTTTTATTATTTTTATATCCTTGTTACCATTACTATCATTATTAATATTCATAACTAGTAATGATTCATATGAATCTGACTTCCTTTAGGAATTTATTATTTCCAATGAATTATAAATAAATCAAACATTTTTATTTTTTTATAACTCCCGATTATTATCATTCTCGTTGAACCAAAGAAAAATAATAACACTACTCCAATTATTAATATCAATTATAGTTATAATTTATCACATCAACATTTATTATAACAATTTAGGTACTTAATTATGATTATAATAATATATACTTATAATTTATACGCTACAGAATGTATATTATATACCATTCACTTTTAAATTTTATTTTTTGAACTTTACTGGCTAATTGGCATGAATCAAATAAATTATAATTTTACCAACACATATTGTATCCTTGTTATAATTTAAAATAATATTTGATATTATATTCCTGTTGAAAAAAAACATAGTAAAACGCTGCTAATAATATAACATATAAACATGATTTACTATACAATATAATGATCTATACAAATATATATAAAACAGCCAAAAACTAAAGTACCAAAGTTCTTATACCGCCCAAAGTGATCAAACTATTTATATGAAAACGGAACTGTTTTAACTTGAATAATTCTGCATTCATATATATATAAACGTTTCGGCAGTTTATAGACTGCGGTATCATGTATCTTATACGTAAGTTTGGTTAGGCTACACAGAAAACCGCAATAGCCATGCCACTAAATCAAATTGCCTACAGAAAACGCGAGTGAAAACACTGAAAACTCAAAATACTTATTACAAAGCGTACGAATAAAAAAAATAGTGAAAATGAATTATTAGCTATATAGTGTCTTTTTTTACCCACACAAATAGTTCAACCAAATCGAGATCCAACAATTTCCATTTGTTTGAACATTAAATACTGTTTGCACTCGATATTTATTCTTAATGGTGAGTTTACATTTTAAGTACAATAATACTTAAGTCTGTATTATTTTACTAACACTTATGATTTTACCATATTGTAATGTATTATTGTTGTTTAGTAGTTAGTGAGTACCGCGATACACCCTGAAGGGGTGTGTGCATAAAATATTTAAATAGATAACAATGCACATTACAACGTAACTATGTAAGTATTCGTTTTAAGCATAATTCTTATTACAACACATTAAAATAATAAAATATATAATAATACTAATAAATATAACAGAAACTATTAACACGAAAATATGTCAGTACGACCTATTTAATATATATAATACCTATATGGTAGTTATAAATAATATAAAACACGCATGTATATAATTATACTTTCATTATTCTTTTCATTGTTTCGTACCAACTGACATATCGCAGTAAATAATAATATATAGAATATTGATACAGGGCGAATTATATTAGGGTCACACAGTGAATTTTAAAAATAATTTATGTAGATCTAATCGTCTGAGTTTTATAAATTATAATTTATGACTAATGTATGTCACGTAGGTATGTATTGCAACTTGCAACAGTCACTTGCCCGTACGCTAAATTAACAAATATTCATATATTATTATTATTAAGATTTAGTTCCATAAATATTTCAGTACAAAATCAAACCAAACATCTTGAGATAACACTGGTCAAACGGTTTATCTCATATTTTTTTGTCCTCTTCTGAAGTCCAAATTAAATCTCAGAATCAAATGATAAGTACTCTTGTTTAATTCCGTCAAGACCAGGATGAAGATAATTTTGGGCCCGGGGCCAAATAATAATATAGCCATTAGGTATCCATATATTATAGGAAACGTACTACCCACCAAGAGCCCACTATTGCTCGATATCCGTTTAGGGCCAGGCCAAAGCCTCCCTTGCATCTTTAATCTGGGCTTGAATGCAGTTGATTGGTAACAGTTTGGTCATAAACTCACATGGTATACAAATCTGAGACCTTGCAAATCATCTGACAATCCACACAATCCTAAGACTTTCCATAATATAGGTATGATATCATCGCTGTGTATTATTACTGGTGTTCCGTAGTATTCAACTAATATAACATTATATTATACAAAGATCTACAAAATATGGCGACTATCAATCACCTTTTCAAACATCATTATAAACGCTTTCATTTATAATTGAACTCCAACCCTTCAATAAAAATAGTAATATGGCCTCCCTTTCTATTCCTGATAAGCCTCTTCCATGCCGGATAAAATGCTGCAACTGAAATCGCGATACTAATCAATAAATACTTAAACGAGGTATTACTGGTCAACAGGTGACTTCCTCTTCATGCCACTCACCTCATACAATTATTTATCATTAACAATAAAGTTTACATTATTATATTCAACTATACGCGGTCTATACAAGGATATAATATTCGATTCGTTATTATGACATTCGTATAAACAAGAACCCGCGTGTTACTTATTCGAGCATTTTCCTACCTCCTATCACACGCCGTTTTCCTAATAATTCTAAATTAATTAGACTTTAAAGTATCGATCCGATTCGTTTTACGCTGTTCAATGTGCCGCATACCATCGACGAAGATTACGTATGTACTAAACAACTCCCATCCACGTCTCTTAAGGTTAAAAACGTTGCTATAAACACGCAACACGGTCATCGCTGTGTACCTATTTGGTTATATATATATGTATATAATATACACACAGTACGTGATAATATTATATTCTCGTAGACATGGTAGTTGTATAGGAATACAGCGGCCTGGGGTGGTAAAACGATTTGTGCACGTCGCGAGTCTTAACAAATTCGTCTTAAGTGAGAGGATATAATACTATTATACAGACCTATACCTATATACCTACGTATGATTAACGACAAATAGAATAATATAATTATACACATTTACATAATAGCTCGAAAAGTACGAGCGTGCTGTGTAGTGCGTGCTACTCGGAACTGGGTGGGTATGTGTGATGATGTTCGCTGCTCGGATCATATATACACATAATATAATATTATGTGTGTACCTATGATGTGCATATTATATACATATATATATATATATCGGTACACATAATATGTGTACTGTAGGTGCAGCGTATGTATATGTGAACTGTGTATGCCCACATTATGGGTGCAATCTCACCATCTCAGACTTCGCGAGACACCTCGTTCAAAGAGACGTGTACTCACGCGTGTACAGGATGATTTTTTAAACGCGTTTTTTAATCGTTGTACCTATAATTTTTTCAGAAATTAAAATGTACGATTTAAAAGCACTCAATGTTGCTGACCGATTAAAATCTCATTCACGATGCCTTATTACGGCAAAAGCTAATTACTTACACAAGTTATGACATTGCGTTGAACTGCATGACGAAATATTTAACCTTACAACTTCATAATTATATAATACATGTTCCTTGTAATGCATAGCTGCTTCAAACCTAATTTTATTAAGATACAATTATTTAGGTACATCAATGTACATCAATGATCAATACATTTTGTCATTTTGATATTTAATTTAAGATAATTGATAATATTTGTGTATACTCTCAAATTGTTTAAACTACTATTTTACGAAATTGTATGTTGTTACGAAACAACATTTTTGAAAATAATTGTATTTTTTACAATTTTTATCCTGACATTTTTAAGCGATTTACTTTTTTGAATGACAATGCACATTTTTAATTTCATATTCCAAAGCAGTGAGTGTCATTAATGGATGTTTTCACTTATTTGCTTACATCAAAGTACCACCTATAAATATTTTTTTATTATTATATTAATTCTGTATGAGGTTTATACAATTAATATGTATTTATTCTACCACTAATTACATAAAGTAATCGTGTCCCTAGTGTATAGATTGTTTATTTCAAATAAAGAAAAAATATACACTCCAGACCAGAATATTTCGATATATAAAAATCAAAATTCAAACGAGTAGTTAATTACTTAGTTATAGCTTACAAGTATTTAAAGTTTAGATTAGTGGAGTCGGGCCCATGTTGAAGGGTTGTAAAGCGTGGTTCAATCCCCCTCCCGAATTGAATTTTGTGGTGGTAATAAGTATCATATTTTGTGTATAATATAAATATTATTTTTTATATACCTACCTATTGGATTGTCGGTTTGTAGATGGAAATTTGACAATTAAGTATATTTATCATTATTGTTCTTTGTTTGGTTGTAATGTCGTTAAATGATGTAAAAATTATATTTTGAAAAATTCTGACTCTCTTTTAAATAACGAGTGTTGTGCGATACAATATAAAACAATCACCCTATATGGGTGTAGACTGATTATAGAATGTGTAAGGAACTCCCGGACAAATGATCGTTTCTGATAGGTGTTTATGTATATACTCGCATATTTTATATTTATACGTATTAATTGGCAACGAAATATACTTCCTGTAAATATTAAATTGATTATTTATTTAATATACCTACACGTACTATTTATTTATTTATTTTTTTACTTGGCTCGAAACGCTACCGCATTTCTAAATAGTTGATCGATTCAAAAAAATAAAAACTGACAAAACCGGTCTTGCTAAATACCTTTCGTCGAAATACTATATTATATCTCAGAGACCATAATATATTGTATATAGGACATAACGTGGACGGGGAGTTGTCACGGCGACATGCGTTGGAGGAAGCGTTTTCGATTAATAGAAAAATGCATTTAAAAAAAAAGTTTTCGAATGCGCCGAACAAGAATTGACCCAACATAATAATATAATATATCACATAACCTGTACCCTCTTAACCTACGTAATCGTTGTCGTCGTCGGTACATATCATACATAAATACATAATATAGTACATTATGGTACGCAAACTTAAATACTCGTGACGGCGGACAACCGTCAATGCCCTGACGACGTGTTGTCGCAATCGCCGGCTGCAGCGGTATATGTGCAGCGTATCATAAATTGTTTATAATATTCAGTTATTAGTTATACCTACGCCACGATAATACCTAATGTGATCATCATCAAATGTGAATAGATATAGGTATAGGTATTATAATTTATAAGTGTGGTTAATAATTACGATACCATGTTTTTTACTATTACTTTCGTCTGTCCGCACGACGAATTTATTGTACAGTTTAAGCGAATTAACACTGCTGGTCAGGTGGATCGCTGTTTCTTCTACGGAAGTAATAATTATTATGGCGAACAGACAAATATTCTATATATTATGTGTAAATTATTACGTGATATCGTATGTATATTTAAATATTTATGCAACATATATTAATATTAGATTATAATGCATATACAGAGTGGTTTTATCACTTGTATCCTTTAACAATAATTGTTATTTATTCTAATTCTGAATTTTTGGAATTTGCAATTGGGTACACTTAAGTACTATATTTTCAAATACTAAAATTTGTCGCACCATTTACGGAATGTCCTGTCGTGAACGGTGAATCGTCACACAAACTCATTTTTTCCAAATGAGAAAAATTCTTTTTTACATAATATAATATTAAGTTGATTGATTTCCTCAATCTTTTGATGGACCTAAAACGAGATTTTAACGAAAAGTTATTGTTCAAAATCTATTCGTTCGAATTTTGATTAAGGTACATAAATATTATAAAAAAATCGTCTGCATAACAATTTACAAAAAAAAGATTTTAGATTCTCATTAGAAAAAAAATTATTTTGTATCGCCAAAATATAGAAAATGTCCTCTAGCATCAAAAGACACTATACCTAAATGATATAAACAATCTAAGACCTAAGTAGCTGAAAATGTAGTCATTAAGTAAGTAGGCATACTAAAAAATTATAGAAATCAGAATAATATTTTAATAAATGAATTATACTAAATAAAAAAATGGGGGTGAGTATGATCGGTGCCCTGAGGTACTTCTATATATTATACATGCGTATCGATTATGCGCAGGCAACGCTGAGAAGCACACAGGAAACGCTCTTAAAGTATATTATAATATTATCGAGTGTTACCCCATTTGCCGGAGGGCTTGCCATTATTTGTTTACCCGGTATACGTTGAATACGTGTTTTTTGATGCTGCAATCGACAACTCGTTATGTATCGGCTGAAACAAATCCGCATACATCGTTTATTGTACAAACCTACATATATATGATAATAAGACACTGCACCAGCAGCCGTCCGTCAAGGACGTCTCCGTCAAGTCCTGTATATATAATATGCGAAAACGCTGCAACTAATATCTCGTGTTGTTATTCCGCGTCTCCCAGCTATATAATATGTTATAAACTTTTAGGCGGAAGCGCGAAAATATATATAACACGCGGACGTAATTACTAGACGACTTAAACGGCCATATAATGTATAATATGTAAATACATATATAATAATAATCATAGGTAACGATTTGGATTGTCCTTGCGGTGTAAATAGGTATACTTACATATTATCATACCTAGTTATGATTCACACGTGGTGCGACTACGTTACGCAGCAATAGTATAGGTGTAAGTAAAACTAATAGAGCACTTATATTATGTAGGTACCTATAGCGTTGAATGATCGATCGATACAACTTTACGTCTATATTACTTTTTAGGTAGGTAGTATATTATATTTCAGCCAAATTATAACTCACGTGGCCACAAAAACGTTTGGTGATATATTTGGCAGTATTCGCATAATAGCGTATGTACACCATTCGGATATTGATTGATTGATGTCGCGCGCGAACGTAGAAAGTTCTACGCGTTAGAAGGAAAAAAATGCTTTTCCGAACCCTCTTTGTGCGTTGTTATACTATTCTATACCTATTAATAAATATAGGTACTCGTACTCGTATATAGAGACCATATTATATTATTATTATTATTATTTTTACACATCGTATGCCAGCTATTATGCAGTGAGAAGAAACCATAACGTTAAAGTGCTCAGCACATACGTGTGCAGTGTGGCGTATTTGTGTGTTCAGGTATATACCGTATATACCTATATAGTTAATGACCTTCCAAGGTGCGAGCGCACACACACGTAGAGTCGGTCCACTGCACCGCTGCACTGCGGTCGTTGAGCAGCAGAATAGTAATCGGATGCATTTTGCACGCGGGTGCACACGAAAATCGTATTACTTTACAGTACCAACAACAACACGCCATATAAATAACAAACATTATAATGATATAGCTATATACCTTTCTATATGTATATCTGAATTATATTTTAGGCAGATACCTACATAGCTACATAATATGTACACCGCAGCGGGCGCGTGTCCGCGTTATATATACATGTCCTGTAAGCCAACTTGGACACGATATCGCGATCAGAAAAATTATTTAAATGCGCGCAAAAATTACGGGCGGCTGCGCGCTCTCGATATATATCGATCACTTTCACTGGTCCTGCTTTCACCCGCGCGGTTAAACGCAAACACACACGCGTACGCATTATTTGCCGTGTGCTGCACACAACACCTCTGCGGGCGACGAAAATTCATAAGACAATAATAATAATATTGTTGTTACACGCGTAACGCAGCATAACAACCATAACGCTGCAGTGGCATAATTTTATAATATTTGTGGTGCTGGGAGGGATGGAATTTTTTTTTTATTTAACACCCCGAATGAGTAATGAACACAGTAAATGTCAAACGAACTAAAATCTAGTAATATACAAAAAACTAAAAACATAATTCATAATAAGAAATGCGATAAAGGAATAGAAGAAATATTCATAACAATATTTTTTAATTTTGCTTGGGAGTCAAAACAAAAATTGAAATTAGGTATATCATTATAATGTTTCAAAAGTTGGTACTCCGGACTATTTGCAATTACATTTTTAGAGTACTAAAAAACCAGAAAGTGGGGATTGTTTCTAAAATTAAAAGCTAGTATATGAACTCTAAAATTGATTTTTTTGTAAGAACTCAGGCATATTAATAGCCGAGTAATTAACTTGTAAATAAAACATCATTATATAAACGTCTAGAAGTCCATGGTTCTAGACCAAGTTCTTTAGCAATAACGTCTAAACCCACATCAGTCTTTCCTAGCTTAAAATCCATTATTATAAAAAAACGCGTATTTTATCGAGTTTATCAACTTAATTATTTTGCTTAAGATTCTAGACAACTTATGACAACTCGAACAGCGTTATTAGATCGACCGAACAAAGGAGCAAAACCTTTAAAGAAATAATATTTTTAAAATCGGAACAATTACGTTTAAAATTTTACCAACTACATGTCAGCCATTGTGATATATAGGTATACATATTATATTATCATGTGTATACACACAATATACTTTCTTGTAAAAGCTGAAAGGCTGCGAAGTTGAATCGGCGGCACGCGAAGAATTATTCGGCCAGACGAATGGTCCCGCGCGATAGCCCCTAGGGTAGCGTACCTGACGATGTATTAATAATAACTGTTTTCGTTCTACGAGTACGACCATTCGAGTATTCGACGACCATTTAATATATTATTGTCATCACTATGTTGGTAATCTGAAAAAAAAGTACATGGTAAATAAGTAATAAATGCGAAAAAAGTATTTATTACATTATAATTAGTCAAAATAATTATATTATATAATTATATAACTATATTACCATAAGTGACGCATATATTATTTTTGTATATCAAACTAATGTTGTTCTAATTAAATTACGGCCTACACGGCTACACACGATACAATTTTTTCTGCAGTTATTTTATCATGATTTAATTGATAGATGGTATACGTACATGAGTAAAATAGTTTTAGTGCTAAAATTTTTTTTTTTAAAGTTCTCCGGATAACAGTCGCAGTTACTGCGGCAAGACCACCATCTGCAGATTTTAAAACGTACCTATTACAAAAATGTGTAATAAGTTATGAATTTATCATAATAATATTCATAAATGTATTAATTGTTTTAGCGTTTGTTTACCGTTTATTTTTTTTATTGTATTAATTTTCCACAATTCCATTATTATATTTACATGACCATTATAGAACTTTCGTGGAAGCACCCTCTGACCCTAACAGTTGCAGTTTTCAAAATATTCGAAATTAAAAGTGTTAATAAGGTGAGAAAATTCGAGTAATTTCTAGTTATATTGCGCGGTTTTATTTGATGGAAGAAAATCTTATTCAGGTCCCATTGGACTCAGACTTTTAAATTACCTTTAAATAACGCCAGAAATATATTTAATTACAACTTCTAAAAATATAGTTAAAAAAGGAAAAATTCTGTTTTTATCATATCGGGGTCTTGCATAAAGTCTTCATCTTTCAAATAAAACAATCAATATCGGAATCGGACTATGAGTTGTACTAAAAACGGGTTGAATCAGACACTCTTAGAAAACATTTTCTACAACCATTATTATAATTTTTCTTGTGTAAAATTATAACAGGAGAACATTTATCTATTATTTATTAAGAGGAAATTCTCGGTTTTTATATTAAATTATGTTTAATTTGAATTTTGAAATTGTACCGAATGAAAAATGTCTTTTATTCTACCTGCCCATTTTATTCGGCTTTATCGCGCCTTCAATCTTAGAATTTGTTAACCGGTGTTATACTCAACTTTTGACTGATTTATTGTTATAAATTAATATATATATTATTGTTATAACATATAAGTACATTTTCATAATCCAGCACATAGTATATTATAATGGAAGAACTGTGCGTACCTATATATATACTTATTCGACGCAATAATACGATTAATACGTTGCGGTGTACACGGTACGAGGACGTGACGAATACTCGACGGCGGTCGAAAGGATGGTAAAAGCCGAGGGAACTGAATAATATTATATATTATTATTATATTGTTGTTTGAGTGCGCGAAACAACAACAACGGGAGAAAAGAGAGGAGCTTTGCAAAACGTAGAAACCTCCGGAGGACGTCGCGTATATATTTTATGTAGAAACTTGTTGTGTTATTTTTCGGACACAGAATACGATACAATATTAAATTAAATAGGTAGTAAATACTACGTATACGTTTTCGCGTGGGAAAACCAAGGACCCGTGGCCGCCCCGCGATGGGATGTACACCATATAATATGTATATGATATCCGCTGTTCAGCCTTGTGCATAATACGAATGTATAATACCTACTATAATAATATATATTCGACGTAGGTACACTTTCGGACGATGACGAACTATTTGTGCAATATATATGGTTTTACAATAAAAAGAGAATATTATTATTATTATATAAATACAGTATATAATATTATTATTGTACACATAGAGAGGACCGTTTTCAGGTCAACCGCACGCGGTGTATGCACTTAAAATACAAATTCTTGGACGAGCTCCGGCGAGCGCGATGCCCGAGGACGACGACGACGACGACTACAAGTCGACAACGATGGATCCTAGTCTCGGGCGACGAACAATTATTGTAACGTATAGAAAAAAAAGTAAGTCGTATACAATCGACCGTCAAGGACGAGACATCGATGACTATACAACATGTGTATATACGCAAACGGCGTAAACGCCCTGCTCGACACCCCATATACGACTACGCGCGACTATAACAGCAGCGACGAAATTACACATATTTTTATATACATATAATAATAATAATAATAATATAATGTATTAAATCGTAGCGTGTGCGCTTTACTATATTTGTTATTGTTTCTTTTCTTTTTTTCTCGCCATAACAATCCGTAAAAAAACGTGTATAGGCGGTGTATAGGCAAAGCTCTGCGGCGGCAGTCCCGCTGGGCGTAGTCCAGATTTAAAAAAAATCACGTATAACAATACGTGCGTTTGTGTGTGTGAATGCATATACGAGCGAGTGTGTACGTGCACTTGCGCGTGTGAGCGTGCGCGTTGTTTCTTATTCTTTTTTTTTTTTTCATTTTGGATTTCAAATCTCACACGACTGGAATACTCAAGTGGGGCTGAGGTCGCGCCGGGTAGGACGTGCATATAAAACAAGAGGCGAGCACCGGCCGCTCACCAGTGCCGATCATTGCGTTACCGCCCGCGAAAGTGAACTCGATTTTATCATTTCATAATACTATTATTATTGTATTTTTCTCGAGTGATTTACACGTCGCCGTATTCTAATAAAACACATCTTTACCACAATTAAATTTTACTAGACGTGGTCCTCGTCAAGATGAAGATCTATCTACTCGCTTCCGTCTTGCTCATCGCCGCATATCAAGGTAACAACTGCGCGTCGATACAAATAACATAAATAATATAGAAAAATATAATAATTTGTGCAGCGAATAATCTTAATATGCTGCAACATATTCTATGTAATATAATATCCTCCAAAAAATAATCAACTGTTCAACGTTTTATTCCGACTCTAATATTGGCAACACTATCGACGCGAATTTTAACAAAAATTTTAAACAAAACAAAAATGTTGAGTTCGGTTTTACATTTATCGCATTAATCGTTTTATACTGCAGAGTATTTTCTTCAAACCGTAACAGTCTTAAAAAAAAACCTCCGTATCGTATATAATCGCAACATATCAACGCATCATATATAATCCACTCCTATATTATTGTATCATAATAATATTGTAGAAGCTACAACGAATACCTCTATACGGTTGGTTTGTGTGTTTTTCGACATATAATTTTCGTCGGTTTATGTAACACGTTCGTGTTCCCGAAAATCCATCGGCATATTCAACGCGACACATAGGTACGATGTGTTACATCACGAAACCCGGACACGCAGAGATCGGTGAAGCAATATAATACACGCGTATATGGGTATATAATAAAATATAATGTGTTGGTATATTAAATTATACGTCGCGGCGGCTAATGGTGTGACTTATATACGTCGCGCGTACCGCAAATTATGGCGCATTATAATAACATTATACATAGGTAACATTGTTGTGCGCCCGACATATTAATAATAATATAATATATACGTAGGACCTGCCTATACAGTATCATTAATGTGTGTATCGCGCGTATATAAGAACGGCGAAGCAAAAAAGAAAAAGAAAAAGATTTCAGTCCTACTGGCGACTATATATCTATATAATATTATGTTTGTGGTCTGTCAGTGGTATGGGAAAAGTGAAATTTTGACAAGTTTCTTCCTCCTATGCATCGTCGTATATATTATACATATAGAAAATTCCGTTACCCACGAGAAAAGTATTTCCACACACGCGTAACGCGCACACGAACCACCCATATGTAGTGTACAAAAAATTACGAATTGATTAAGTAAAAATGTATGCAGAGATTAAAAAGATAAGTACGTGCGGTATGTGGATTTTCATATTTTTCACAACAGAAATATTGGAAACATTTTCCTAATGCAGTTCTATATAAATACTTACTCCTAGTGTTCAGAATTTTCTCAATCCAATGCCATTGTTTTTCTTACACAGTCACACCTCTTCTTATAACTAACAATTATTGGACCCTTAAAAACTTATCTGCGAATACCGTAGGAACATAATTTTTTTCGATCCGGGATGGTTAGAAATTTATGTCACTGCGTATTGTCATACGACGACTGCGCACTTATGGTCTTACGTCCATCTGTATTCTGTATAGATGAATCGCATGAACGCTGTTCACTTCCTATGCACGTACAATATAATGTGATATTGTAATAACAAACGGAAGAGCCATTAAAATTAAAAACCAAAAATAATAAGCAAATAAATAGCTTTCGGGGTGCGGTCGGACGAGAGTGAGCACGTACCTTCTATAATGCACGTGTAACGGGTGGAAAAATTACGACGGAAGGTACGATAATTAAAAGTGCCCACATAAAACGGGTGCCCGTGCGTAGACGTTCAGTGACTTGTGTGTAATGCTTGTGAGGTAACCTCCAGACATGATGAGGACGCGGGGTGGTAGTGAGAGGAAGAGATTTAAAACTTATAAACGCGCGTTCCTATTCGATTTTCATGAACCGGAAGACTTGATGTGTGTGTGTGTGTATGTGTTACATAATCGCCGAGACGTTTTCGAACCCAAAGACGGAGGAGACGTAACGCCGCGGCCTAACCCTTTTTCCCTCTCACACTCTCTCACTCTCTCTCTCTCTCTTTCTCTCTCTCTCTCTCTCTCTCTCTCACTCTCTTCATTTCTATCTACTTCCTCTGGTTGCAACGGCACGGCCACTCACCTCTAACGACGACGACCACTCCGAAATGTGACGGCGTTTAATGAATAATGGATTGCCGATAATAATAATATTAAAACGAGTGGAGACACGATCGGTGAGCTCACGGAAAACGCGCATATATTATCAATATTACGCAACATTATACCGCTCGCACGCCTTATAAATATTATGGTACATTGATATACCTATATAGAAATAATACTAGTAACTAATAAGTATATAATATAACGCGTATACCAAGATAAAGAGTTTTGTCAACTTTTAGGCACGCCCAAGGACGGCGATAACCTATATATTTTATAATATGTGTGTTGTGTGTATTGTGTTATGCAGACAAATAAATATATATTATACGATATAACACGGTGGCTGTGTGATATAATAATAATAATAATAATATAATTCCGTTTTCTCTGCCGAAGAATGTCGTATGTAACGAGATTATGCAGCAACGCGCGTGCGTTTGATATTATTATTTATTATTATTATTATATATTCGCACCCATTGCCTAGGACCATAAAAACAAGTTCGCTTTCTATAATTGACGACGGCGATGCCGCCGTATTGCTTGGGCTTGGTCCGACCACAGTCCGGTTTTCGTCTTCCTGTAATACCGTCCGTCCGCGGTCGTATTATATGATATAACAATTTATAATTTTATAAAATATTATATTATTATTGTATTATTGTCCGGCGGTCACAAATTGGTAATACACTAATACATTCGCACTCTCGACGCATTCATTAACCAATAAACTACTGAGCAGTGACTTTTGTACACGTGGGGCAAGGGTCTTGTGCTTACGTATGTTTATACGTTTACGCAATGCACGACGATGGAGATCGATACAGTCGGAGATCCATAAACGCGCGTGCAACACAGTGGTTACAACACCCGCGCGCGAGACACATCACAATAATATATTGAATATATTATTAATTATAATATAATATACAGAGAGAGTGAGAGTGAGAGAGAGGGTGAGGGAGAGAGTGAAATCAGTAATACGTACATTATAGTCGTTGTCTATCCGTCGTTTTTATTATTAATAAATTGTCCTTCTTCGGTTCCGTGCGTAACACGGGTGACCTATACTGCAGAGACTATGTAATAACATAGTATATACTAAAATAACGAGCTAGAGTGTGGAAATAAAAACAAATTCACCGCCTATACGGCTAAAACCGGCTGCGATCTTCATCTGATCCGCCGGCGGGACGTCGCGTGCGTGACCCACACAAGTGATCGCCGACACCGCCGGTCGTACCTATATAGTCAAAACCGGATACAATTACGTATATTATATATTATTATATAGCGCGCACGTATTAATATATTATTATTACCTATATACGTTATACGACGTGTGTCATAGTAATTATTATCGTCATCATTTTTGACCCAGAAACCCGGGGCGAATTCCATTCCCGGTGTTTCGCAATCGCCGATGGTTACAAAATATCTACCTCTACAATGCGGACACCATAAAAAAAAAGTACCTTTATAAAATACGTATTTATTGTACTTACGTAGGTATATACATCCGTCGCAACATAATATACGAACGTTGGACGAGTTACGCGTACAAACTCGTGGGCGGGCGGGTCGGGTAGGGCGACAATTGTTTTCGTACACCATTGTAAGCGCACGCCAACGGATGCGTTCAAATAGAATAATATAACGACGAGAGATAGATAATATGAATAAGAGAAGCGAGATGGAATAAAAAGCTGCAGAATCACACTCGCGATCGTACCCGGCTAAAGGTCATCCAGCGATAGAATCCCACGGCTCCGGAGGCGACTACAATTTGTATAGGTACGCGTTTTCTGTATAGTTGGCGGTACTACGCTGCAGTGGTCCGGCCCCAACGTATGTGATATTATTATTATTATTATTATTATTAAATACAATACGCGTATTCTAATAACTCGTGTGAGGAGGCCCGTGCACGTGTGTGAGAGTTCAACAATATTATAATTACATAACGTCATCGGCGGCTACCAAGTTTTGAATACCTCTACCGCTACCGCCGTCTTCGCGACGCGTTGCATAAGACAACCGGACACAATGGGGCGCGCCCCAAGGTCCTAGGAAACAACTATATAATAATATTAATAGTACCTAAAACAAGCTCCGTGGTATGTTTATTAACATAATAATAATTGTCGTTATCGTTATCGTCATCGACCACCGTCGTCGTGCCTACATAATATATATTATATATACGAGATAAATAATAATGTGCTCTTCGTATTTATATGCACAGTTCATGGCCAGAGAGAAGAGTTCAAGTGCCCGGACGACTATGGGTTCTACCCACACAGCGTATCGTGCGACAAGTACTGGAAGTGCGACAACAATGTGGCTGAACTAAAGACTTGCGGTAACGGTCTGGCGTTCGACGACACCGACCCCAAGTACCTGAAAGAGAACTGTGATTACTTGCACAACGTTGACTGCGGTGCCAGATCACAATTGGGTAAGAATCGGTTGACAATTTTATAACAATTGTAAGGCGTTGACTTCCGTAAAGTTTTCTGCGACGATCCGTCACGTGTAAAACCTTTGATACATATTTTGTTTTCTTCTTTCCTTCCATTGCATAAGGCATAACTTACTATATAGGTACTACTCTCAAAGAGTTTTCATCGCGATAACTATGCTTTTCCACCTATCTCTATATCTTAAACTACTTGTCTACTTCTCCACAATTTTCGAAACTTCTTAAATATTCTTCCATTACATCAATTTATATTTTCCTTGGTCTGCCACGAGGTTTTCTTCTTTGTGGTTTCTATTACATTGCTGCAGCCTTACTGTTTCATATATTCACCTCTCCTCGTTACGTGACCTAACCATTGTATATCCTTTGCTTCTTAAATAAAGCCAGTCACAAATGCTTTACTCTATCGTACAATTGAAAGTATGATATTATATCTATAATTATTATATATTATTATATTATTTCGTTACGTGACAATAACTCACTTAATTTACCCGCTGCATATAGAACCTGCCGTCGGCGGACCTCACTGCCCGAGATTATACGGAATCTTCCCAGACGATGTCAAGTGCGACACCTTCTGGAACTGTTGGGGAGGCGAAGCTAGCAGATACCAATGTTCTCCGGGTTTGGCTTACGACCGCGAATCCAGGGTGTGCATGTGGGCCGACCAAGTACCAGAATGCAAAATCGAAGGTTAGTATATTATATACTTTACAGTATACTGCATAGTATATATGATGTAGTATTTTGGTCTAGCGCGGATATCGATTTAAACAACGGCGTTTATTTTATTTTTTTTTTCATTGTCCACCGTAGAAGTAGCAAACGGTTTCAACTGCCCGGCCGCCGGTGAATTATTGGCTTCCGTGGGATCTTTCAGCAGACACGCTCACCCAGACGACTGCAGGAAGTACTACATCTGCCTGGAAGGCACTCCCAGAGAATACGGTTGCCCGATCGGCACAGTTTTCAAAATCGGCGATTCCGACGGTAGTGGAAGCTGCGAGAGCCCCGAGGACGTTCCCGGATGGTATGCGAATTCGACATATTTATTATAGTTTTTATCCATTAAGTATTTCGACGCGTGTACTCACTACTCACTCTCTACAATGTAATAGGCTTAAAGTAATATGATTATATGAACGAATGCAACACTAATTACGCTTGGGACGCATATATCGCATAGTAGGTATACTGGCAGTGATTTATATTCGAGCAAAAAGTTCCTATTTCCGTAGTAGGTATGTTTCGTGCCGTCCTACGCAGTGATATATTTCTAAATGTTACCTATAAATCTGCATCTCCATCACGTTTGATGTAATAATATGCTAGGACACATTTTATATATTCTACTCAGATAGTCAAATGTATCCATAGCAAACTGTTTGCGATTAAAACAAGATGTCTTTATCTATTCATGCTTATGGAGTGTATTACGTTACAACTTAAATGTACCGTACATAAACGTTGATGTATTAATATCAGACATGGACATCATCTGATGAATGAATATTTTTTCGGTTAGTTCTGCGATGGTGATTCGTAATCATTTTAATCACCTATAAAACCGTATGGACGTAATGATGATCCGAAATAAATCGTACCCCCTTTCCCGAAAGAGTTTGTGAGTACACGGGAAAAAAATACTTATAAACATAATATATATTATAAACCTACGATTAACATATCGTCGTGCATGATGTGGCTGCATGCGGTCCTCAAACCGTCATCGTCGTGAGGGTTGAAGCGTGGTGAAAACCGAAAACGCGCTAGTGCATGGTCCACGCGACGGACAAGGGTATATACTTCTCGGACGGTTTCTTCTGTATCTGACGTTTTTTTCTCTTTCGAATCGTTTGAGTCTCTGAAGTGCAAGCGTTCAAATGTGTCTATACACAATGTATACGCACAAATTATATTATATTATTATTATTAGTAGTAGTAGTATTAATATTATGCGAATTAAGTCGGTACGGAAAAACCATCGGCACGGAACACTATACAAAGGTGTAGCCCGAGCGTTTATTATATTATATTATCCCATCGTTTAATACTCTAATGCATATTGTTTCTTTCTTTTTTTTCCTTTTGCGAAAGCGCATTTACGAGAACAAACATTATACGACAATTCGCAATTATAATATACAGGTACAGACGTGTGCAGGTACGAAATTATAAGCCACCGCAGCAGAGAGAGGCATATTATAATCATTATATCGCGATAGTCGAGTGTGAAAACGCTTTTTAGTGCGGTATATACAAATTGTTATACATAGATAGTTTCACGGGCCAATTGCCGCGTTCCAGACGCGCCGGCGAGAACTAAATATCACCATCGTAATCTCCGCGCCACTATATATATATTATACGTATCTATATGTAAAACTACGTCGTTTCGATAATGATATATAATAATAATATAAATAATAAACATGCACACAACGCATACAACGTAACTATATAATGACCAGGTGCGTGCGTGCATAACTATATAGGTATAGGTTATAATCGTACAAATCTCTATATATAATATGTGTGTGTGTGTGTGTGTGTGTGTGTGTGTGTATGTGTGTGGTATGCGCCTACGATGTACATTATAATATATATATATACATAGGTGCACAGACGTGTCTATACAAATACAATTATATTATATCGTCCGAAATCTTAAAAAAATGTAAACGTGTATCGCGTTTGAACCGCACAAAAAGTGAAAGCGATAATATGCTTCTATATATTACCTATATTATACGGACCATTGTATATATGTATAGGTACAGTGGTCTGCTAACAATATACAAACATTTGTTGTCCCGCGTACCTCCTGATTTTAACCCGCGGCGGTCGAGGAAAAAGTTTCTGGTCTCGTATATACATAGTATACCTACATAATATTATAATAATATATAAAATAACAATAATTCAAAGATTTTATGACCGCGTGATATTTAAATTTAAAATACTATGCGATAATTTATCACGTTGCCAATGAAAAAAAATGACGACATACCGAGGAGTGGGGTAATCGTCTATTATATAGGTTTGTACTCTAAAGTGCACCTCTACTGCCTTACTGCCTAACTTCTAAGGTAAAAAATTTAATTTAAATACCTGCAGCACGAATTCCTTCGGACGACGCGTATATAGGTATCATGTTGCACGCGCCCCGCGTCTCGGCCATCTTTCCGGTACAGGTTTATCGCCCAGGATTAAGTTTTTTTTGTGGTTATGATGCTTTCACGAAATTCGATTCATATTTGGCCCGAGTTCAACTGCAGTCGTGTGCTCAACACTTAACCCACTGCAATTTTTGTTTGATATGAAATTCAATAACGTTTATTAACATAATAATATATACGCGAAATTATATAATATAAAGTACCTAAGTCTCGAAGCGATGTCACATATTATGGCCGGCCTTAACGACCAAAACCTGTTAAATCAATAATTATTGCTGTTGCAATTGACATTTCGACATTTATTTTTTCAATGTTCACAACCGACAACCGCCCCGCTACCTTGGAATCATATAGGTATGCACACTCAATGACGCCGTGTATCTATGTGTATATTGTATATTGTAGTCGATTTATATACGTATCACAGATTTAATGTTTTTCTCAATGTGGTGCGACGTGCGCAATTGTTTGTCTCCGCCGCATCCTTCGGGTTTTTTTTTCGACTATCCCCAAGACACGCACATAAAATGCATTATATATCCTATAATATTATACAACGATAATGTTTATGTGTATATATATAATATAAGTACCTACATACCTACGTTGACATTTGTATAGGTATTGATACTTTATACATTTAGTAATATACATTAGAATAATATTAATATAAATATATAATAACGACTCGGCGACGACCGTGAACGGAGTAAAAAAAAATCAAAACAAACCTACCTATGTGTGTGTGCAGTGAGGATTACTACGGCGACCTGGACCTGAAGGCGATCAGGAAGAGCGAACTGTTGTCCGGGCTGGACAACAAATCCAAACAGCAATCGTCGTCGGCTGAGTCCAAGGCGGCGCCGGCAGCACCCAAGCCACAACCCCAGAGGCAGCAACAGCAATCCAACAGGCCGCAACCCCAACAGCAGCAGTCCAGCAGGCCACAACCCCAACAGCTCCCGGTCTCCTCACAGTCATCCAAAGACTACGAAGATGCTTAAACGAGAAGACAACGGCGGCGGCGTATAACTCGCCCGCGGTGACGGACACACACACACAACACTCAAACACACGGACTTTTTGAAAGTTTTTTTGTATAATTTACGGTTTTTGAATTGCGTGAGCACCGAATTTTCTTTCTCTCCCCCAACCCTTCTACATAATACTACCCCTGTCCGACGCATATATAAATATAAAATGATTTATGTATGTAGAGGATTTATATACAGGTGCTCACACAATTTAATACGGTTTTTTTATATATATTATTATTATACCTATTATTATTTTGTTTCCTTTTTTTATACGCTTTTTTTTTTTTTTATTCGATTTCGATCGATTTTTCCGCCCGATCCCCCATGTAATTTATCCCTGTTCCCATGATTAATTTGTAAACAGTTACGATAAAATACTGGCACATAAATGCGAAAACAGCATCAGCTGCAGCCGCAAATTACTGGTTTTACTGCTGTGTCTAGTGCACCCCCATCACTATTACACACACGTTTTTGTTGATATAATTATTTTCGTATTTAAGCGCAAAAATCAAAAAAAAAGTCATCAAACTATCCGAAGTTTATTCACGACACAATCAATAACAATATGTGCATTTATTATTTTATACTTCGCACATGTATTAAAATCCCAACCATTATATAATTTAGATAGGCGAATCCACATTGTCCCGTTCACGATATATTGCATTTTTTAAATATATATATGTATGAAATAAATCCATTTATATTATATACTATATGAAAAATATTTTGTACAAATTACACTCTTTAATTTTACAATGTGTAGGTACTTGTCTTTGTAATAATTATGTTTTTTATTATTGTAAGTTTATTAATAATTCATCATTGTATTATGATTACCTAGATTAAAAACATAGTTATTATATTAAATATATTAATATATTATATATTTGAATACATACATTTCTACATTGTTTATCACTCACCGCTGCCCTCGTCATAATAATTATTCCGTCGCAATGAAATTAAACTCGTCCAAAGTTTCCCATACGTCTATAAAATTTTACGACGTTTGAATGCCGAAGGACAATATCATATTCATAAGACATAAATAGCAAGCGAAACACTAAAACATACTGTGCAAACTACAGAATATGTATATAATATAACAGTACATAAATACATATTATTACATCAAAGTATAAATATTATAATGTACCCTATTATAAAGGTTACACGTATCAGATATCTTGCATGCTACTAACACGAACGCTTTTTCTATATTTATACCTATACATTTATCCGACTATGGATATTTGTAGCTTTCAATTTTCGTCCTTGCAAATAATTTCTAAAAACTTAGGGCTTTTAAATTCTCAGAAAAGTTTTTGAACTGCCCATTATCGCATTGTTGAGGTTATAATACTTTTGATTGTATGGGCAGTATAGTAATACTTCAATACATGTGAATTGTGATATTACCTAATACCCGTGTCCTATATTGTATATAAATTCACGTTTGTTGTTTAGATATTCATACACGCCTATTTGTCTCTGGAATTCCAGATGGTATTATATATTTATATTATAATCATTAATCAGTGGTGTTTAGAGGGGCAAACCAGCCACGGGGGTGTACGGCACTGCAGTGTATAGTGTATACCTACCTACCATTTATGTTAAATATTGGTCAGTATTTTGATGAATTAGCGGATATCTATCCTGTAAAAATAGTTCAAACATGCAAGTTGCAAATACCTATACACACCTTAAAAGTATTCAAAATTAAGCAATCTGTTTTTTGTATTAGGTATTATTATTTATTTTCATATATTATATTTATGATACATATATCGATAAGTTAGAATTGTGTAACAAATAATTGAGTTTGATTATTACCATGCGTATAACGTATTGGTATTCATAGTTCGTAGCTGGGGCCTGGGATATTGCAGTTTTTTTAAAATAAAATATTCGAGTAGCCGCTACAGAGTAATAAGATTTTCCAAGAAAATTATCAAATTAAATGTTGAATCTGAGCTGTGAAATAGTTTAAAAAATAGTAAAAAAAATATATGTATTTGAAGGGTTGAATCAGATCAGTTTAGGGCTTATAAAATCATAATATTAATTGCATATTTACATAGCTGCTTAAATATATCAATGAGCCATGAGCCAGCCCTATGGACTACAGTTTTTTTTACGAAAACACCACTGATGACTGATTATAATACGTATACCTACATACAAAGTTACACCCGGTATAGTATATAATAACAACAATCTGTACTGTTCATTTTGCGATTGAAAAAGTAAAATTTACTATATAAGTGCCTACACAACTACACCTACATAACAACTAATATCTTTAACCCGATTGTCCGAATTCAATTTATCTCAAAATAACACATTGAAACAATGTTTTGAATATTGCAAAACAGTTGAGCTGTAAACACTTGAGATAAATATAATATTATATACCATTAGTAAAAAAATAATCATTGCAGTCGGTATCCAAATCAATTCATTTAAAATTTAAACGGCGATATCGTTTAGGCATAATGCGTGGTGATAGGACCAAAAATAATTTTATACAACGGGAATATAATAATAATTTAGATCCGATCGGAAACAGCGGATACCTACAAATTTGGATTAACGCGCACCCAAAAACAATTTCACAAGCAAACAGACACAGATACGATCTGTAATCAGTACGAAAGTATAGCGTACCTACAGCTTGCTCTACTCGGACGGTTTTATAATTATTATAATATAAACTTACAAAAAAAAAAAACTGCATGAGAAGAAAGTCGTCTACCAAATTTCACAGCATGTTACAATAAATTGAATTAATTGTAGTGTTACGTCTGTTACTGGTGTTACATACAGACGGCTTCTTTAGTTTTTTGGCCGCGTAGTACAAATTTATAATCTGTAAAACGAAATCTTAAAAGTATAAACACAATGCTGCAGTTAACACAAACCTAACATAGAAAGAATAAGTATGAAATATTAACACATCAATAATTTATTTACCTATCGTTTTAGTACGATCGTTTTTAACGTAATTTAAAGATCACAAATTAATATAAAATTAACCTAACATTATGATTATTTAACATTTAAATATTTATTGTACGTTTATAGTGAAGACTACTACGGAGATGTTGACCTGAAAGCACTGCGAAAAATTGGATACAGACGTTGATTGTGAGATGCACAATTCCACAGCCTGAACCAAAGATATTTCATACAACAGAAGCCAAATATAAATGGACATTGATTAAGATACCAAACATGTCGTCATTTACGTCAAAATACATATTAATATTATACATTCATGATACATACATGCACTTGCCAAAAAATAAATGCTTTTTTTTATATATATTGTATTATATTGTTTTGATCAAAAAACGTAATTTCTTAACTTTATACAAAATATCATTCTGAAACAATGATATTTATATATCATGACTAGAATTTAATATATACAAATTGAGCAAACAATTTAAAACAGAACACAAAAAAATATTAATACACAAATGTAAGTAGCAAAAATAAAGTAATAATAATAAATAAATATGGCTATCAACATTTTTGATTTTACTACACTAAACAAACTTTGCTCAAATCAAAGTGATGAACACAAGGTTTTTTTTAATAAATCATATAAAAAATTTTGTAATATAATATATATAATAATATACTCACTTTCTTAATAATAAGAATTTAGCGGGTAGATTCACCAGTTAATATATAGACAAATAAGGAACTAGTTACCAGTTAAGTTTCATGTTCATGTTTGATAAACATTCCCATAAAATATTAATATTATACTATAATTGGATCTGAATTGCTAGTTGCAATCGCACAACTGTTCAACACATTAATGCATTGTTTTTACAAGGATATTTTTTATTTTTGCGTCTGAAGACAATTTTTTAAGTAGCAAAAAATCCTCTGATCATCGACTTCGATGTAGGTTTCTTCAAGATAATTTGATCTATATTATACATAGACTATAGTATATGGTTAGTTCTTTTGGGAAGTTAAAATTGAAAATACTAAAAGCCTTTTAAAATGGGTAATCAGGGTAAAAAAATGAACGTCTGATGTTTAAATGTGGATGTATTCACGTGTCACATCGAAAAATAACGTTACCTGTCCAACGAATTTCTTATTTTCTTATTGCTGCGATTACATGTTCCTCAGTACTTATCTATAATATTTAGAAAATTGCCTTAAATATTAAATGTTTAATATTATACGACCATACTCAACAAGACGGCTCTATTATATAGTTATATACTTACATAGTTACATACAAGACTGGGCATTAACGAGTTAAAAAGTTAAAGTTAAGTTAAAAAGTCTATTATATTTAAATGATTAATAAAAGGGAACAATAACACAATATTTGAAAATAAAAGAAAAAATAGGGTATATAATATCCCCGTCAATATGCCAAAAAAATCTTTTGGTGAATCATTTGTGGACTACTTAGGGCCGACATACTTTAACTTAATGCCATATGCCCATAAGAATTTAAAAAAAAAAAAAAAATCAGCATCAAAATAGTGTTAAAAAATGTGTTTATAAGTATTTATTCTTAGAATTAGTTTAATCTATTATTGTATTATGAATATATTACCAGATAGTTACATTCAAGTAAATTAACTTAATAATGTCAGAATAATATTCTGTTTCTTGTACCTATTATTTTTATTATGAATCTTAATTTTAAATTTTAAATATTTTTAAAACTAAATCCATTATTTTTATTGTAATTTTGATTTTTCTATAATTTTATTTTATAATTGTTTTATTTAAATAACTAACAAAAACTGTACAGTATTTATTTATATAATTGTAAATTTTTTTTCTTTAATATTTTTGATCTTTTTTAGTATAACATTGTTACACTTTCTACCTCTAACTCAAGCTACGCTAAAAAGAAATGGATAATCAAGTATTTTAATTATCAAATTGTGTATTGTTATTTTAAATTTTTATTAATAATAAAAAAAAAAATTAACTTTTTAACTGAAATAGGTACTTTTGAGTTTTTATTAACTTATAACTGTTAACTTACTAAATTTCTTTTTTAACTAACGTGAAATTAACGAATTAATTTTTCATTTTAAGTAGTAAGTTAAGTTAATTTATTTTGTTTTTAATTTTATTATATTTCACTATTTCAATTCATTTTGTTTTCATGTCAAAAAATATTTACTGTAGATTGTTTGGAAGTTAAAAATGTATATCATTCGAATCTAACTTATATGGAAATACTGTATTATGTATAAACACTATAGTCTATAATAATTTAGTTTTGGATTTGAAAAAAATTAAGTACGCTAGTGTTGTATGAACAAATTAACTTTTTTTTAACTTAATAAAAAGTTAACAAAAAGTGTGTATTAGCTTTTAACTTAACTGAGTTAACCTATAGTTAACTAGAAATTAACTTTTAACTTATAACTTTTTGTTATTGGTGCATATTAACTTAACTTAGCTGAGTTAAAACAAATCAATAACTTGCCCAGTCTTGCTTATACAGGTACCTACTAGCTACTGCATAATTTTAGCACGCTCATCAATAAATTGAGCCAAATCCCAATAAACATCATACCTATTACATATAGCCGATAATAGACAACAACTAGTGTACTGCTGTATGGTAAATAGGCACTTATAAATAAAACTTCAATATTATTACATCATAGGTATATTTTTTTGTTTATGTAAAATATTTATATTCGATTTCATTTTTAGTGGCCTCTAGTGGACAGATTATAATATAGAATATATTATGTATATATAGGTAGGAGATAGTAGAAGGTAATAACAATAAAAAATGTTTACGTCAGAAACAAATAGTTTTTTTTTAAATTTTCACTTAAACAAATATCTATCCTGTTGTTCTCATAAGGTTTTAAATTAACCGACGTTTGAATGTGAAGTAGACTTGATTCATGTCTAGTTTGAAATCATGAAAATTTGACATATCAGTAACACCATATTTTGACCAGATAATTTGATTCACTATGTGAAAAAAGTACACAGGGCCAACAGTATAATTTATCTGACCAACCACAAAACCAATCACATGTTGTATAAAAACTTTCATTAAAATATCGGTGATAATTTTTGGTTTTAGATTTAAAATTAGGCAATTTGGGAGTAGGCCTCCTCTTAACAGAATACCCATTTTATCTTAATAAGTATGAGCGCCAAATGACTTTACCATTAACCTATCTATATCACAGTGGAAATTTGAAATTGTCTTGAGGTGTTGGTGTCGATTCTTTGTTTGAAACTGATGATAACTTTATTTGATCCGGTTGACAGTCATTAAGTACTTGTGGTGTGTCAAGAAGCAATGGAAATTCTTGATTTTATTAAACTAAATTTTCTCCTAAAACATAATTTAGAAAAAATGTAATACAACATACAAGTGTTTTGAAACATTAGAAATTTTGTTTTAATTTATAAAATATCATTATGTTATAACCGTTTGATGTAATTAATACAAAAAAAAAACTGACATTCTATAATATATTGTATTAAAAATTAATAACTCATAATGAGTAATTGTAGTGGTGTATTGGGGGGTATACGGTGTATACTTACTTTTCTAGATTTTTTTTAGCGAAAACTTTCAAAATTAACGATGATTAGCGGGTATACAGCCGTATAACCCTGTATTCCTATTAAAATTTAATTTTCAGTGATAAAAAGAGAAACAAGAGAGGAAAAATAAACTTTATGGAAAACACTTAAGATAAGTACAATAATTATCAAAATAAGTATTATTATTATATTTATTTGATGATTAATTTTATTGTTATTAATAAAGAAAACTTGTTATAAATTTATAATTATTTGATTTTAGTTAAATATTTTATATTTTAATAATTGATTATTAGATACTCTGAAATATTGAGTGTAGGGCAAGGAATTCCATGCATTTACATATATTGTATAGTCAATTTCGTCATAAGTGAGTAACAAAATATAATTCACAACATTCAGGATCAAATATCTACTCAAAATTTTTAGTGCATATTTTGACTATTTTGGCTTTAAAGGCCATAATATATTTTACTTTAAGACTATATTTAAAATAAAAGGTCATTGTATGGTTTCATAATTTTTATGTTTTTCATAGTTAGTTGTTGAAAAATACTTGAATAGTTATAATGTGATAGTTATAATAAGGGTTGTAAGTGTATTTGAGTGAAACAAGAAAATATTTTATTTTGATTTAACCCTAAGGTTATATTATTCACACCTAAGATCTAACAGCATCATAAAGAACGTATACCCACAAATATTTTTAACAATACACTTCAGCATGTTATAATAAATTTAATTAAGTTTAAGTAATTGTGTGGTGTTACATCTGTTACTGGTGTCGGTGTTACTTACAGATAGCTTCTTTAGTTTTTTGGTAGCGTAGTACTAATTTATAATCTGTAAAATAAAATTTTAAAAGTATACACACACACAATGCTGCAGTTATTACAAACTTAACAAAGAAAAAATAAGTATAGAATATTAACACATCATTATTTATTTACCTATTTTTTTAATAAGATCGTTTTTAACGTAATTTAAAGATCACAAATTAATAAACCAAAACATTATGATTATTTAACATTTCAATATTTATTATATGTTTATAGTGAAGACTACTACGGAGATGTAGACCGAAAAGCACTGCGAAAAATTGGATACAGACATTGATTGTTGTATGCACAATTCCTCAACCTGAACCAAAGATATTTCATACAACAGAAGCCAAATATAAATGGACATGGATTAAAATACTAAACATGTCGTTATTTATGTCGAAATACATATTATTATACATACATGATACATACATGAGCTTGCCAAAAAATAAATGCTTTTTTTATATATTGTATTATATTGATTTGATCAAATAACATAATTTCTTAACTTTATACAAAATATCATCCTGAAACAATAATATTTATATATCATGACTAGAATGTAATATATATATAAATATATATAGATTATATATTGCTTATATTATAATATTATGTTTGCTTAAAAATAATGTAAGCTAAAATATTTAACTATAAAACTTGGTACACAATGAAGCAAAAGAAAATGTTTAAAAAATCACAGTAAGATACATTATATGTGGGTAATATAATAACCTGAGACATTTCGGCTGTGACACCGTGACTAGTCACATAAAAAAAAAAAAAACAAACAAATTGAGCAAACAATTTAAAACAGAACACAAAAAAATATTAATACACAAATGTAAGTAGCAAAAATAAAGTAATAATAATAAATAAATATGGCTGTCAACATTTTTGATTTTACTACACTAAACAAACTTTGCTCAAATCAAAGTGATGTACACAAGGTTTTTTTTAATAAATCATATAAAAAATGTTGTAATATATATAATAATATACTCACTTTCTTAATAATAAGAATTTAGCGGGTAGATTCACCAGTTAATATATAGACAAATAAGGAACTGGTTACCAGTTAAGTTTCATGTTCATGTTTGATAAACATTCCCATAAAATATTAATATTATACTATAATTGGATCTGAATTGCTAGTTGCAATCGCACAACTGTTCAACACATGTAACAATAATGAAATGTGCATCAAGTAAAAAAAATTAACAGAATAAATTAAAAAGTAATTTTCAGCGACTTGAATAGTTACTAGATCTGTCATACAATTAATTAGGTATAATATGTTTAACATTGTTTTTCATAATTTAATATTATAATAGTGTTATGTATAAATTGTCTTTTTAAATTGCTAAATCAAATATTTATATCGAACATGATTTAATAATTTATGTAATAACATTCTAATTAAGCCGTTTAATTCACTCACTGTTTTTGGGAACAGATTCTTTACGTCTCTGTCCACACAGTAGTTGTCATATATCGTTAAACTGGCAAACGACACGTCTACGTGGTTGAGGTGTGTATCTTCGATCTTTTTCTTCCAATTTTGGTTGACCAAATAATCGTTGTTGGTAAAATGTATGTAGAGGCGACGATCCACTTTCTGATAAGCGACGTGGCGGTGGAGTTGGTGGAACAGGTGATACATATCGTCTAGATAAGGCTGGAGAACCTTCAAAAGTCTTACGTACAGGTGCTGGAGAGGCAGGGCACACCTCACGACTTGTTACCAAAGGTGATGAAATAACTGGTGTGTTTTGGTTTCGTGGTGGAGGACTAGGAGGAGTTTTGCTCCATGGAGCAAATTTGAGGTAGGTAGATATCAGACTCTTCCTTGGACTAGGTTTGGGTGAATCTGAGGGATTAATGTCTTTAGGAGTATTTCGTTCAAAACGGCTTGGAGATACAGAAGATGACCTGAAAAATTAAAATTGTTTATACTATAAGAAACCCGAAACCCGAAATCAAAATTGTTTTAATTTGTTTAAATCAATCGCAACTAATCAATTTTACTATTCTCACCTAGAATGGTGTTGGTTTTGTTGATGATAAAACCGTTGCAGTACTAATGGACTAGTATTGGCAGAAACATTGCCTCCATTTGTCAATTGTTTATACGGTGACAACAACACTGAAGGAGGCACTTCCATACTTGGAAAGCGTTTCACAGGTTTTGGAGAGTCAATTATCAAATTTCTAAACACAGTAACGACAAAATATATATTTATGTAAGTTTAAACAATTTATTGATTTAACTAACCCGTTGATTTTGTTTTTATCAATTAAACTCAATGAAGGAAGTTGATGATCTGACATCTTACGGACAATAATAGGAACGTTTTCTACAGCGGATTTTGCTATTCTGTAAATTACATAATTTATTATGAACATTTTTTATAATTATTGAAAAATCAGCAAGACTGCTAAAATATTAACAATAATAGTCCATAAACCCTGAATATAGCTTAAATTACTTGAGTATTATATTTTGACTTGTAGCTTCAGCATACCATTCAGCAACATTAACTGTTTTTATCATATATTTTTGTAAAAATGGGAGTTCCAATAATTGTTTGTATTTTGGTCGTACTTTATAATCTTTAATCAAACTAAAAAATAATACATTAAAATAAAAAAAAAAAATAAGTATTATTGTTAATATATTTTCTAATACACACCAGCTAGATACAAAATTCCTAAATTCTAAGGTGAACTCTTGATCTAGAGGAAGTGAAGGAGGGTCATCATTTAAAACTCGACTCAATACTTCAAAATCACATTTACAATCACGGTATGGAAACACGCCTGTAGCCAATTCAACCAATGTAATACCCAAACTCCAAATATCAGATCGTATATCGTAATCCAGTTGCCTGGGTTCAATTCTTTCAGGCTGAAAACATTTAATTAATACAAAAAAGTTAATTTTAACTTGATTTTATGTCTAGACTAATAAATACATACAGCCATGTAAGCAGCACACCCAGCATTTTTAGTACGAGCTTTAGAATCAACTAATCTACCAGAAATACCAAAGTCGCATAGTTTTACATTTCCCCTTTCGTCCAGCAAAATGTTTGATGGTTTGACATCTCTATGTATAACATCATGAGACTCTTTTAAATAGCTTAACGCTTTTACAGTCTAAAACAAAAAATTTGAATTATTTAAATTATTTAATTTTAAGGATTTCTTATACTAACATGTAAAGCGACTTTCCCAAGTACATCTTCTGGGATTGGTGCCTTAAGTCTTCTCAAAAGACGATCAAAACAGGTAGCCATCAGTTCCATGCATATACACACATCTGATTCAGTGATAAATGCACCCAAACATTTAACAATATAAGGACAGTCATGAGACTTGAGTACAACTTCAAGATCAGTAGTAATACGTTTATTTTCTTCACTATTTCCAGACCTTCTCATTTGCTAAATAATAAGAGAAAAAATATATATAATTACCTGGCTATAAAATTAATCAATTTGAAAGAGTTCCACTCACTTTGACAGCTATTTCAGTATTACTAGGCTTGTGCAACATTCTCACCACGTGACCGCATGTACCACTTCCTAATTCTCCGAGATGCTCTAAATCTTTTAACTCGGTTTTATATTTCTAAACATTAAAAATAATTTGATTAAACAATAATAACACCATTAAACATAAAATACTGTACTAACAATTCCATTGATAGTAAGTAAACCACTCATTTTCATGATCTGTTTCATCTTGACTTCAACTTCAGAAGTGTCCTCGACCCGCGGCTGCATCATTATGCTTACTGGTAGGTCTATATGCTTTCGAGTCCTAGTCGGCGTACCCATGTCACCAACTGAAATTAAAAGAGAAAAATTATAATGTAGCCATCAAGGTCATGATGATCTCTTTTTCGGTAGGTATACTACACTATTACTACAGAAGAAAAACTGGGCGTTGTATACTCACGTTGTTTGGGTCGTCTCCCCGATCCCTGTCGGGGACTGGAGAGTGATGGAGGTGGCATCTCCTCAATGGTATCGCCGTCCGCCTTCAATCGGGCCTGTAAATTCAAAATTTTGTTTTCCAGAAACGAAGTGGTCATTTTAGACAAGTCTCGTTGAACGCGTTAAATTTGTTTTCATCAATTATACTCAAATCACTGACGACGCGCAATACGTCCCCTAACTCATGGTACAACTATCACAGATTTTAGAGTAATAACTATTTTTAAACACAATTTTCGGGGAAAATTTATCAATTATTAAATTTGATGTTATTTTTATTGGCAGCGAAATCGTCTGTCAATGGTATTCTTATCACGAACCCTTGACAGGTCTAGACAGTGGGGCCGGAATTTAAAGAAACAAAAAATCGTTATGATTTCAGCATAGCCAACTTACTCTAGGCCCCTTATCACCGCCACTGTACAATGATAATACACGTACACGAATGATAACACGAGATGAAAAAACAAAGACGATTTTATATAAATGTGGCTATTTGGTGCCTGTTTAAGACGATTTTGACTACGTTTGTTTAACTCCGCCCGACTGCTGTCGTTAGCAACGTACCTCACTGAAGTTTCTCAATAAATGGGTAAATTATATTTGTTATTTTGTTTAAAACTCATCCAAGATCGATTCAAAATTACATCCAATCTGACTAAAAATTTACGCCTTAATTGTTTAACCAAACGACCGAATAGTAACAAATTTTTATGTTTATAATTATTCAGGTATATTGTTTCTAAGACACACACGATGGGCTTAACATTGTCAACAGTTTTCACTCGTTTGTTCGGTAAAAAGCAAATGCGCATACTGATGGTTGGCTTGGATGCAGCCGGTAAAACTACCATACTTTACAAACTTAAACTGGGCGAAATCATCACTACCATACCGACGATAGGATTCAATGTTGAGACAGTCGAATACAAAAATATTGCCTTTACAGTTTGGGATGTGGGTGGTCAAGATAAAATCCGTCCTTTGTGGCGACACTACTTCCAAAACACCCAGGGACTGATATTTGTCGTAGATTCTAACGATCGAGAAAGAGTAGCAGAAGCAGAACGAGAGCTACACAACATGTTGCAAGAAGACGATCTCAGAGATGCTGTATTGTTAGTATTTGCAAACAAACAAGATCTCCCTAACGCAATGAATGTATCGGATCTCACAAACAAACTTGGACTGAATCAACTTCACCAGAGAAAATGGTACATTCAGTCTACGTGTGCAACTCAAGGCAATGGTTTATATGAAGGGTTGGATTGGCTGTCAAATGAACTAGCCAAATAAAATATAGCGCATTGTGCCAACTGTAACATCCTTTAATCATTGTTTAAGATTAATTCATTTATAGGTTTGATCTTAAGAAATTAAAATATTTTATTATTTATTTACTTCCTTGTTTCTAAGGACATTATTTTAATATTGGGATAATATAGTACAGCATTTAATAAATAAGTATAAATCATATGAATGGTGTAAAATGTATAACTCTAACACAAACACAAAAAATTAAAACAAGATCATTTTGTTGATGTTACTTGTTATGTAATATTTAATTTAAATAAAATTTAGTATTATTTTTTTCATTCAATTTTGCATGCATAAATTGTTACAAACGATGTTTATTATGAGATATAATGTTAATACTACAATTTATTGGATCCAATCCATTTAGAATAATTTAAACCACCAATTAATGGGCCTTTGAATTGTTGTTTGAGGAGTTGGTTATTGGTTATACTTATACACTCTAATTTATTATTTTATGATTTATCGCAATAATAAACTGCCAACATTTGTATGAAACAAAGCATATTATTTTATTTTTTAGGTATAACATATTCTCCTATTTTCTTAATAAATATATTTATATATTATTTATTTAGGCCAACAAAAGTTGGAAACAGCTTAAAACTGAGCTTTCAAATGATAAAAGGGAACAAAAATTAATAGAATACTTCGAAACAACTTATGTTACTGATAGATCAGTGAAACTCCGAGGACGAAATCCACAAGTAAGACCCCTGTTATATCCACTTGAATTATGGTCAGTAGCTCAACGAGTTGAGTATTAATTTCCGCGCACTACTAATATCACTGAATCTTGGCATAGTCGCTTAAATAGGTAATTTTAAAATTTATATAATGTTTAAATTCAATATTTTATAATACAATATTGTACTAGGTTGATATCCAAACATCCAGGTGCATATAAATTCATAACATTTCTTCAAAAAATAGAGAATGAAAATGTATTTGAACAATTTTTCCAAGGCAGAATTGCAAAAAAATGAAGGTATCCCAAAAACAAGATGAAGAAAGAATCAAAAATTTGGTTTTAAGATTTAAAAATAGTGACCAAAATAATATTGAATTTTTAAGAGGAATTGCATACAATTAAATTAACGATGTATACATTTATACATACATTTTTAGATTCTGAGCGAAGCAATGAACGTATTGATTTTACAATGGGTTTTTTTTTTTCGTGTGTGTCATCACCTTTTAAAACAGTATAAGTGCTTGGATTTTCTTTAACAGTAACTTTTCTGATAGAAAAGTAAATCTAGTTGGTACTTTGAGAATCAAAAGTAAAAATTTCTCAGTAGTTTTCAAAAGCGCCGTGAAAAACAAAAACAAAAATTAAGGAAAAACGGGAATTTTTTACGCAAAATCTGTTTTTGAGAAAATCGATTTTGGTTTTTGGTGCAACTCTAAAACAAATGACCGTAGGTAAATGAAATTTTAAAAGAATGTTTATATTAGCATTTTCTATACACCATAACATGACGTTTTAAGTTTCCATTTTTTTTGTTTTTTTTTCTATAAATATTAATAAAATATTATCTATTGGGTAAAAAAGCTTAAAAAATTAATAGAAGGCCCCCAGGTTATAGTTTCAAAGGCAGATGAAAAAAATTAAAATCCTTAGTCACAGTTTTTATTTATAAGCATTTAAAGTTCAAATCTTGACAAAATACGGAAAAATCATGAAAATTAGCAAATTATTTTGAGTTGAGAATTCATAAAAATTTTTCTTTTAAATCTAGGATTTGAAAATGTAATATAAAATTACCCATAAGTTTGTCTACCTTTATCAAAAAAAAAATGTCTACAATTAAGTCAAATTAAATTTTTATGAGCGTTTGAAATTCATATTTTTACAACATTTGATATTCACTCGAATTCTCATGTAACGATTTTCTTATTTTATTGTAATTAAGAAACGAACAACTGTAGATACTTGAAAATTTCACTGAATTTTTATATTAGCATTTTCTATACACGATAAAATTTTGAAAATAATTTGACTCTTTTTGAGCTGTTTACGGCCATTGCCAGTTTTCAATTTTTTTAGTTTTTTTTTCTATAAATATCAACAAAATTTTATTTGTTGGGAAATAAAGCTTGAAAATTTAATACAAGGCTCCTGATATATTTTTACAATAGCAGTTGAAAAATATTAAAAATACATGGGCACAATTTTTTTTTATAAGCATTTCAAGTTCAAATTTCGACAAAATTTATAAAATTTATAATTTAATAATTATTTTGTAGTTAAAAATTTATAAAATATTCAACTTTTATAGCTAAGGATTGAAAATTGAAAACAAGGCTCCACGTAAATAGGTTATATATAAATTACTTTATGCACAATAATATCATCAAATATACTTAGTAACATCATAGTCTGACTGACCGTTTTCGCTCAGAATCATTTTTCTTATACAATGATATTATATCATTGAATTCAAATTTAACACCATCCATTACAGTGACCCACTTGTAACCTACTGTACAGCAGAGCGACATCCACTTACCCACCTTTTTTCTGCTGAATTCAAATATTTTTTCAGAATCAAAATCAAAATCGGACAACGTTAACTAACTTTAATTTTGTCAAAACAAATGTATGTTTTTGTAAAATTTGTGAAGTGAAATTTATATGGTTATCGAGTTATTGATATGTGCATGCGCGTACGAGAAAGGATACCCGCATATAATTTCACCCACACTAATAATCATTTACATCTAACTCATTCCGGGCGGCTATGACAAGATTAGAAATTGCCTAAATGTTGCCCCTTAAATAATGACCGTAGAGAGGCCCCTTAAGAAATTGTGATTGTTCAACTCCTTTGGATGTAATTCGCTGCAGTAATTGCAACTCAGACACTACGTCGGATCGTTGACAATGTGTGACAGCATATCAAATATAGGTAATGTACGAAAATTGGATTGTATGCTATACAATATGATTGATCTGCCCGATTAACCAATGACAACCAATATATATATCAAATACTAATTTCTACTAATTATAACTTCTCCTATAACCAAAAACAACCATTTATACACTAAAATTTCTACCGTAAATCTCAAACTCCCAGTTTGGACCCACCGGGTCCAATTGTGAAGCTAAATTCTAAATCATCCAGGAAACCACTCAAACACACTCAAAAATTTTCACTTTATTCATAATATCATCAAATATACTTGGTAATATCATAGACTGACTGACTGTTTTCGCTCAGAATCGTTTTTCTTATACAATGATTTTATATCATTTAATTCAAATTTAACACCATCCATTACAGTGACTCACTTGTAACCTACTGTACAGCAGAGCGACATTCACTTACCCACCTTTTTTACTTTTAAATTATTTACAGAAATATTTTATTTAACTTGACAATATATAAATGTATACAAACATTTTTTTTTACTTTTACTAAATTTTTTCAACACATTCAAACATATTTTTTTTCGAACACAAGACCACTCGTCATTTTTATCACATACAATTATTATACATTTTATATTTATAGATTGTGTATAAATATTATAAATAATAATATAAAGAAAAAATAAATATGTACTTTAGTTGTAAAATATGTTAAAATATAACAAATAGCAAAATAAATAAACTAATGCTATTAATTTTAAAAAAATAATGCTTCTGTTGATAATGTAAATAAAATTAATATATTATAAAAAAAACATTTACCCATATTTTTCCCAGATATTACTCGGTGCATCCGAATTGCATGCCAAAAAAATAAATATAAATCGGGTCGTCCGAATTGCATGCCGTCTTTTGGAGGGGTCTGTCCGAATTGCATCCCGTCTCTTGGAGGGGTCTGTCCGAATTGCATACCATCTCTTAGAGGGGTAAATCCGAATAAATAACTTACTTTTCAACTGGAGGATCGGGATTTTATTACATTACAATAAAACGTATAAATATTGTAGAAGGTGACACTGTGAATAAGAATCATAAATTAAAACTATTTATTTTTTTCATCAACAACAAAGGCCATTAGTTAAATAAAACTATTGTAGTAATAATAAATTAAAAAACAATAATAATAATAATAATAATAATAGTTGGTAATAATATTATAATAACAGGTAGTATACAATTATATTAATATAATTATCTATATAGTATATAGTCATAATATATTAAAAATTTAGTTTTCTTTATTTTGTTGTCAGCAATGACATGTGATATAAAAATATTTCAATTTAGAAACTAATCACTAAACAGTTGTAATAACCATACATAAAAGAGCATTTCTATACATGCATTTTTTTTTTAAAAATTAGGAAAGTCCAAAAAAAAAGTTTAAGTTGTTTAAGTGCATAGTAAATAAACGTGTGGTGTACGGCATGCAATCCGGACAAAGCCCTCTAAGAGATGGCATGCAATTCGGACAGACCCCTCCAAGAGATGGCATGCAATTCGGACAAACCCCTACAAGAGACGGCATGCAATTTGGACATTTTTTTTTTTTGGCATGCAATTCGGATATATTACTTTTATAACCACATAGTTCTGAGTATATCTTGTCCAAGGTAAATAAATTAAGATAATCAATGCAAGCAAATAAATTTACATGTATATTAAAATACATTTTTAATGTACTATTAGTAAAAGTAAAGTGAATTACAAAAATTTATCTGTATAACTCTAAAAAGTATTTACATAAATAATAAACTTAAACAAATTGAATTAAAGCATAATAATTTTCTTTTTTTGTTATACTGTGATGGGTACAAAACATAATTCAACTGAATACATTTTGGTGTAGTAAATATATTTGGGATATTTGTGAAAAAAATTGCATTTAGTTAACTAAAATAATTTTATACATTTCAACTAAATATTACTTTTCTCTGTCTACAACATACATAAGACAACTTGCTTAAAATCTGAAAAATATATAATTTAATATAATAAACAAACAAATCTATAATTAATCAAATACCTACCACACCCATGACTTAACTTAATAGTTTCAAAGATATATAGTTATTAGTAGGTATTAAATTATATCTAAAAAAAATACAAAAATTATATTTTTATTATCTTTAGAAAATGTATCTAAAATAAGTATTTGAAATACCAAAATGAATTGTTTTTAACAAAATAAAAATACTTTTTTATAATATTCAGAAATTGTATCTTAAATTCAAGAACTGTACTATGGATAAGCAAACCAAATTTCTTGAATATACCTAACACAGGAAATATTTAAATACACTATATTATATATTGTCCATTGAACTTTTCCATAAATTACAATAAAATATTCAATAAATTCATCAAAGATATATTTGTCAATGTAAAAATGTAGAACGTGTTAAAATAAAATATATTGAGAAATATGCCCCATAAATATAAGTTGTTCATGCATATCTAAGATTGTATTAGTTGCAATAATAAAATCAAAAAAAAATGCTTACTTTGATGAAAAACTCAATCTTTCATCAATAACTGATGATTTTGGTAAGTACACAATCCATGAATATTTGAAATGGTAATCCCATCATAAACATAAAAGTATAATTTTCATCAAACTTCCTAAGAACAGCTTATGAAATGGGACTCAGTATAATGTATATCGACACCTTTCCTTTAGCCAATCCTACCAACTACAGAGCCAAAACAGCTCTCGTTAGGGCCAGAATTGAATTTGGTGTCCCTCAACATTCAAGACTTACATTCTGACACAAGACTAACTAACAAATTTACTTGGTTGGAAATATCTTTCTTGGATGTTTCACTAATTAATGATTATTATTTTTAATTTGTGCAAGTAGTCAGTTATGGATAATTTAAAGAAATCTCTTTTAAATCAACAATTATTGAATTTATCTGAATGTTTTTTTATATTTTTTTAGAGAAACCACAATTTAATGAAGCATTTTCACTTGAATACAACCTATCAAACCCCTTGAAGTAATGAAGAAAAATGTTTCGTTGATTCAAACTTTAATAATAATTTTTTTCGTATTTAAGTACTGATACTCTTTAATGTCTCAATAATTATTTTCTAAGAAAAATAATTCATTCTTCATTCTTCATTTTATTTGAATATGTTATGTCACAATATCTAATTTTGTTTGGAAAATTACATGGTACAAATCAACACAATTTTAGATAAGTAGAAGATTAAACTATTTCAAATGTTGGTTTTATTTCATTAATTTAATATTAAAAATCTCATAATTTGTAACAAAGAAACTCATAGCCCTGTATTATTATGTACAAATCTACCTAGGGCCAAACATTTTATAATTCTATTTGACGAATACAAAATTATTTAATATTATGATCTAACAAAGAGTTTCAAGAGTGTCCAAGACTTGTTGAGATGTGCTTGCTAATTTTCTACTGACTGATAATAGTTGATTGGTAACGGTTTATGACTGTTTTAATAAATTTTCTTTATACATTTTATTGTTAAAAAAAAAATGATTTACCAATATTATTAATTTGTTAAAATAGTAAAAACTATAGAAAATGTTTTCAATAAATGATAATAAATATTATTTTAAAATTATAAAAGTGAATTCTTAACTATAACAACAGTAAGTATTAAAATACCTTTATGGATGATGTGATTATGTTTATCATAGTAAAAAAAAAAATATAAAATAGTTCACCACCATTCATCCAATAATTGCAATATGTAATGAATATCCATAAGATATTCATTGAAATTAATATTATTTAAAA